>MU391939.1:600000-934637 GCA_022578705.1 Xylariaceae sp. FL1019 | reverse complement strand
AATAATAATAATAATAATAATAATAATAATAATAATAATAATAATAATAATAATAATAATAATAATAATAAAGTAATAATAATAATAGTAATAAAAATAATAATATAAATAAAAATAATAATATAAATATAAATATAATAATATAATTTAAATTAAAAAATAAAAACACGTAAATTATAATTAATTAATAAAAAAAAACCTTTTTTAAAATTAATTAAAAGTAATTTTATACGTATAAGCTAATATAGCTTTATGTTAAAGTAAATCTCTTTATATATATTTATAAACCTATAAAATAAAAAATAAACGTAATAAACTATACTATTAACGCCGATTTTAACTAATTACTAATATAAACTTTATTAAAACTAATTAAGTATATCCTCTTTTAATAAAATAACTTTTATTATACCTTAAAATTAACGCAAAATAATAAAAAACGATTTATATTAAGTAAAATAAAGCTAAATTGGTTTAAAATGCCTTAAAAACGTTTATACCGGTTTTAATCCGTAGTTTTTTTTATTAACGTTTTTGTTTTTTAAATAAGCTGTTTATATAACCGAGTATTTTACGAATAAACTCGTTAGTAATACGATTGTAGATTGTTTTAAAATTATTAGCTTTAGCTTTTTTTAATATTTTATTGGTAATTTTTAGCAGTTTTGTATTAATTTTATTATATTTGTTTATAATTAATTAATTCCAAAATATATAGGGCTAAATAAACTAATTAAGGTTTAAATAGGGTTAAATATATGTTTACGGTTAATAAAAAAAGTGATATTACGGTAAGTTTTATAAAATTTGTATAAAGCTATAGCGTTATTATAATAATAATATATATATATATTCGAAAAAACATTTAAGCTATTAAAGATATATTTAGCAAAAAGGCTATAATTTTATAGGTTTTTATATAAATTGTATATATAATTGTTTGTTTTTTTAATAAAAAGATACGTAGCGATACCGGTTTAATAAATATTACGGTTAATACGTATTATAGCTTTAACCTTTTTATTAGTAATATAGTTACAATATTTTTTTAAATCTAGTAAGCGGATAATAAACTATATAATAGTTAAAATAAAGAAAAATAAAACAAAATAGGATAAAATAGGTATAAATAGGTTTAAAGTAGTTTAAAGTGGTTTAAAGTAGTTTAAAGTGGTTTAAAGTAGTTTATATTTATACGATTAGCTTTAAAAAATTTTTTCGCTATATTAGACTTAATAGTTTATAGTTTGTTTATAATATAGAAAATTGTTTTTTTAAGCGACTTAAAAGCAAATAGTTTATTTTCGGCGGAAAAGCGAGTAAAAGCAGTAGATTTATTGTTTTAAATTTATTAATTAAAGGGTTTAATACTGTTGGTATTAAAGGAGGGTTCGGGAAGCAGTTTAGGTTTATTTTTATTATTTAGGTCTTATAATTAACGTTTATATTTATATGTTTTAATAGTTTTTTTAATAGTTTTTTAAAATTTTTTTAAACTAGTTACGATTTTAGTATATATTATATAAAAAATAATAAAAAAAAAAGGAGCAAAGGCTATATTAACGGTAATAAAGGGTTTTTAAGCAAAATAAGGCTATATAAATCCGTAAAAGTTTAAAATGGCTTAATTTAGCCCGTAATAGTTTATATAAGTTTATAAAAAGTTATTTAAGTTTATTTAGGTTTATAAAAGGGCTTTTTAGTTTTATAAAAATTAAAGCCGGATTATATAAAGATTGTATTAGTGATTTTTATAATAATTAAAGTTAAAAAATTTGCTAAAATTTCGAAAATAGTACGTTAGCAAAATATCGGTATAAAAATAGTATTATTTAATTTAAAATTAAACGCTAATTATAAAAATTAGGGTTTTATAGCCTTATTATTAATACGCGGGTATAAATCGAGTAATAATTTATAGTTATTATATAAGAAAATAATACGGAAGGATAAAAATTAAACTTTAATAATAAGCTGAAAATTTTGCTTATATAGGGTGGGTACGTATTTATTTAGCCCGTACTTATTTATTGTGGCCTGTACTTATTTATATTGCTTAATTCCATTTTAGGAAGGTACGGTGGTGTATATGTAGTAAAATTTTTGTTTTTAAACAGTTGACCCTATAGCTAACCGTAAGGTAACCGTTTGTAATAGGCAACAGCGCTAGGCAGCTTTACTCGTCAGGCCTTAAAGCGGCTTTTAACGTGTTTCCGGTGTGGCTACGACCTATACGTTAAAGATATTGATTTTTAAAACGACATTAAATAGCAACCGTTTTTTATATACTTTATTTTTAGCAGTAGATGCACTAATTTAATATATACTACCGTTTAATTAAATAACTAGCTTTAATGCATGCTACTAAGCTTGATTTTTAGCCTTTAATGTTTTAATAAATATAGCTATAGGCTGATTAAAGTTTGGTTTTACGTTTATACTGCTGTATTTATTTAAATAAGTCTATATCCATTTTAGTACGATCCCTACTAAAATCTATATCCAGAATTTTTTAAAAACGGTTGCTATTTAATATCGTTTTAAAAATTAATGTCCTTAACGTATAGGTCGTAGCCACACCGGAAACACGTCAGAAGCCGCTTTAAGGCCTGACGAGTATTGCATGCCGTATATAAGATATCCATATTCCTGTCCGTCATTGTGAGAGAAAACAACACGCCTTTTCTTCCTCCTAGGCTTCGATCAAAGCAAATTGTCGCTGTCAGGTTCCGGTCTCGAGTATAAATTCTCAAATCCCACATCACCACCAACGTCCTTCAACCTACCTCTCACAGAAACCACAAATTCACCATGCCAGCTCCAACCCCCCTCACAATCGCGACGCAGTCCGTACAGCGTCTCGTCAAAGAAGAGACATACTACCGCAAAGAGCTCGCGGACCAATCTTCACGCGTCGAGAAGCTCGAAGCCCAGCTCAAAACCAGCGCCGAGGAGAATGCCGAATTCATGCTGAAGCAGGAGGTAAGACACTTTCCACTGCCCACTCTCATATGTTTCCAGCTTGTATTGTACGGCAGAGGGATGAGGACATCAGCTTTATATATTGAATGAGAAGTATTGGACTTACTGACATGATTACGAAATAGCAAAAAGCCATTGAGGAGACCCGCGCCGTCTTCGCACCTCTGCGCGAGCGCATCGACGAGGCTCTGCAACGCCTCGAGGAGCAGATCGCTACGGGCGAGAGCGAAGGTGCTTCTGAGGACGAGATCAAGAAGGCCAAGGAGACTTTGACGCTTGGTCAGAGTGAAGCTACTGCCGCGTCTTGAGGAAACATGAGTTAAAGGGAGTCGCTGGGGTGAGGTCATAGCGTTGTGCATACTTAGACGGACAGGAGTGCGAAGAACAGCATCGCTGTCGTTAGTACGAAACGATGGCTAGGCTGAAGGTTGCGAGATGATGAATGATACCACTTGCATGAATTTTTACGAATAAGACAGTTGTACACCAGAGTACGAGCAATCCACCAATGCTGTAGTGCTTGATTTTTATAGTACGATGAGTCAATGCTTTGCTGTTCACTCTGTTCCTCTTTGGACCTATTGGGTATAATGCGTATCATACAACCAGCAAGTGATATTATCTCATAGTACCGTCAAATCTCGCTCTGTCAGTCGTCTAAGTCGTATCCATCTTGTCCTCAGGAGCGTCAACGGTAATCTGCGGCGTCTCCCGGCTCTCCTCAGCCATCTGCGTATCACCATCCTGCGTCTGGTTTGCCTGCGCAGATTCCTCACTCATCTCCGTATCCTCTCCCTTCTCCTCAGGCTGTCGACCGTCCCCTCCAGTCGGAGCCGTGCTCCCAGCTCTCGAAAGCGAACCACTATTCCCCGCCTTCGGCTTCAGACTCTCCTCCGCGCCGGGTGCAGGTGCAGGGCTTTCAGGTCTCGGCGTGCGTTCGTCTCTTCCACTATTCGGATTCGGCGTGGCATTCCCGTCGCCCTTCCCGGACGTTACCTCGGGCCTAGGCGTAGCATTCCCACTAGCAATGCCCTTGCCCGGCGTAGGAGCCGTCTCTCCATCCTCAGCATCAGAATCCATGCCCTCTCTCCTCTCTACCTCCTCCTTCTCATCCCTGATCAACGCCCTCAGTCTCCGTCCCTCATCAACCAGCTTCTCGAACTGTGCCCGTCGGTCTCTCCACGTATCACCATACGCCTCGCTCTCTCTCTTCAGCTCCTCACACTCCTCAGCAAGCTTCGCGAGGTTCACATCTTGCTCGGCGCGTGTGCGCAACATGCGGTTCGACGTGATCTTATCAGCGAGCTCGTCGAATTTGCGGCGCTGCGCGAGAGTGGCTCTAGCTTCTTCTAGTCGAATGTGTAGCTGGGCGTTGGAGTCTCGGACGGACTCCATCGTGTTGGATATACGCTCGTGTGTGGCCTTGTAGTGTTCACGCTCTGCGACATTGGCTGTGGCCAAGAATTGGAGACGCGCGATGGCGGAGTCGAAGGCCGCGAAGTCGAGGGTGATGTCTTCTTTTAGTGCCGGAACATCTGGCATAGACGTAGCTGGTGCTTCAGCATCGGTGTCGGGTGGTGGGGTGGGAAGTTTCTTGTTGGGATTTGTGAAGACGCCTGGTGCGACGAGACGCTTAGTGAGTCGTTTGAAGGGTCGCTCTTCGACGGCGAGTAGGCGTTGTTTATGGAGCTCTGCTTCCTCGCGCTCGTCGAGGAGCCCAAACGGTTGCGTCGCCATGGTCGCGGTCATGCGCTGATCGAATTGGCGGGAAATGGAAGTTTGAATTTGTCAGGTTGCGCTTCCTTGACTGACGGGGCTCGACGTGCGGCGTTTGACAACTAGAGCCAGAGCTGCGCAGCTGAGTAGCTTGAATAGGCGAGATGGATCTGTGTTGCTTTGGAAGATGGTGGTAGCCTGACGTGGTTTATCTCAATGATGGGGTTTCTCTCAATGATGGCTAGGTCGTAAAAGAAGCGTTGTTGAGGTTGCAAGGCGCGCAGATGAATTCCAGTCTCCTAAAAAGTAAAGTGGATACCATGTGCCTTCCAACTCTGTTGCAAGCTTGCATGTCAATCAGATTAAATCCAGGATTGCCTAAACCTTTGAAACGAATGATAAGGTATGTACCTAGCTTTGCCGTAGCTTATTCCAAGTAGGCTACTGCCTTACGGAGTTGGCATTTTATCTGCGACTGGTCTGCATTGACGTCTGCGTCACAGACCCAAACGGGTGTAAGTCACATATCGCGATGGAAATATCTGATCATGGATGACCCTCAATTTTGTCTACCTAACGAACACCTCAAAGATGGGGTCGTCATGTTATGCCACGCCATGCCATGCCATTGCTCCGAGTCATATACCACCTTTCAGTCCCTAACCAAGTTTCTCGCTCTGCGTCTTTCATCTTGGCTCAGTACCCATTCCATACCATCATCATCTCCAGCCTCCATGAGCTCTTCCCACTCATCATCTTCCATGTTGGCTACCATGAGAATCTGTGTTACTCTGCTGAAAATTTCCCTCACGCTGTAGTTACCCTTCGCAACAGTGCTGATAATCCCATTGAAGTCTCGCTCCATGCGGATAGCTCCGTAGGCATTCGTCTTGCCGCTGTAACTCCAGATCCTCTTTTCCAGGATCTGTTTGGCCAAATGTGTTGCTGTAATATCAAGTAGTGAGGTGTATGTCTTGGTGGTCATGAGTCTTGAAATGGGCTTCATGAGAGCATCCCAGCCTTGCTCGAAGCGTCTTGGTACACGATCTACAATCTCTTCCTCGTCCTCTTCGTTTTGCTGCGCAATCTCCGCGAGTTCTTCTTCCGTCCGCCAATAATCTGCATCACGGAATGTTTCCGCGACCACCGGCCGCAGCCTCAATCTCACCACCGTACCGAAAAGGACCTGCAATCCTTCGTTGAGCAGTTCAGTCGTCTTCGTAGTGAAGCTTGAGTTTAACGTTGCTAAGGAAGACGTCACAAAGGTGACATCATTTTCAAATGGGAAGGATGATGCGAGTGGTTTCTGTTGGACTGTCCCATTTGGCTGATCAGCAGAGACTTCAAGTCGTGCAGATATTATCCGTGACAGATAGTCATTCGATGTGTCCAGACTGTTTATCAGCACGATGAATTCCACAATCTTATCTTCTGGTGGTAGTCCACCAGCCACAACAGCTCGTGGGTACGATTCATCTCGCATCTTTCGTTGTACCATCCCTATGAAGTCGGCACCGAGAAGTCTGCCTATTGTGGACACGACGCTGGAAACCACCTCCCGTTGAGATGTTGAAGTAGATCTCTGGATGACTGCACTGACAATGTACATGACATCGTCAACGGCTGATATTATGAATGGTGCATTGGCATTGATCGGTCTGGTCAGGCTCAACGATAATCCTGAAGGCATTTCATCCAGCTGGAATGCCCTCTCGACAGAGCGACGGAAGAAAAAGGTCGACATGATATTATAAGGTTCAACCAGTTTCGCCCTCACTTTTCGCTGGAGATTTGAACTGCTCAAGACTTGTGGTATTGACAGCGTGGCATCCTCCGGTGTATTTGGGTCCTTTGATGATTTAGCTCTGGTCACTCTGAATGAAGAAAGGGATTGGGAGTACCTTGCATTTTCCGGCTAAGAATCTGGAGTAGAGTGACCACCGGCCCAACATAAGAGATATCTCATTGAGAAGCCCATCAATCTCTCTTACATTGACACCCTCGTCCTCGCTGGCGCGGGGGTTTACGCCACCTCCAACAGCAGGCGAATTCACCCGAGGTGTTCCACCGAGGGTTCTTTGCTGTGGTAAGAAGCTCTGGACCAGGAATGAAAATGGGTAGCTCTTCACGTCAGTGAGCCGCCTATCAATATTGCGGTCGTCGCTCCAAGAGTCTAATATGATGCCCCCCTGGACGTCGGCTTCCATTTGTAGTCTTTCGATAACACGCACCATCTTGCCCTCTCCATAATGTCGCTCTACAAGGGCACCATGGCCCTCAACGATCTGCGCAATATGTTCGAACAACTTGGTGAGTGCATTGGCGTAGAAGAAACTATCTTTCCTGCTGGCGCCGCCAGGGACTTCTTTGAGAGTGGCTCTAGCTGTGCCGGCAACACCCTGACAGACATATCTGCCGTACACATCTAATCCAACATCACCTCGTCCTATCAGCGGGAATAATTTGAAAAATCGCGTGACCTTGGCGCCATCACCCTCCTTGGCGGCCTTCTCGAACTCGCGTAAGAATAGCCCACAAAGGCTCTCCTTAGCATTTTCTAGGGTAACCCAGGGCGCATCGGGCACCTCAACACTCGGTACTATGGCTGACGCGAAGCCTCCTCGTATAATGGACTCGGGAACCTTGCTGGCGCGAGAGATATATCCTGCAGCCGCCTCCCAGTCCTGGGGAGCACCCATGCTGCCGACGACACCGTGGACACAAGCTTTGAGCTCGGCAACCTGCTCTACGACATTGAGCGTCTCCTGAACTCTTTCCTTCTCCAAATCTAGCTCTTTGACCCTGTTGGACAGTCGACCAGCCGTGTGGGCGGCTGACGATAGCATGCCATTGCTGATGGATCTCGTGGCAATGACCTGGGAGCCAAGGTTTGCGCGCAGTAGATCGAGCCTTCCTAACTCGCGTGAGAGATCGGCTTGAGAGGATATGAGCGAGTTGAGGCGACTGGTGACGGAGGATTCGCGTGCATGGAGGGCAGCAAGGGTGGCGCGAACGTCGGCGAGGGACGAAGCATCACGGATGGAGGGGCTCGGCGAGGGACTGGGTTTCAACTTGTCGGCAGACTCATTTGTCGGGGCAGAAGGGTCGCCATTGGGGGGATTGTTGGCGGACATTGGTACCTCGGTGATAGGGGGCGCATAGCGAGCGACAGGAGACACCAAGTCCAAAGTGAGGTCTTGAGAATTACCGATTTCGTACTGGTGATACCTATCCGAAGTGGTGTTCGCAAGGCACAGGCATCTCTAGGCCGTTTCGTTACTAGGTGTGTTCTGTTACTTGATGTTACTGCAATACTGCAAAACCCCACAGGCGTCTGATAACCCAAATTAGTGGAATTCGGGGCTGAAAAGAACCAGCTGCAGAGCTGAATCTTGTCTGCAAGCAAACTCCAACGGCATAATATCAATAGTAGCGTCGCATCCAAAATATCTCTGATGAGTCAATGTGAAAGATATTTCCACTTTCGGAGCTCTCAGAGACAATTTTGGATAACAAGTAATTCATGAAAATATCACGACATCACTTTGGTCTTTATTGATATATTGCGAAACAAGTATTACGCTGCGACATATTACTCAACCCTCCCAAATCTCTGTAACTCACACCAATCCTAGACTTACACACAAAAGAGTATCAAACTCCACGTTGGCGGCGCTCCAGAAACTCGCAGTCCGTATTGTTCGAGCTGTTCGCAGCTCTTACAGTACAATGTCTCAAGATCTGCCATCACAAGCCCAGACTCGGATACTCAAAATCAACAGTACCGGCCTGGGCAAATTCAGAGAAAGTGGCACAGAAAAATTAGGCGCATGGGAGGTGTCCTCCGAATCCTCAGAAGCCATGAAACATCTCCACGAAGCCGCAACCGCTCTCAGAACAAAAGATATCCCGGTTGCATTCCCAACGGAGACAGTGTATGGCCTGGGCGCAGATGCGACAAGAAGCCCTGCTGTAAAGGGCATCTACTCTGCAAAGGGCAGGCCCTCAGACAACCCACTCATCATCCATATATCTGACCTAGACATGCTTCGCGATGTCCTCACACCTGCGGCTGAGACAAATGACACATCGGACGGGAACCAGGACCGGATACCAGAGATCTATAAGCCTCTTATCCAGCGCTTCTGGCCCGGACCACTCACAATATTGATACCAAACCCCTCGCCATCAAAACTTGCCCCTGAGGTCACAGCAGGGCTGAAGACTTTCGGTGTACGCATGCCATCATCGCCTCTCTCACTCTCCCTGATCAAACTAGTGGGGGCACCACTCGCCGCACCATCTGCAAACGCATCGACTAAACCCTCACCAACGACAGCAGCACACGTATTGGAAGATCTGAACGGACGTATCGAGCTCATCATCGACGGTGGCGCATGCCAAGTCGGGGTAGAAAGCACAGTCGTGGACGGACTATGCGATCCTCCTGTTGTCCTTAGACCAGGTGGCGTAGGAATAGATGAACTGCGAGGCTGTCCAGGATGGGAGAAGGTCGAGAAAGCCTATAAAGATCAGAGTGAGGCCGGCAAGGCAGCGCCGAGGGCGCCCGGCATGAAATACAAGCATTACAGTCCCAAGGCCAGAGTGGTGCTTTACGAAGCCTCTTTCCCGGAGTTACGGCAGGGTATCCAGCAAGAAGACCTCGAGCTTAAATCAGGAACAAACAATATAGTCGGCGTCATCCGGACTCGACACTGGCCAGCAGGGGGCGAGCTGCCCTGCGGCTCATTTGAAGAGCATGATAAAGTCACTGCAACAGAAGTAGTAGAAACACAGGCCGTTGTTGAGCTCGAAGTCGGAGAAGCAAGTTTGAAGGATTCACCGGACGGGTCATCAATAGGAAAGGTCTTGGATATTAGCATAGGACTGGACACAAGAAGCATAGCCCAGGGGCTCTTTTCGGCGTTACGGGAGCTGGATAGGCGGGGCGCGGACATCATCTTTGTGGAGGGTACGGTAGACGACGAAGACATTGGCGCCGCCGTCATGAACAGGTTGCGCAAGGCAGCATCGAGGATCAGATCATAGCAGAAGATCGACCACACCCCTCACCACTCAATAAAGTGATATACCTCTGAAAAGTGAGAAGGCACTATTTTGACTACCAACGCCGGGGTGTCTACTCTAATCCACCCTCTGGTGGTTTTTGGTTCATGACACGTCACAAGTCGCTCCAATCGCATCCCGCCTACAAACCTTGCCGCAGCCAATCTGTCAATTTGGCTCTTCCGAGCTGTGCCAGGTTGTTTACGCCCTGTTCGCTGAGGTCGATGCGGCTGAGGTTGACGTCCTGTGTGGGTGCCTTGCTGACGCGCTGTACGATGATGGTGGGGTCGGTCTCGAGGATGATTCCGTCGTCGACAATCTCGTCGATGGCTAGGGATACCAGGTCGTAGTTCTCGACGACTGTGCGCTTGTCTACTGATTGCCTGTTTATTCCTATTAGCTGCATTCCTGAAGCTGCTTGTAAGAGAGAGAGAGGCGTGCGCATACTTAAACAGGAGATGCAGAGAATCTCTCAGGGCGAGGATGACGTTGTATAATAAGACCTCGTTCTCGTCGGCGCCGGCAACGACGTACATCATGACGTCGGACTCCATCTTGTATAAGACGAGTTTGTTGTCGTAGAGGATAATGTCGCCGGTCTGTTTCGCCGTCTTCTCGAGCAAGCCCTTCTCGAAGGACTTCTGGGACTTGACGTCTGAGTATGGGGATGTGTTTGCCGCTATATGGTCCGTATTAATCGACTGGAGTTCTGACATCAGAGGGTGTCAGGCGAACTTACAGCCTGTCGGCGCATGGTGGGGTGCATTGTAGTATTTGGCGAATATCCGGGAGCCGTCGTCGATGCTGAGTATGATGACGGCGGTGACCGCCTGTAGGGACATCGACGGCATTGTGAGGGTATGTGCGCTGTCGACAGACGGGGTGATAGTAGGGAAATGTTCGTTCGTAGCGCTTGTTGAATGCTTGCGAATATATGGTGTTGTGTACTGTAGGTAGGTATGGTGTCCTGTTCAACGGTCAAGCTATCCCAGCACCTATCAGAGGACACTTACTCTAGTAGTCTGCTCCAGCTCGAGGTTCAAGGGGCCGACAGGGCGCATTGCCTGGACAAGAGTTACCTGGTAATGGATCAAACCCCCGCTACTACAGTAGTACTCGACCCTGAGTTCTCAAGCAAGAGTCATCAGCCAATGGGAACCTTGGAATTCATCGATTAACCCTGGCATAATTTTCCACTTTACGCGCTCTCTCGCGCCTGCCGTCAATCAACGCGATTTATGGGTTTCGACGTGTCTAGCCTGAGTGAGTGACCCCCCTTCACGATGATATCCACCAAGTGTTTTCTCCCACTCGACTTCGACTGACCAGATTCCACCCTCATTTCCAAACGATTGACACCAGGCAAAGACGCTACGTCGTCCCTAAGTTACTTGTCTAGGTCAGAATGTCGTCGCCTTCACAGCGCCGTAGCACACGGTCGTCCCAGGCTGGCACCCCGAGTCGCAATACGCGCTCTTCACAGCCTGCTTCTCAGAATGGCAACACACCCCGCAACACCCGATCCTCCCAATTGGCGTCCAGCCCTATCTTCTATCAGTCTTCACCCTCGAATGGGAACCAAGAGACTCCAAGTGAAAGCGATAATGGAGGTGCTGCCCCCAGCTCACCTATGCGCACCGATGGAGATCGCACGCCACGAGCCTCTAGCCGTATGATCGGTGGTAAGCCTATCTATAGCCCGCAAATCAAATAATTTTCAATATCGTCTGACACGGCCTCAGAGTCATCGCCCATACGCTACGAGCCGAGTTCCAGTCCTGGCGCAGGCCTACACCCACAGTCCGACCTTCGAAGTGAAAGCAGTGGCTTGTTTGTCGGCGCAACTGCTACTCCTCGGGCAAGACGAGCTCAAAGAGGTGACATCAACTCGGAAATTTTCAGCGGCGGCCCTCGAAGCAGCAGCCGAGTCATCCTCGACGAATCTGGCCGCGTGGTCCGTGAAATTCACTCCGACGCCGCCACTTTTTCCAATCTAAACCCAGGAACCTCGGACGCTGATGCCCTAGGTGGACAAGATAATGCCACCATCTGGGGTACCACTGTCTCTATCGACGACACGTATGCCTCATTCAAAGACTTCTTGAAGAATTTCACCAAAAAATATCGGATGTGGCAGGATGGTATGACTACAGAGGAGACCGATGCCGACCCCACGTCAACAAGCAAACCATATCAGGAGGAGCTCCAGAATATGCTGCTGCTGGGCCAGCGAATTCTCTACGTCGACATTCGCGATTTCAAGCTCTATCCACCTACCAGAAAAATGTGGCACCAGATCCAGCACTATCCTCAGGAAATTGTGCCCCTTATGGATCAGTCCGTACACGACATCATGATTGAGCTGGCGCAAACCGAAATGGCGAGACAAAGAAGCCAGAGCAACGGAGCTTCGGCTACTCAACGAAGCTCTGTTCCGAGCTCCGACATGCATTTCCCTAGCTCAGAGAGAGGTGACGAGCCCACACCTTCTCAACGTCCGCCCCAGGGTCCGACCCTCGAGGAAAAAGTGATGGACCAGACATATATGACCAGGCCTTGGGGGTTGGATGATGTCATCAATCTGAGAGATCTCAATCCATCCGACATGGATAAACTGATCTGTATCAAAGGTCTTGTCATCCGAACCACCCCTGTAATTCCTGATATGAGACAGGCATTCTTCCGATGCAATATCTGCAGCCATTCGCTTCTCGTTGGGCTCGATCGGGGCAAGATTCGAGAGCCGACCGAATGCCCTCGACCTATGTGTGCCCAAAAGAACTCGATGCAGATTGTCCACAATCGATGCGAGTTTGAGGACAAACAGGTCATCAAGCTACAAGAAACCCCTGACGCCGTGCCTGCTGGACAGACACCTCACTCTGTTTCTGTATGCGTGTACAATGAGCTGGTAGATTTCTGCAAGGCAGGTGACAGGGTACGAATCACCGGTATCTACCGTGTCAGTCCGGTCCGAGTCAACCCTCGCATGCGGACTGTGAAGAGCGTCTTCAAGACGTTCGTAGATGTCGTGCATGTGGCTAAAGTGGACGACAAGCGCCTCGACGCTGATCCTTCCACTCTGGAACCCGATTCCAACGATTCAGAAAACCAAATCGAGGAAACGCGAAAGTTGACGCCTGAGGAGGAAGAGCAGATCAAAGCCACGGCAGCTCGACCAGATATATATGAATTACTTTCCAGGTCACTGGCACCTTCGATCTTTGAAATGGATGACGTGAAGAAGGGTATACTATTACAGATGTTCGGCGGCACAAACAAGACGTTCGAAAAAGGCGGTAGCCCGAAGTATCGTGGCGATATTAACGTCTTGCTATGCGGTGATCCCTCAACGGCGAAGTCTCAATTGCTGAAGTACGTTCACAAGATCGCACCACGCGGTGTGTACACCAGTGGAAAGGGGTCTTCCGCAGTCGGTCTTACTGCATATGTCAGTCGAGACCCCGAAACCAGGCAGCTTGTGCTTGAGTCGGGTGCCCTTGTCCTATCGGACGGCGGTGTGTGTTGTATTGACGAGTTCGACAAGATGTCAGACGCGACACGATCGGTTCTACACGAAGTGATGGAGCAACAGACTGTGTCAGTGGCCAAGGCTGGTATCATTACCACGCTGAATGCTCGAACAAGTATATTGGCCTCAGCCAATCCCATTGGCTCTCGATACAACCCCGATCTCCCTGTTCCACAAAATATCGATCTGCCCCCAACACTACTGTCGAGATTTGACCTTGTCTACTTGATGCTGGATCGTGCCAACGAATCAAGCGACAGAAGATTAGCTCGTCATATGCTTTCCATGTACCTCGAAGACAAGCCCCAGTCAGCTCCGTCGAAGGACGAGATTCTGGTAAGCCCTAGTCAGGTCTTCAATTCTTCCTCTACTAATCGTTCTATAGTCGGTTGAGTTCTTGACCTCGTATATCTCGTATGCTCGTGCCATGGTGCATCCGGCCCTAACTCAAGATGCTTCGCAAGCACTGGTAGACGCCTACGTGAAAATGCGTAAGCTGGGTCAGGATGTTCGCGCCGCCGAGAAGCGAATTACAGCCACGACGCGTCAACTCGAATCCATGATTCGACTTGCGGAGGCACACGCGAAGATGCGACTTTCGCCAACTGTGACGAAGGCAGATGTCGTAGAAGCCGAGAGACTGATCCAATCGGCGCTCAAGACGGCGGCTACAGATTCGCAGGGCCGCATCGATATGAGTCTTCTCACCGAAGGTACTAGTGCGGCAGATCGCAAACGCAAGTCGGACCTCAAGGACGCCGTGCTCCACTTGCTAGATGAATTAACTGGAGGTGGCCAAACTGTTAGGTTCAGCGACGTTAGCCGAAGGTTGAATGAAGGTGCCAGTATTTCGATCGAGCCATCAGACTTCGCAGAGACGATGCGTGCGCTTGAGATGGAAGGTGTTATTATGATCAGTGGCGAGGGCGCAAGGAAGAGCGTCAGGCGTGTCACTGGTATAGCGTAAAGTGTTCGAAGATTACTAAAGGAAGGGTTTGACTATAATGATATCCTGGGTGGTGTTATTAGAGCTAATGAGGATACCAGTTTGGCGTTGAGGCATGTAAATGACGGGCAGGGCCTGGCTGCGGTAGATACTGTTAAACGAGTTAATGATGAAGGATAACGAGGAGAACATGAATGCGAAAGGGAGGAAGTATCACTCGATCCACGATGGTCTTTTCGATGTTGGTCGTGCTGGCCTGAGAATTATACACTACGCCTACGTCGCCGGTATCTGCTGGTCTTCGGGAATTCGATGGCGAAGTGACTTCGCACCTCCATCCCTATGTTGGTCACAGCTCTCTCCTCTTTCTATTCTACAGGCAGGGTGGGAACTCTCCATTGTAGTATAGTGGTAAATATTCGGATTCTTGAGGCCAAAAGGATGCAGCAAAGTGTCCAGTTTTCACATGCGGTCAGACTATCTCAGTGGTGGGCAATGACGTCAAAAGCCAATCCCTCTCCCCGGACTGGAGTATCGCTGGAGCTCCGACACAAGAGAGCCTAAACAAAGTGTTTGGTATTCGAAAAATGATAATGATCTCCATGGTCCAATGAGCAATCATACCCTTATTTCATTCCTACGTTGTGAGATCTAAGGAAGATACCCCTCATTACCCTCTCCTCCCAACGCCTACATCTATTTTAGACTAGACATTATGGCATACCAGTCTGAAGAAGCATACCCACGACCTGATTTCGTTCATACTAATCATCGGTGGTCGCCTATCAATGACCAATGGACCATTCTATTTGACGATGAAGATATTGGACTACAGGAATCATGGCACATCAATGGCGTACCGGATAAAGTCTCCGTGAGCACTCCGGCTCTATCCAGCGCGGAGTCCGAGGCGGAGGCTCAGCCGCTTGCTGCGTTTCCCGAGCTCATTGCCAAGGGGTTTAAAAATCGCAAGGCGGAACGAAACGAGAATGTCAAGCAGCCCATCAACGTGCCTTTCGTATTCCAAGCGCCCGCCTCCGGTCTAAAAGAGAACGATGCCCATGAAGTGTTGTGGTACGAGAGGCCGATTAAAGACCCGCGCAGCGAGGGGGAGATCGAAGCAGGGTACCGCGTGCTTGTTCGCTTTGGGGCTGTCGATTATGAGGCCTCTGTCTGGGTCTCGGGATACTTGGTGGGCAAGCATAGGGGCGGACATGTTCCTTTTGATGTCGATATCACGGATGCGCTTGTCAGTGCTCGGAGCTCGGGAAATGGGGATTTACAGTTGGTTCTCCGTGTGCAGGACTCGCCATATGATCTTGCGCAACCTCGTGGAAAACAGTACTGGGCCCCTCAACCGGAGAGTATTTTCTACACGCCGTCCAGCGGCATCTGGCAATCTGTCGTCCTGGAAACGTTGCCTGCAACTCGTATTGGTAACAGCAATTTAGGCACAGTATTGAAGTCCAACGACATCTACGGTGGGGCATTAGACGCCAAGGTGGCTGTGCTATGTCGCAGAGCTGGCCATGCCTATAGCGTTGAGATCGAGGGGAGTTTGAACGGCCTCGTCATTGAGAAGAAGAAGGAGAACTTGCCAAAAGACAAGGACTACACATTCATTAAGTTACCTTTGGCGTTAAGCGAAGAGCAGAGGAAAGTGGCGCCGCAAGCTGTGACCAGCATTGCGCCATTCGACGACACGGATTGTTGGCACAAAGGCCTTGCGTTGTGGTCACCAGATCATCCTACGCTCTACGATCTCATCATTCGACTTTACGACTCCGAGGGTAAGGTCATAGATGAGGTCAAGACATACACGGGCTTCAGACATCTAGACTGGACGAAAGGCGACGGAACATTCCGCTTGAACGGCAAGCCGTTATTTCAAGCTCTGAATCTTGACCAGGGATACTGGCCCGAGACGGGGATGACACCGCCGTCTCCCGAGAGTCTCAAGACAGATATACAGCTCGCCAAGAAAATGGGGTTCAATGGTTGTCGAAAACACCAGAAGGTTGAGGACCCTATGTTCCTATACTGGGCGGACAAGCTTGGATACCTTGTTTGGGGAGAGTATGCAAATGCATATGAGTTCAACGACGAGTATGTAGATCGAATCAATCAAGAGTGGGCGGAAGTTGTGAAGCGAGACATCAATCATCCCTCTGTTATAACCTGGACTCCTATTAATGAGTCTTGGGGATATCCGGATCTTAAGGGGTCGGTGGAGCAGCGGAATCATTTGCGGTCACTCTATTATCTCACGAAGTACGTTGACTTGCCTGCTATGACTTTAGTATCTACCAGCTAACAAAAACCCAGGACACTCGATCCCACGCGCCCAGTGAACGATAATTGTGGATGGGAGCATGTGTTGACCGACCTGAGTACGTTCCACGACTACTCAGACGCACCAGCTCTCACAGAATCCTGCGCAACGCTTGAAAAGACACTACAGCGTGACTGGTGTGGGCGGCCAATGTTCGTAGGTCCCATCGGAGATATAGATCCCGCGACGAAACACCGGCCTGGTGCTCCTGTAATCTGCACCGAGTTCGCTGGTGTCAATATCGCGCCTAAAGGGGCAGTGGGTGACGAGATCCAACCGCAAGGTGGCGGAGGTGATTGGGGATATACGACGGCCAGCGACGCGACTGATTTGTTGAAGCGGGTTGAAGCGCTTGTTAAGGCGGTCATTCAGGGGAGTCATTGCAGTGGGTTTGTGTACACACAGTTGTCAGTCATCGTTTCCTTCGTTTTCCCTATCATTTACGCTCGATACTGACTCTAGAACGATAGGTCCGACATTGAGCAAGAAGTGAATGGCCTGTATTCGTTCGATCGGAAGGAGAAAATACCGGCTGCCGAGGTCAAGAAGATATTCGATGCGGCGCAGAAGAGTTATCATGAGCACTTGGCTGCTAGACTATCATGAAGGAAGCAAAGATGGCGCTGTGGGATCAAGGCACGGTGATTGGCCATTTGACTTGTTTATTTAGACGCTGATAGGATGAGGATGAGGCTAAGGCGGGAGCGTGGTTGCCTTGTTGTCCTGTTGTGAACTGTTGAAAACTACCGGCCGATGAGACTCTGCGGTCAGTTATCGTCTGACTACTAGCATCTAGTCATCTGATTATGAATTGATGATCATCAGATTAGTATTCGAGGTTTTTCCTTAGCCGTGAGAGTGTTTCTTTTCGTCTTCTTCCCTCTAACCAGAAGATTATTGATCTGCTTCTTTCATGTGAGTGCTTGGAAGCACAACGATCAGCAGAGGTGACGAATATATGTATTTGTTACAGGTGTGTTTGTTATTTATTGATTAGCGTAATTATTATCTTCATGAACAGTCGTAGCAACAGGAACTGATAAGCTTATGTAGGGTGTTGATCCCTCGTGGTTACTGTAGTTACCCCGGCATGTAAGTGAATGCTTGTTTCTCTGTTGTAGAATGCACAGGTTGTCTAGATTCTTGATCGGCATGAGGTGGTCTTTTTTTTTGTTTTCTGCAGGGCCTTGAACTTGCTTCGGACTCTACTTGTACTTTGGTGGACCTGGTGCATTGGCCCATGTTGCAAAGTATGTCGCAAGACTGCTTTACTCCCATTCAAAGAAGGCCCAGAAAAAAGGGGGAATGAGGAACTGGGGAAAGGGCTGTCTGCCGGCGGTGAACCGCTATGAAACTAAGTTCGCAAACTCTCAACGTGGTCATTACCGCTTTTACTGGGCTTATGGGAAAACATAGATTTCCCATACCGAGATTCACACTCAACATATTGGTGTCTTTAATTTCCGAGTTAACTCTTTAAGAGAAGACTTTGCAAAACCTGATCACTACTCCGTTTGACCAGCGAGTGAAACAAGTAACGTCTAGCTAGTAATGGATAATTACGACCAATGTGACATATACTTAGCGGTGAAATTAATCAAATACTTATAGAAATGGCTGTTGTAGTCGGAAGTTTTGCGATTTCGTATTTACTAAACGAGCGGATGGGTTTGAGACTTATACGTCGATGTTAAACACAATGCGCGCGCTATGGTATTTACAACAAACCTATCACCCCAGTATGGCCAATTCTGAAACCTAGGGCAATGAATAGCCCTTATTGAATTGTATTAATAGACGACCGGTATAATCAACGTGATTGACTATAAAAGTCCGGCAGAAATACCAACGTTACCACCGATTTTGCCACCGAAAGCCGGGAACACGAGCAGAAAACGTCGATCATCCTTCCTTGTAAAATGGCGCAAGACCAATGTGAGATTGGATCTTTTACTTATTATACTGAAGGATTTCAGGCGAAGTAGAGGCTAGGGCAAAGTGGCCGCGGCCGCGCTGACAAGCCGAGCTAAAGAGGTGGCGGAGCAACGTTGTTCGGGTGCCGGACCGAATGCAGGGCCTCAACACCGTGACCGGGCGGCCGCGGCTATCCTCCCGTGCTTCTTCCTTTCTTGTTGTCCGGATCGTATCCTGTTTGCGATTGGCTGAGGATTTCGACTTGTGTGAGTTGATCGGCTTCGTTGTTGTTGCCATGCTAAAAGATTCATGATTGTACGCAAATTCCAAATGTGGCCGAGTCTAGTTTGTTTCTTTGGGACATGGATTATTATCGATTTCTTGCTGTTATTTTCGTTTTTGAGGAGTCTCCTCGTCTTACACACAAATAATTGCACATGATCTGGATTCTCATGGCCAAGTTGTCGATCAAAAATTCATGATGAGATGTTTGGAAACGAGTCCTCTGAAATTACGAATATGATCCTCTTTTGATGCAGAGATATAAGTACGAAGAGCAGGAGACATATGGAATGAGCTGAAATTATAACTTCACAACCATTTCTTTTGTCACCTTTCATTTGTTACATTGTCATTTCCCACTTGTAGCTTGGGAGCTTTCATTTGTCTATTTCCTTACTTACGTCCGCTCATACACGTTCTGCTAGCTGTTTCCACCGCCGTTCTCTCCTTACCTTCACTCAGAAATTTCATATTTATTTTAAGCATCAAGATGTCGAACATTATGACCAATACTCATGGCGTTTACCTTCCTCCACGATATGTGATCCGACGACTAGACCACACAGTGCTAGATTGGGTAGTTTCGATGGCCATCGAGGGTTTCATGCTTCGTGATACGTCCATCTGGAAACCTTTACTACCACATCCGAAGACAGCCAATGCACTTCGCGGTCTCGACAAATTAGCAGGATACTACCAACACGCAATTGCAAGCGGGTTCTCTTTCGGGATCTTCGATACGCAATACGTTTTCTCACATCCACAGTCTGTCGCCACAGGTCGCATGTTGCATTGGCGAGGAAGTCTTGACCCCGGCCAAGTAGAGTTCGAGACCTATGGAGCAGATCAGATGCGCGCTGCCATGGACTTCCCGTTAGTCTGCATGGCTCTTTCTTGCGATGCGTTCGCACCAATGGATTCTCGCGTCTTACAGAACGTAAACGAGTTGATGCCACTCCAAGCTCAACTCAGCGCCTTCCTGAGTTCCGCTTCCGATGATACGGGCAAAGGCAAGGGCAGAGCTTCAAGAGGATCAGTCACAGACTATGGCCAAATTCTGTCCCGATTTGGCTGTGTGACTCGCTTGGGCTATGAAAGCCAGGGCCTTGCTACAGCTCTCAACCACTTTGTGATGCTTGAGGCTAAGGCCTGGGGCTTTCATGGCATTCGAGTTGGGACGGGCAATGCGTCTCTACTGCGATTTTGGATGGACCCACCAGAAGGCTGCAAAAGTGAGATTGTGGCACATTGGAATTTCGAAGAAATCGAGATGCGGGACGAAGAGGGTCGCGTGGTCAAGCCGTACCTTGGTTCAGGCATGCGAGACGGTTGGGAGGTATACTGCCGCTTAACAGGCTAATTGAGTAGTATGGCAGCTCTTGGAGTTTTGAGCAACAGAGACCCCCCATCATGGTCTCCTTTCGAACTTTGCTATTGCTGGGGGACGGAGTTGAGGTCGCACAAATTGGCGTTGCATTCGTAGCGGCGTTTTGGAGTTAGGTTTATTTGCAGTAAATACGGGAATTTCAGTGAAGCAAGTATCCACGATAAGGGCCTCATGGGGCACATATTCACGGAGCCATGTCAAACAAAACAAACAGTTTGGCTATAGTCTTTAGACAAGACAGAAATGTAACATCTGATTACTATGTTAATCATTTATTCCGGCTTTCCGGTGCTAAGACGCATTCCCACCTGATGTTGACTTACTGCAACACATATCGCTACATTGCGATAGCTCAGATGAGACTAAATCTAGCTAAGTTTGACCGTCTGTGTCAGGCCGTTCAAAGAATATGTTGCTAAATTCAGCCCATTCCCCCACCACCACAAGCACTGGAGTGTTCTGTAAGCGATAAGGTTTCGAGTAGTCTGTCAATCAACCTGCTTTGTAATTTTTCGTATCATAGCGGAAGGGCTTGCTCAAATGAGATACTGCTTTTCAGATAATACGGTATCACTTAATGGGTATGAAATGCGGTCGTGCAGCGGAACGTGATTAGCGTGTTCGTTTTCATGTGAATACAGTTTAGGCATCGACTGGGAAGTCTAGACTTTTACGGAGAAAGGTCTAAGTTGTAAACTAACCTGTAGTCAAATTTACGAGATAGTTTTAATAAAGGTAACTTGCTCAAGGGGCAGCAGTAGGCTGGCTAGTACATACGAACTCGACCAAACGATTAGCTCAGGTACTGGAACTATAGAACTAGGCATCAACAAATAGCCTTTCTATGATTCAACAGGGTTTGCTGATACTACCATGCGCAAGATTTTAGAGAAAGCACAGCGTACGGACATATATGCCAACCCTTGGGCGAAACCTGAATTGATAATTCTGCTTCGGAATTCATTGAAAGTTCATTCAGTACCTCAATACCTCAAAACCTCAAGCTAATCACTGAAAGCTCATTCAGTGCCTCAATACCTCAAGTTAATCAACTACAGCAACATCTATACTTGAGAATGGCTTCACCTCAGTTCTACAAGTGGCCCGTCTTCTTTAAGGAGATGCCCATGAGCCTCCAAAGAGAACTTTGCATTGGCGTCAATCTGGCAATGCAAGAAGAGGAGTCATCACGTACTATGAACCCCATACCCATTCTTGATGTCCAAGGTCAAGGTCACATCGGCATTAAAACGATAATCACGGAGGACATTCGGGTTCATATCATGGTGATTCGCCAGACATTCATTCAGGATGGTCAGGTGCGCACCGCCATACACGGGGAGCCATGCTTAGATACAGGATCATCGGCTCGGACAGTGTCTAGAACATTCAGAACATTGATACAGGAAGGATCTAGATGTGATGGCCTGATCTCGTGTGTGGAGCAGCATGCAGACGATTTTGCAGCCTTGGGTATTCAGTGCAATCTCGACGCACTCATCGCTTCTCTCGGTCTGCATTGGCCAGAAAACCTGGATGTTGGGGCGCTCACAGAACATCAATACCTGATTGTCAAGCTGCGCTATGCCTCCGCGCTCTTACGTCGATGTTGCTACATTGGCATGTTCATCAGAAAAGTAATGGGGAAGACGAAGGGAATGGAGCCGGACGACTGGTGGTGTCTATCCGACCCCAGAGGTTATGACATTGAGCTGGATCTCTGGATTCACGAGAAAGGGATCTTGCGACAACAGTTTGATTACAACATAGACTGGATGCTGAAAATGTACGGCTTCGGACGGAACGAGATACAACAACGCAACGAAATATTCTCAGGCACTTGGGTGAACAGGATTTCGGTGCTCGAAGACTTTCATCATTTGCAGATCCGGTTCGGCGGTGCAAACATATCAGAGGTTGCCGAGCAGCTCGAGTATTGCTACTACGCGATACGTAATCGCCGAGACTATATCAAGCACAAAGGATCCAATGGGCCGGCTATTGCACAGCTTGCTTGGGACTGCGAGAGAGAGTTCGACTTCGCAAGGTCTATTGTCGATGGTCTATGGAACCATTATAATGCAGGGGGACAGCGGCGGAACATAGTACGGCGATCGATGGGCAACAACGGCGAATGGAGGACCATGACAGACGATGAGAAATTGTTGCTGACGAGGGGTGACGGTCGCCTTCAAAACCGTTACGTCCTGTTTCTGTAGAAACTCGCTAATCCAGAATCCGAAAAGGCATGGAAGTCCGTTACCAAGTGCTCCGCACACTCGTCGAGAAGGATCTACGAGAGGCTGGAAGTTGGTAGCCGACAAAACGGCAAACAAGTCGATGCCCAAATCTCCATCCGGATGTCTCGCGTATAAGTCCGCGATTGCAATGCCGTTGCTGCTAACCTATCTTGAGAGTATGGTTTTCCTGCTACTGGACATCGCCAAACCCAACTGTATATTCTCTATTCAGGCGGATGATGATGAGACAGAGGACAGATTTTGATTACTTTTTTTTGGCGCTATAATCGATGAGGGATTGTGAGGGATTCATTGTTGAATGATGTATCAAGAGGGACTCTACAAGTATAGGTCTGCTTGTGCCTGTTTCCGTGCTGCTAGGTAGTTACTTATAGTTAATAGTTACTTATAGTTAAAGATGAATTTGTAGAAGCTCGCATGTGCTACATACTATAAGTGCAGGTATGTGAATGTGCAACCAAGGGAAGATACCTAAAGGAACAAGCCGAAAATATGAGCATGTCAAATAGACAAGGAGATGCTCCGCGTTGTTAGCTATGAGTGCGGTCCTCCGGAATCCACACCTAGTCACAAGGTAGGTAAAAAAGACATATTCACCTACCCATCGATCGTCTCCCCCTTTACTCGACGAAGCCCAAGGAAGAGTAGACATGCTCTAGGTGCTGCTCGCCCGGCCACTAAGATAGTCTATGAGATAGAGAATTGCGGCCATCATTGGGCGTCTTTCACGCAATGACTGTAGATTGTAGGCGCGACTTAGAGTTGAACCTCTCGAAGGGAATTCTTCGGCTTCAGATTGCTGACCCTATAATCTAAGGGACCCAATATGTTCTTATGACGGGACTCTGTGTCAAAGGGTGCAAGAACAGATAATGCATTGGATACAGATATGAGGTATGATGAATCATGAAGCCTTTGAAGGGGTGTGGTCACTGGATAGGACGGATGTGGACCATGACGGTATGAGCTACCTGGAAAGGAGGTGGATCCTGAGCAGCGCCTGATCGCCGGAAGAATGTTGGGGCGAGCCAATGACGAGCAGATTAATTCCAATTGGACTTGGATCCATGCAACGTCAAAGCAGCTCCAAGCCAGGCGAGTCTGAGTTCGAAGCACGTCGTCGCCGCCACCCAAGGTCGATGAACTGCACCATCGCCAACTGACCTGCCCACACCGCAAATGGCGTCGCTTTACCGCATCGCAGGCTGCGGCGCCAGACGCCTGCAGCTTGCTACAGCCCCGAGAGTTACCACCCTGCGCGCCTTTTCCTCCTCGCCTCGCCGCCGCTATGCCTCTCCCGCCAGCCCCGACACCAACAACCTGCCCGGCCGCACCACCCTCATGCCCGTGGACCCCGACGGCGCCCATCCTGCCGACCCCTACGGCATGCAGCGCAACCAGGACACCGAGGGCTCCCTCGACGCCTCCCGGGAAGGCAGCGTCAGCGACCGCAAGGTCCGCCACTACACCGTCAACTTCGGTCCCCAGCATCCTGCCGCCCACGGTGTGCTGCGTCTGATTCTCGAGTTGAGCGGAGAGGAGATCGTCCGCGCTGATCCCCACGTCGGCCTGCTGCATCGAGGCACCGAGAAGTTGATCGAGTACAAGACATACCTCCAGGCCCTGCCCTACTTCGACCGTCTCGACTACGTCTCCATGATGACCAACGAGCAGTGCTTCGCCCTCGCCGTCGAGAAGCTTCTCAATGTCGAGATTCCCGAGCGGGCCAAGTGGATCCGCACCCTGTTCGGCGAGATCACCCGCATCCTGAACCATCTCATGTCCGTCCTGTCCCACGCCATGGACGTCGGTGCTTTGACGCCTTTCTTGTGGGGGTTCGAGGAGCGTGAGAAGCTGATGGTATTACTTTCAATTCATTTAAAATACACGAAAGACGAGGAAGATGGCTGATGCGACATTTAGGAGTTCTACGAGCGTGTCTCTGGCGCCCGTCTGCACGCCGCCTATGTAAGACCCGGTGGTGTCCACCAGGATATCCCCGTCGGGCTGCTCGACGACATCTACCAATGGGCCACCCAGTTCGGCGACCGGATTGACGAGACCGAAGAGATGTTGACAGACAACCGAATCTGGATTCAGCGGTTAAAGGGTGTTGGTGTCGTCCCCGCCACCGAGGCTCTGAACCTGTCCTTCACCGGAGTCATGTTGCGAGGCTCCGGTGTGCCTTTTGACATCCGGAAGAGCCAGCCCTACGATGCTTACGACCAGGTTGAATTTGATGTGCCTGTTGGTGTCAACGGTGACTGCTACGACAGATATCTGTGCCGTATGGAGGAGTTCCGACAGTCCCTCCGCATCATCCACCAGTGCTTGAACAAGATGCCCGCTGGTCCCGTCCGGGTCGAAGACTACAAGGTCTCGCCCCCTCCAAGAACCGCCATGAAGGAGAACATGGAGGCTCTGATCCACCACTTCCTTCTCTACACTAAGGGCTACTCCGTACCCCCAGGAGAGACTTACTCCGCGATCGAGGCACCCAAGGGTGAGATGGGTGTCTACGTTGTCAGCGACGGCAGCGAGAGACCATACCGATGTCACATTCGAGCTCCCGGCTTTGCCCACCTGGGTGGTTTCGACCATGTCTCCAAGGGCCATTTGCTAGCCGATGCTGTTGCTGTGATTGGTACTATGGATTTGGTGTTTGGTAAGTTACCTTTTATTCTCAATCTATGATGATTCAACATACTGACATATGTCCTTGTAGGTGAGGTTGACAGGTGATGTGCATGAGTAGAAAAAAAGGATAGACTATATTCAATAGAGACCACCAGTGCCCGCATATACACTAGTGTTTCCTTCTCATATGTACAATAAGCTGAAGAGGAGAGGAGAGTCAAGACGCGTCGGAGCGTGTCTCGGGATACCGCTCGGCTTGGCTACTGTCCTATAGCCACCATGAGGCATCATGGTGTCAGTAAATAGATGCAATTCCAAACTGGTATCTTTGTTTCTTTTTGATGTCATCAATTGTGTGTTCGAACGCCATCTCCTGCATGTCGTCGTCGTGATCATTTTCGATCCCAAAGTTTCTTCCCTATTGAATCAAAAGCTATTGATCGGCTAAGTCGCCGGTCCTATAGTTATTCAATAGTCAAGGTGTTCTTAACTTTCATCCAAACATCTGCACGTCTGCGGGACTATGCCCCCCCAACACAGCGTAGGGGCCAACTAATCAGTAATTCCCGGTCTATCGTACATCAATCCGCAGTCTTATTCCACGGTCTATCCAGTTATATGCATGTCGGTATCTATATAATTTGATGTTAAGCAGACTGGTAATTGAGTGTTTAAGTGAAAGTCAATCTGCAAGTTTATCCCAGATTCTATTCTATTGCAACCACGTTGGCATAAGTAAATCACACTATCACTAAAACCAACCTTATTTGATGTATCAGGTAGGCACCCAACTATACCGGGCCCTGCCTTGTGATTATCTGCAGAACTATCCAGAGCACAATCCTGTTAGGCCTTATGTCGGCATAAACAAATATATCGCTGTCTAGATTATGTGTTCGTTGATATTGGCTACTAATCCTGGACAATGCCTTACATCTATCCGTAGTTTATCCTAAGTTCAATCCCATTATTGTTCTGTCGGCATAAATAAAACATGTCAGCATCTATACGACTCAATGATCAGCCAATTACCAAATCCAGTGCTTAAGCAGAGGTTGATTTAAGGATTACCAATCGCAACAATACTGTAAGTGAGTACTTTGGACAGCTGTAAAAGCGAGCACCAGTGTGAGTGCTGTTAACTACCTCTGTTTAGAGCATCATGCAAAGAAGACCATGTCACAGCATTAAAGACATCTGGGTAAAGCAACGCAAATTAATTAGAAGTACTACCTAGGTGTGTACCTATGGTATGCACACAGGTGTATGCGGTAGACTCTAAGAACGTGTGATCTTATGGAACTCAGAAAAACAAATCTTCTTGTCTGTGTCTTTTTTTTTGTCTTTTTTTTTTTTTAAGTGTGTATTTTCCCTTTTATCTCTCCCATTTTGCCGTGTCCTATGGTACCATATCCTTTGTGACCACTGCAAATGATGCCTTAGATCAACTATGGGATTAGGCAGCCTGTGAACTGATCCGATGTTGAAGTCGGATGTAGATGAAATGGAGGTAGGGGTTGTATCGTCTTTGTGGGTTTCTGTTGGAGAAATGGGTGGCAATGTGTCGTGAAGGTCGTGTGCACCATACTACCCTCCTAAGCCCTCCCTGGTGCTACCAGACATTGCTTTGGGACAATGTCAGGTTTTTGTCTGTGTCTGTGTCTCGTACTTGTCTCGTGTTTTTTCTGGTCATTTTCTCGTTTGTCCATGAGTCCATACTCATGATCATTGATTCATATGTCCCATTGTTGGACAATGCATCAATCACGAAAACTGTTCATGATGTCATTAAACGATCTGAGCATATCAGCGGTTATCAAACCGCACATTGCCGCAGTCATCAATTCGTCCATAACGCCGAACGCCAAACCGGCCCCCTGCGCCGTTGATGATTCGGTTGAACCGTCCGTCATCCATGAAATCATCATTTCGTTGGTCCCTTTTGTGATCTGTGCGTTCGTCCCAAGTGAGCGTCGCAAGGAAAATATTCCATCCCATACATAAGAAAATCGAGGATAGGAAAAAGAGTCATCGGATGGCAGACTCGTAACGTAGGTTATGTCTGTGCCTGTACTGGGGAAGTCATTGGTATGTCTTCCTCGTCCGGGCTTTGTCAAACGTTGGGGTGGTGCGATAGTAAAGTGTCCTGGCCCCTGATTCATCATTGCAGGCACCTTGCAATGTTAGCACCTCATCCGAACAGCTAACGATAGGATGAGCCGGACACATCAGACTCATCGAACGGGAAGTGGACGGACGACCGACGCTGGTTGCTGACAGACCAGTGTGTGTAGCTCAAGGAGCAATCATCGAAAGCTCCGGCATGGGACTGACCCTCGGGGCCAGCACCGATTGGGAAACCTGCCATCGGATATCCATGAGGAGTCGGGTATAAGCCAGGGTTCGCGATCTCTTGTGCCGTAGGCTCTCCCGTGTTGATCATGAGGCCGGCAATTGGCAGTCCGTCGGGTTGGTAGTTCTGTGCAAAGAGGTCGTTCCGCTGGATGTCCATGCTAACGCCCATCGGCTCGTAGTTCATGGACTTCAGAGCTGGCACTGGGTTCTTGATGGTCAGATACTTCTCAGCGAACGGCGTGTTGGTGGTCATGTTCTTCAGGTTCTCTGTTTCATAGCCGCTGAGAGCAGCCCGTTGGATTTGCCCGCCGCCATACTTGTAGCCTCGTCGCTTGGACCTTCTGCCCCTGGGACCGTTGCGAGTTGTGGTCCGGTTTGTGGGTGGTTGGCCCTGATCAGAGGATATGTGGCCATATTCAGACGAGGCACGCCCTTGTTGAGACGATGACGCCGAAGAAGCATGATGATCAGCGCCTGGCACAAATTCTTGTCCGATATACTGTGGCTTCTTGTTCTTCTTCTCTTGTCCCTTCTTCTGCTTGGCAGCTTCAACTTGTGGTGTGTTAGTAGCTTGCGGGTACTCTCATAGGGAGTTCTTACCAAGCAATCCTTTGTCCGCTTCAGTAAGTTGGAATTTCTCGAAGGTGACCGGGCACTGACACTTGCCCTCCTCGTGCAACTTGGCGTGGTCATCTCTCCATTCCACTGCATACTGACTCTTCAGCCGGATTGCAACCTTTGTGTGGTGTCCGTCTGAAGTCTCTTGGAATAGGGGTATAGTTGCACCATTACCCTCGTGCAGAGTTGAAACGGCTTGAGTCGACTGGTGCTCAGAACCATCCGAAGAGGAAGCAGGCGGTTTGATAAGCTTTGGACCCAAGAGAGCCGGGAAGACCGTCTCGCAACTGCAGGCACCGCGTTCGTGGATCCACTGATGAGTGAACTCCATTGTGTCTACGGCTCTCTCGTGCATGATACGGCTGCAGGCATTACACATGTGGGGTGCATGCATCGGTCGAAGAGCTGGGGTAGGACATGCCGGATTGTTGTGCTGGTGCGTAGTCATCGGGCACTCACGGAGGACTGCGACGCTGGTGTGGCCACAGGTGTAGCCCAGGAACTCGGAGAAGCACATCTTGAAAGACAGAGCGGCCCGGTTGTTTCTGAAAGACTCTGTCGTCAAAGAGTATTGGGATATCCCGCCAGATGCTTCTCAGCGTCCACAAAGAACGTACCGATTGATTGAGCATGCGACTGGTAGTTGTGAACTATCGTGCGACCAGGGTAGTCACTGCCCGCTCAGATGATGGCTTTGTGGGATAGCAGTCAGCTGTGTGCGCCTAATAGCTACCGCAATAACTTGTTAATAAACTCCTGATTCACACTGGGACGAACCTAGGGTTAGCAGTAGGCCACAAAGTGTATCATGTGTCGCGTGCTTGAAAGAGTGACAATGTGGAAAGCCAGCAGCTACGTGGGATAGAAGGATCCGATGTACCTTGGAAGGAGCCTTCAGATAGACGCTAAGCTGATCGGAAGTGAGTTGAGGGTTGGAAGGGTCTTGTACTGTGGAATGAAATTGCAGAAATACGGTGCAAAGCAGAGGCTTCTTCTGAGGAATCGACCCGCAGACTACTTGCCGAATAACCAGGTTTCGAGATGTTAAGATGAGACTGTATCAGTCCTGCCGAATGATCAAAGATGACTTTGCGGGAACGAAAAGCGCAATAGAACCGAATGATCAGAAGTCACTTGGAGGGATCGATGGTGCTGAAAACTCCAGCATCATTCGGACAAGCATTCGCGTGTGAATGTAGAAAGAAGTAAAGGGCATGAATTGTCACTCACTGTTCTATCCATGTGAACTAGAGGAAAGGACCGACACTTACATGCTTCTCGCTCTGCGGATCACTCACCTCCTGCCCTCTTAACCGAATCTCGATACGGAGTAAGCAGGTAATAAGATAGTACTTTCCTCGCCTGTGTGCATGGACTCTGCCGCTGGGATGAAAAGGGGCATGGGTATGGGAAGTAAAAACAATAGTAGCTCTGATTGAGGGGATAGATTTCAGAAATTGAGTCCGGTAGTGGCTCTCATAGGAGGAAAGAAGGGGCTCACCTTGATCGGAATGGTAAATTAATTCCTAGAAATCCATCTCTCGGTCGCAGGAAGGGGCCGAAGTCTTCGTTGAAGCCCTCTCGTGATTCCTTCCGCGTTGTTGTATATGTCTCTTCTGAGATGGCATCTATTGATGGTAAAGGGGGGCCAACAAGGGAAAGGTAGGTGCTAAGTCGATGTGGCGGTGTACACGCTATTCTACTTGACTGCTGGGCCATGTACAATCAGAAAGTAGTGGGAATGTATGTAAATGTCTCGAGCCTTCCGTATGAGATTCAATATGCTACTGGAACGTTCCCTTTTTTTGTGTGGTCAAGATGTCGTTGTTGGAGATGTTCTGATATGTGCGGTTGCCGTGACCGCAACACTTGGGCTTCCAGGCGCCTAACTTATGCGAACCAGAGCACACAGGTTGTAACCTTGCTTGATTGCAAGGGTGACATGCAATATGAGGTGTGTGTGACTATAGGTATAGCTAGATCTGATATCCAGTCACTGAGACAAGCCAATCAAGAATGACTTTTGCTTGTTTCGAGCCCATCGAAATGTGCTGTCTCCATTGGAAACAAGTGGGATGCTACGAGAGGAAAGTGTAGATCTCTCAGAGTGTAACCCGAAATATCTGTCGCTACTTTCACAGCATGACAAGTATGGTGAAAACCCGGAAAGTTGTACTGTGGAGTGGCTCGGTCAAGATGTCTTCGAGTCTATGCAGCTAGCACGCGTTACATCTTGAAGCCCTTCGCACCTGATTTTCTCCGCAACAACGAGAAATCCAGCAGGAAGCCCAAAGACTGTGCCTATTACTAAGAACGTGGCCCCCCGCAAGGCCAACTTATGACCGGCAAGGTAACATATGTGACACAAGTCCACAACTATGGAACGATATGGACGGACCAGTACCCTGTGGGTTCCTACAGGGCCATGTCGGGTCAGGCCTGGCCTTCCGGAGCCACCAATTAGATAGACCGGAAGAGGGAGAATAATTAGGTATAAGCTTTCCGAGAATTACCCGTGCTCAGTGGGTGGTAAGTCTGATCAGATGCTGTACAAGCTCATGTGGTCGGGAGACAAGGGCCATGTAGCATATTTTGCCCTGGAGCACGCTAAATATTCGTCATAGACCCCAATTTCAGTTATGCTCTACGTAATGTTTGTAGTACAAACTTGAAATGTAGCATCATAAACTGTGTTGGTGGATTTAGTGCGGGAGACACGTGGAGGTCAAGAGTAGCACGAAGGTCTTCCTCGTCTGTGGTGAACTTTTAGACCAATACCACATACATACAGAGTCGTGACGGCAGATTAAGACCCGAGCATACCGCGGTTTCACGGTGTTGCTACGACATTTAAGAACGAGATGCTTTCTTGATGACAATGGAGCTTTGTGAGATACACAATCACGCTTCTATATGCGGGCAAGTATTGACGAGATTGACATTATGCTTGGGAAGACGAGGACAGACAACTTCATAAAAGGCCATAGGTTATCATGACCAAGAGCAGTGTGAAATGAATGACAGCGAGACAATACACGCTCAGTTTATAGAATCTTATCAATATGAATATGAATATGATGAGAGCGAGGTAAATTTCTGTGTCTCTAAACCTATGCTCGATCGGGTGCCATTTATAGTTCCAACGGAGAAAACTTCAATGTCAATCTGGTTTTACTTCAAGATTTTAGCTCAGAAGTTGTAACATATGTAGCCATTGTTCATGTCATCCTACTTCTCCGTAAGTGGATGAGCTGGCTATGAAAAAAAGCTCGACTCTTCGCTCAGCGGTCAGAAACTATTCAGGTCTGGAATTGGAAGCCCTTAAACAAGAAAAAGACCATTTGCCATTCGGAGGATATGGTTTGATTAAGGCCTATATTGCGACAGTCTGCAAGTCATAATATCTAGGAAAGCGTTTCCAGTTTGAAAATGGCTCCGAGGTAGTGCTAAGCTTACACTCCAGAACTGGGTTGTCTAGTTGTCAGATCCCTACCCCTTGACCCTCAGAAACGTTGGTATCATATCACCAACCCACAATGAATTCGTCAGAAACTCATGTTGCCTGTAAAATATGATGTACCGGTCAGTCATACGTAAATTGACTCAATGCTTGGAAAGCAAACTCGACACAATCTTTGTGGCCGCACTAGGCGCAATGGAAATTGCCCAGAAGCGAGACGTACAGTGTCCAAAATAGGCCAGTTCCCCAACATTGTCAGAACGTCGAGGCCGAGAATCTTGATAGAGCTTTGACATCGTGCTGGACCCTCTGTGTTACGTGATAAAGGGGGACCACATCGCTTAGGTATGCTGCATCTGCACTCTGCAGCAGATCATGCCACTATATCCATTCATGTACATATTGCGACAGTGCATAACAACGGTGTTTGATGAGTCTCTTGAGTTCATACGTAATGAATCAACCGTTGCTACCGTCGCAGCACCGTCACGACATATTAGAATCATCTGAGACCCGGAAACGTCAAGAATACCTACCAGATACCCCCTCATCCATATTGTAGATAGGTGGCACAGCACGTGCTATTATGGGCTTTGAACAAATAAGATGGCCTTGAGCTGATACCTGGGCGATTGTCACCGCGCTTAGTGCGGGAAGTACAAGGAAAATACTGCTTTCTCCGACAAACATGCTGCGAACCAATAGACCATGAGACTAGAGCCCAGCAAATCCTCGTGAGGCATCAGTGGGCGACATGTCTTGCTGCCTAGTGTTTCTCAGCATTGTGGACTAGTAAGAATTCGTCCGGCGTTCACGTAAGAGGCAAGCCGCATGGTGGGCAAGCTTGGTACTCGAAACACTCTGTATTCTAACGAATTTTTGACTAGGTCACAGTCTCAAGCAACTTTGCGTAGGCATCCTTACACCTCTGGAGTAAGACATCCGAGTCCTCGTAGCCAACTGCAATACGTAACTGCTCCTGTGTCAAGCCGTATCCAGCATATTCTTCTGGGTGCTCCTTTCCATAGGTCAACGCGTTATACGGGCAGCATATGGTCAGATGAGCACCCAGATGAGGCCCACAAAAGAAATTCAAGTTATTGTAGAAAGTAATGAGATGCTCCAGAGTATCGAATTCAACGCTCAAGAGACTGCCATACCCTGGTTGCGGGAGCTCATCGGTCGGCTTCCTCATGAAACTTTCGAGATATTTGGAGCCTTGGGAATGTGGTGGATAGCAAACTTTCGTGACAGGGCTTCCGGACTCCTGCGCCAAGGAATGGAAGTAAGATGCGATGGCGGTAGCATTGCGATTATGGATTATCGTTCTCGGCAAGAAATCCTTGTTGTTTGCCAACAGATGAGCGGCGTCATCCTCGAAAAACTCGTTGTGGAATCTTGAAGAGACTTCGGCTTTCAGAACTCCATAACGAGTGCTATTTGGGTTCAGCACCACCGAGCCCGCCATTACGTCTGAGTAACCTGAGAAGGACTTCGTCAACGATGTCACGACTACGTCTGCAGCGGCTAGTAGATCGATATTGGCGAACGACGCGCATGTGTCGTCGGTCACCAAAAAGAAGCCGTATTTATCGGCCTAAAATCTAGGTCAGTATAGTCGTAGGAGAGAGGGCCAAGGGGAAAACACCTACCAACTTCCTCAACCTCATCAAGTCCACACTAACCATGACAGGATTATTAGGGAATTCGGTGTACACATATCCGCACTCTCCGCCTCCCTCCAAATACTTCTCGAAATCATCCACATCCGCATCCGACGCAACACCGTAGAGCTTAATACCCGAAGCACTCTCCTCAAACAAATGATAGGTACTATGGAAAACCGCACCGAAGACAACAGTCGGGCCGCGTCTCAGCGAGACAAGCGCATCATGTAGCCTGTGGATAGCGGCCATGCCCGTCTGGTAGAGAGTCACATCATCGGTCTTGACGGCGATCTTATGCTCCACGGCGCAAGCGCGCATCATCAGCTCCGCAATTCGTTCCCGCAGCGCCGAGTGGCTCTCGGTTTCCTTGAAGTACGTCGGTTCCGGTGCTTTCGTCACATCCGTGATCTCACCGAGTATCTGGATCTCTTCTCGATGCTGAAGCAAAGCCTTCGAAGCGCGAGTGCTGAACCCTAAGCCTCCGTGCTGCCAATCGAAGATCGCACCCATAGTTTTCTGCATGGGGAAAGCTACGACGTAGAGCCTCACGCCGTTGATCTCTACTGCGTAGTACTTGAGTTCGGAGGCCTCTAGTTTGTGCTCTTTCCTAAGGGCATTTGTGGCGTGTTCCTGATTCGTGGCCAACTAATCGGAGTTAGTGATGGCTCTCAAGACGTATGTACAGAGTATGTTCCCTATAGAAAAAAGAGATGCTCCCAAGAGATTTTGAATCAAATAAAGACGATACGACATTACTTACGACTTCTGGGGAGAGAAATGCAGCGCAGCCATGACCCGAAGGTAATCCGATCTTTTGTCCCACGAGACCACAAAGCTTCACACTTTCATTAGTTGTTAGTTACCATCAGTTAACAATAGGACTTACCTCTCTGGTTGGCCCCCACGGAGAAAAACGCGGATATACCGCCTTCAGTTTCGCCATGAGCGACATATCGCCGTCGCGGAACTTCATCGCTGCCTCCCATCCAGGGAAATCTGGAGATCAAAAAGCATCAGACATAGAAGACATAAGTCATGGGCTCATTCATTGAGTCTAGGCGAGATTTACGTACGCATCGTAACTGTGTGCGGGCCGAATGGCGGCAACGAGTTGCCCACCTCGACTTGCGAGGGGTCTATCACGGCGGCAGTAGACATCATGGATGTAGCTCTTAACGGGCACAACTAAGATCTTTTGTTCTTCAGCCGAGCTGCTTGAGGATATGAACTATGAACAATCAAGCAGGACTGAGCGTCGTTATTTAAACAAAGACAAGTTGGCCAGGCTCTCTCCACCTAGTTCCCATTACAACGCAAGGAGTCAACGAGTGAAAGTCCTGACTGAATCCTTGGCCCATAACGCAGCGAGTAGACGATCAGTCTACATATACGGAACGAGGAAACCCTACCCACTTTCTCCCGGTTGATTGTTTCCCTCTTGCAAAAGGACCTACGTAGAGCGATCCAGCATCGTGGCGGTGAACACCGGCAGACCCCCGACACCAGTAGACCCCGCTGAGCAGCTAAGTGCTTACCAGCCTGAACCTTGACGCGTATTCTATTCGTTACGTCGGAAAACGCAACGCTATTGGTCCCGATTAAGAGAGATATTGCCCCTCCAATACAGTACTATAGTCGATTTGGGATGTCCTTTTGTGCACCACATAGATCCTCGAGTAAATTGTAGATGAGGAGCTCTGAACTTTAAACATTTGAATATGAAAGTTTAGGATCAACAGGTATGCTTGGATGCACCATAGGCTCTATAATTTCGATTTCTGTTGTGAGCACGACCACAGATTGCTAACGGTAGCTGAAATTTGATCTGGCTAAGACAAGCTTGTTGAATGTACTGATTGGACAGTTGCGCCTGTCATGTCTTTCTAACATTATCATTATATTTAGTTGCTTTCTAACAGACTTTGTCCGCGGTATATAAGTGCCATACTTTTCTACACTACCACAAACTTCTCTCTTTGCCTTCAAAGGCAAAGTTAAGTGCCACGCCGATGAAGAGCGAGACGCACAAAACTGTCGGCCCAAGCCTGTCGTAATACTTGATTACTCGCCGATCGCGAATGCCCATGCTTCGGTATAGGTATATTCCAACAGAATAGCAAAGTGCCAGAATAGCCAGTAGAGTGAAGACACCAGCGGCAGCGAAGGACAAGCCGCTCGGTTTCTCGCCAAAATTCAGCAGAGTGACCGCAATCGTACCAACGTAAATAGAGAACTCGAGCTACAGTCATAATTGTTAGTTCAGCGCAGCTCGTTTTTCCTCACTCCAGGCCACAACTTACCCAACCAAGGAATGTTCTCTCCGCCGCAAAGAAGACCTTCGGCTCGACTCTGACAGGCACGTAAATCTTCTTCCCTTTCGGTGCCTTGAACCTCTTGTTCTGTACGTCTTGGCCGCCGAAAAACATCATGTTTCTATTACTACGTGGGACTTGTGTCGCTCGGGGTTTGGGTGCAATAATTTGCAGGACTTTGATGGCTCCCCGTCCTGCTATGTTAGCATAGCTCTGAGCCAGTGTTGAGTAATATGTCCATCCCCCAACTCGTCTGGCCTCCTCGATTCGATCTTCTTCGTCCGATTCATCATCGGAGTCGTATAACGGGAAATCGGCGTTGGCTACCGCTTCAGATGCGGTTTGGTCTTCAAGGTCACCCAGCACAAGAGCTCGAGCACCCTGCGACAAGTTGGCATCAGGCGGCTGTGAGGGTGCGTCTTCTGTATCCTCGGCATCCGAGTCGATATCGTCTTCATCATCGGATGTGGTGCCGCTATGCGATTGGCCCGGTCGCTGGATACCGAAACTGTGCGTGACTGGCTTGCGAATATCCACATCCATCTGAGGCATCCAAAAAGGGAGCAGGTTGATCTGCTTTGGGAATAAGGTAGCCGTACCGTGTATGAACTTCGAGAACTTCGGTACAGCTTCTACCAGATGACTTGAGATCAACTGGCGCACCCATTCTGGTGGTTCCTGACCGTGTTGAGTCTGCAGCTTTACCTCCAGAACGGCGTAAGGGAAGCGCGCAACATCTTCTGGTGGTAGTTGAGAGAAGGGATAGTCGATGCCTATGTCCATCCTCCTCCAGTTATCACCAGCTCTTCTCTTGCCGTCCAAATTGTCCTCGCGCACCATGGTGAGTTCTGTGTCGAGAGAAATTCGCACACGAGCATCAGCTGGGAGCTGGAAAGCCGTGCGGTTGTAGAATGATCGGCAGACAGGCTTGTAGCCTTTCTTCAGAACTGAGTATTGGACTTCTTTAGCCAAGCGCTCATCCTCCGCGATGGTCTTTTCAGACTTCTTGCGGTCTTTGCGAGCCTTTTCAAACAGAGCTGCAGGGAGCAGATCACCTCGCATATACGCATTCACATTCTTCTCCTTCATTGCGAACCTGGCCTTGACGGATTTTTCGCCAGTCCAGTCTTCTCGATGTGTTTTCCGCTCCACGAATATGGTGTCATTTTGCATGCCACCATACCACCGTAATCTGATAGCCTCGGCGCCTTCTGTTTTCTTCAGACGGCCTTCGTACAGATCCCATTTCTCCGGGTTGTCGTAATACACAGAAGTGATGGCCGAGTCTGCGATTTCGAACTCCTTGCTAGCATTGAAGACCAATACTGGGAGATGCTTTAGAATGATAAGCTTGAGTTCGGTAACATTGTCCGGATGTACCCAGTACTTTGTCGTTTGGCGGACGAAGCTGCCTTGGCTGCCACCAGCAGCACTGTCACCTTTAACAGGGTTTCCTCTCGTCCGGACATTGTTGTACATGTTCGACAGCTTCACGACTTCGGCATCAAAGTCTTCGTTGTAGAATGGCTTCTTTTTGAGTGCAGCGTCGAATGAAGGTCGCAAGTGCCAATTAGTTAATTTCTATTGTTATTTCACACGTTAGCATTTAGCATCGTGTCGCGACTTTGCGAGCGGATTGGGAATAACACGAACGTCATGCTTCTTGATTATCTTATAAAAGCCGGTGTAGTTCAGTTGGACATATTTGGCAAGGTCGTGGACATCAGCGATAATGTCGCTCAAGTCTTGCTCTAATAGTATGAACTCCTCCTCGGGCGGACCTTGCTCGTTCAACCCGCGCTCGGTGACTCGCGAGACGACTTCCTTAACCTCGCGCTCGCTGACGGCTATACGGCGCTGGATCTCGGACTGCTTGACCTTTGTCTTGTTGTAGACCTTTTCAAGTTCGGCGTAGAGTCTAGCGATGAAACGCTGCTCATCCTCCTCGGACCACGTATTCTTTTGCTTCTTGCCGGCGGCGGGGTCCGAGGGCCCGGCGCCATTGTCGGCGGGCTCGGGTGTGACAAGAGGCCCGGAGGCGGTCTTGAGCTCGGCTTTGAGGCCCTCGTAGTCGATGTAGTACCACTGGTACTCCTGAATGATGCTGGAGCGCAGCTGCTCGCCGAACTTCATGACGACGAGGCCCGGGCGGGCGTGCCACTTGCGGTGCGGGTTCTGGTGACGCGAGGATCGCCAGGTGGTCTGATTGGTCTCGAGGTCTTTAATGATCAGCATGCGCAAACACACGAAGGTCTCATGCCGGGTGGTACGAACACGAGAGGGAACACACAGAGAGGACGCGCAACACAGAATACAGGATAGGAGATACACAAGGCAGAGGGAAAGAGTGTGGGTATTTAATTAGTGAAGGATCCGGCCAACTTACAGTACCTACTACGCCCTGGCTGGTGGTTTCTGTGAGACTGTGGCCCGGTCACGGAATGCCTATCTGCATATACAAGCAGGCGACGTCGAATTCCCAAGCTATTGGAGCTCAGGTGTGAAGTGGGATTCCTGCTGGGCGCGGAGACGGCGGGGACAGCAATTGATCATTCGTCGAAGCGTGGAGGGCAGAAAGCAAACAGGTACTTTTATGGCGCATCAGGCATGGCTCTACAGCGCCAGATGGTTGATCAGTGATTGATGTCGCGTGTAAGACATCTTGAGATTTTCTGGTCGTGTCACGATGGAACGACAGCTTCAATTCCCGCCAGAGTTCCCGCCTTCTCAATTCTCATCTCAAAACCCCACGCTAGCTCGCAGTGTCTCCACTGTGACGCCAGCTTTCCAGCGCATTGACCAATCAGCATGCTGCACTCAGCACGTGTCTATCGCGTTCCGGCCATTACACTATGTACAGCTCCAGAGGGGCTTTTCTTCTTCAAATGTCTTGCCTCAAGAAATTGTACAAAACATCGCAGCACTGTGTCAAAACTTAGGTAAGTTCACCATCAAACATCTACAAATCAGTAGTCACAGTTTGCAGGCGAACGACACTGTGAGAGGTCGTGCTAGGTAGTTGAACAAGGCACGCGTGAGGAAAACTGGAAAACAAGAGTCGGTGCTGTTATAAAGCCATCTCCTTCTTTGGAGAACCTACCTGGCAGAGTCTGCTCCAATAACATGACCCCGCTACCCCACGTACATGGATGAAACTGGCGAGACTGGATGGCAAAGTTGATAGGATTTGACAGAAGATCAAAGCTGTAAACCAGACTTAGCTCGACCCTTTGTTGTATGATTTAATTCGATATACGAGACGTTGGGGTCTTTCACCTCTTGCGCAAACTATACATATCACATTCCCCCGAATGATTCTTAAATAATTCCAAGTAAAAACACCACAATGTCAGACGACAAAATTGAAACCCGCATCCCACCAAGCTGTCCAGCATCTATATCGCAGATCCTACACCATGCCTGGAACCATGACCTAGCCAGTCTCAAACCCCTTCTCGCCGTTCCGGGACGAGCCAATGTCCAAGAGCCAACCACAGGGGAAACACCTTTACACGCAGCAATCCGATCATGTGCATCATCCACAGAGGACCACCCCGTCGATATCGACGCCGCAAAGGCCGTACTGCAGGAACTATTCTTCAGCGGAGCAATCTGGAACGATGTCGACAACAACAATGAGACGCCAGGTTGTCTGGCCGACCGTCTGGGCCAGACGGAGCTCTACAACTTGTGTGTCGATGCTGGATTGCGCGCAGAATTATTGCATAAGCTCCTAGAGGGCTACGAAGAGATCGACTCACTAGATGACGAGGATATGGCAGAGGGAGATGGTGAAGCAGAGGACGAAGAAGAAGGCGATGGGGTCCAAGTCGAAGCGGAGCCTACAGAGGATGACGAGCCCGAGGATATAATCCTAGAGTCTGATCCCGATCGCCAATTCGTACCTCCTAAACCCGAAGACCCAGATGTCAATAGTGAGGAATACCTCCGCGCAAAATTGACGTATAGTGAAGGCAAACTGGTAGACGATGCACAGAACGGAGTCATGATGTCCTGGGAGACATCTATCATGCGGTCTTCTGTCGAGGCACTGTTACCCGGACTCGCCATCGGGAAGCGAAGTAGGTCACTCGCCTCCGAAGATTCTGACTATGCTTCAATATCCAAGTACTAACCGACGTAACACCCAGTCCTGAACATAGGTTTCGGCATGGGAATAATCGACGCGATGTTCCACGAAACCCACCCCTCCAAACACCACATCATCGAAGCCCACCCAGAAGTCCTAAAACACATAGCCAGCCCGGACTGCAAGTTCGGCTCCGAATGGGAGAGATCTGGTCCTAGCAAAGGCGCGTACAAAGTTCACGCAGGCAAATGGCAGGACATCATGCCCAAATTACTCGAGCAGGGCGAGCTATACGACGCCATCTACTTCGACACGTTCGGGGAGGACTACAGCCAGTTATGTACATTCTTCACCGATTACGTACCAGGAATGCTCGAAGAAGGCGGCGTATTCGGGTTCTTCAACGGCCTCGGCGCTGACCGGAAAGTATGCTACGATGTATACACGAAAGTCGTTGAGATGCATCTCACTGATGCCGGTTTGGACGTGGAATGGAAAGAATTTGACGTGGATATGAAGGGTTTAGAGAACGAGGGAGAAGGAGAGTGGCAAGGCGTGAAACGACGATACTGGACTCTGGACAGTAAGTCTAGGGAACGCATCAATTTCTCATGTCTGAATGTTATTGCTGACCAGCTTTCGCCGTCCAGAATATAGGCTTCCGATTATTACCCTGATGGGATAGACAGACACGGGGCACGCAAGAAAGAAAAAGGATACACACTCGAATCATGAATCGATTTCGCAGGATCTAAAACCTATGTCTATATCTAACCACTCTAATGGACATCCCGAGACACTATTTTGAGTGGTTTCTACCACTGCTGTCTGCACACTGCTACTTTTACTTTGCCTGGAAATTCTCAGGATGTAAAATACCAGCGACGTTACCTTTGGCGACTCGCTTGAGCGTCAGGGCAGCAATCAGTGCAGCGCCAACACCACTTCCATCTTCGGCAGCCAAGATCTCAACGGGGTCCTCCTGTCTCAACGAGGCCTTGGCGGGCCAGTCGAGGAGCTCACGCAGAGCCTGGGCGCCGCGAGCCTTGAAGTGCGGGTACTTGTTAAATACGGATCCGTCAGCTCCGACGTGGCACGGCTGCAGGTTCTTCTTGGTGCAAATGGCAGCAACACCGCAAGCAGACAGGCGAGCAGCACGGGTGCCGATCAGCTCGGCGGCCCGGCGGATGAGTTCGAGTTCATGACGAGTGCACGTCAAATTCAGCTTGCCCTGGAACAGATCGTGCGTCTCTTGCAAGTTCTCGAAGGGATCACTGCATCCATGTTAGCATAGTCTTAGTTCGCGTGATGATCAGAAATCCATATTAGCATACTCCTCGATAGCTGACAAGAAGGATGCGTCCAACGTGTATGGCTTTCGCAGATTCTTGATATCTTGGCCCTCAAAGATGTGGATATCCTTGTTATCGTGAAGGTCCACCATGATCAAACGGAAGATCTCTCCGAGGTACAGGCCGGCGATACATTTTTCGAAAGCTTGTTGCCCGGGGCGGGGAGACTCCTTGTCAATGATGATGTCGTACTTGGTTCTTGGGAGCACCTGGTGCTCGTTGTCGAAGGCACCCCATTCGCAGTTGATGGCCATTGGCAAATCAGGAGGCAAGTTCAGGTGCGCCAGCTTGGGGATAGAGCCGCAGTTCTCCATGTAGGCCGCGTTGCAGCCTGTGCCGAAAATGCAGCCAATCTTCATACTTGGGTCGGTGTATGCGGAAGCAATCAGGGTACCAGTGGTGTCGTTGATCAAAGCACTAACTGTGATAGGGACACCCTGATGTCTTGTCAGCCTCTTACATATTGACCGGGCCAGACAGGATAATAGACTTACACGTGCAACCAGAGCGGCTTCAAGCATAGGAACGACATTCTGACCCTCAACACCGTCAATATCAAAGCCCTTGGTCCATCGCTGAAGCACACCCTCATCGATATAGTTCTGGGTAGCAGGATACGAAAAGGTGAAACCAAGAGGAATCTTGGGTGTGCCTGAGGGAATTTCACCGTGGTGGACATCAACGAACTGTTGCAAGCAATCCGCGATGTATTCCCAAAGCTCATCGGAGTCGCCTGTCTTGAGCTCTTCGGGCATGCGATATTTGGACTGGATAATGTCGAACTCGGACTTGGTCTCTGTCAAGGTAATCTCACAAACACGCAAGTTTGTACCGCCCATGTCCAAAGCCAGGAATGTTCCAGTCTCGTATCCGTCTGGGAAATCCATAACCCATGTTGGATTCATTGGCTGTTATCGGTGCTGATTAGTTCCTCTTTCCACCGAGGCGAGTATATTGCTCAACGTACAATGCTACCGCCTTCCACACTCAGACCTGATCGTCGTCAGCACAAGGTTCCAATTTCCCACGCAGTGAAATAACGTACCTTTCTCGAGCTCGGAGACGAAATGATGCATGATTTGCTTAAGCTTAGCAGTGTCTACTGTGAAGGCCTCTTCCAAGGCTTTGATCTCGGCCAAGAGATCCTTGGGCACATCGGCCATAGATCCTGGAGGGATGTACGTATTAGTCTCGTAATCAATTGAACTCGTAAGTGGGAAACACCATCGTAGCCATCAAATGCACCAGTACAGTGATGATGATGGTGATAGGTGGCCCCCCTTGAAGCATGGGCCCATCCTTCTCCGAACGACATATCGGCAGGTTGGCAAGAGTGAGCGGGTTGGATTCAACTAGAGCATTCCCAGTTTGGTATCTAATATCGTAGGTCAAGGCAATAGGAGTCATGCAAAAGGAGTGATGTAAGCAATGCAGATGTATGCATCAACGTGAGAAGAAGCTTGTGAAGCTAGGTCCCAGCAAGCCACGGTGGACTTAATATTATGGCACGGAAGCTCATTTGAACAATTTGACTTGAAGGGCAGCTGCTCTGTGGAACTGTAAATCGGCAGACATGATAGATAGAGCTTGGGTCCCAGAATTCTGGGGAAGGTGATACGAAGGACGTGTCTGCTTAATGTTTGGTGCTTGTTTGCACCTCAACCCGAAAGCTACTGGGTAATGATGGATTGTGCTCTCAAGTTGGTGTGACGACAATTATCTGGGCTTGTGGAATAGAAATCAAAATGTATATACTTACCCTTGCGGGATGGCGGCCGTCGGGGACCCAAGCCAACCATTTTGATAGAAGTCGATTTGAACGAGAAGAAAGAAAAAAGGCTTCAGCTGTAGATCAGAGCTGGTATCACGATAGATTATGAATAGTCGGTCGAAAGTAGCCAAAAGAGGTTTCAGTATGGGACGATGGAGGGGCAGCGATATAATGAATGGATTGCAGCTAGGTGATGTTGAAGAAGCGAGAACCGAGGCTTGACTCAGCCACTAAAAGACCCTTACTCAGCTGGACGCGCAGCGGGAGCTGTGGGCGACGAGGATGGTGTCAGGTACCGAAGCTTGTCGACGATCACAGGAAGAAGCAAAAGGCACCAGGTCAGCTGCGTGTAGATATGAAGGTAAAGGTATTTTCATTTCATTTTCAACAATGACGAAGGCCGGGCTGGAGCTCTCCGGGCTGGGCGGAGAGGGGCACACACACATGTGCAACCCATGGACCTTCTAATCGTCGACTCTAAGGCGAAAGAAGGTTAGAGCCAGTCGGTTTGCTGTCATGGTCCACAAAAGGACCACTCCTGTTGAAGGTATGAAGATGGGCGGTCATGTTTTGGGCGGTCATGAGTAGATATTTATTGTCGATTGGCCTAGATTTCTTTCCGCTGCTATCTTAATTCATCTTGGGCAAGGCAATGACTAGGTTGTGCCACATAAGACGGTCAGCAAACTGTATCTGCCGATATTACATAGTATTATTCAGGGGCCATCTGCGGCTATTCTCCGTGACCCAAAAAGCGGAATGTTTCCAATGTCATGGGAAGAACAAGTTCCAGCATGTCTTTATACAACCTTTGAACAGAAGTCTCAATGTGCCTATTTCAAAAGAAACCAAAAGTTTGGCCGGCGTCTTGCTGTATTGTAAACATGAAGTTCAACTACCTACTATCACAATTTCTGCCGTTCCAGTGTTTCACCGCCCAACTGGACCCGATGTCCGGATCTAATTCACTAAACGTACCGTGAGCAGAGATATGAGGCCCTTCTGCTTCCAATGATTGTGAAAGCATATACTCAGACAGTTCATTGCAGCAATTGACCGCAAGATTGCATGCTGGAGGGTGTTCCTAGGCGGCAATAGGCTTGGATGTTCCTCGACAATTGGAGGCTGAGATGGAGATGTTGATTATTGAGCGGATGCACGGCGGGATGGCCGCTGTAAGCCAGAGCAGTGGCCGGGAAGTGGAAGTGTGCATGGGCATGGGCACCTGGCTCGCCTGGCGATTGGCAAGATGGTGGGGCCGGTCTCATGGGCAGTGGACCCCTGTCGCTCCGCCGCAGACTCGCCGTGCATCAAGCGACGTAAGCTGTAACTTTTGGACAGGTGTAGCTCCGGGTATCAGTTCACACCACGGCGATAAAGCAACACTGCAGCAACACAACTCCAAAAGATCACGATCGCGCACTCAATCGCCAATCCGGGAACCAGTGCTTACTCGGTGCCCGAGACCGTGCCCCTTGTTTCCCCTGCTCTCGCATCTGCGTGCCGGTCGCCATTGAGGAGAGGAGCCTGCGCGATCGATGAGCGCTCTAGCCGGCATCTGGTCACCATGAAGTTCGCTGCTGCTGTCGCCGCGGCGTGTCTCTCTCTGCTGCCCTCCGCATTTGCCCATGCCACCAGCAATGCGACTCTTGCAGATTCGTCAGAGGACATCCTGCCTACGCCTTTCAAGCCCCCGCAAGTCTTCAAAAATGCAAACCTTGTACACATAATCTCCCTCGAGAAGAACTACGCCAAGGAGAGCATCAATGTCGTTATCGAAAACATATCGCCTGACCCTCAAGATGAATACTTCCTGCCCTTCACCACGCAGCAGATGGAGAAGATTGGCGCCTTCGAGGTCAAGGACAGGAAAGACGAGGACCTGGCCGGATTCGAGGCCAGTGCCGTCGAGTTCGACCCTTCAAGGTGAGTCGTAGTCGATCCTCGTGTGCATACGTCGACAATTCCGTAAGTGCTGTGATGGACTGAGACTGACATACGAGCAACAGTGACACCCAATTCTACCGTATAAAACTGCCTGCGCCATTGCCATCCAAGGGTCAACAGACTCTCGGCATCTCCTACTACCTCCTGGATTCATTGTCCCCGCTGCCAGCTGCTATCAAGCAAACCGAGAAGCAATACCTTTCCTTTGCATTCTCTGCCTATTGCGCCTCTGCATACCCTACATCGAAACAAAAGACGGAGCTCAAGATGCCTTCCTCCGACGTCCCCGACTACACCAAAGTCCTCGCGCTCAGCCCCGAAACAACGGAATACCCCACCATCTCAGGATCCAAGCTCACCTACGGCCCCTTCACAGATGTCCCAGCTGGTGCCACATCACCCGCCAAGGTGCGATACCAATTCAACAAGCCTGTGACCCACGTCGCCAATCTGGAGCGTGACATCGAGGTCAGCCATTGGGGAGGCAATGTGGCCGTGGAAGAGCGGTACACTCTCCTGCACCACGGCGCTAGCCTCGCCAACAACTTCAATCGAGTTCAGTGGGCTTCATCTGCCTATTTCGATCCTAAGACTTTCGCGCTTAAGGAGCTGAAAATCCCACTTAGTGCAGGTACCAAGGATGCGTACTTCACAGATGTTATTGGCAATGTGTCGACATCACGCTTCCGTGCCGGTAAACGAGAGAACCTGTTAGAACTGAAGCCTCGTTACCCTATCTTTGGCGGTTGGAAATACCCTTTCACCATCGGCTGGAACATCGATTCGAGCAAGTACCTCAAAAACGAAGGCAGCAGCCATGTTCTCAGAGTTCCTTTCCTTGAGGGACCAAAGCAATCCGAGGGTATCGAGTACGAGCATGTTGATGTTCGTGTCATACTACCTGAAGGAGCCAGGTAAGTCCATAAGACGCCCGTCCGCCTTTTCGCGATCCAGATTTTCTGACCACTCTATGTAGCAATGTTAAGTACAGCACGTCAGCCCCAACATCCTCGGTTTTGAGTGCTAGCGAGGGGACACTGAAGACATATCTGGATACCTTTGGCCGAACTGTCCTCACCATTAAGGCTCGGAACTTGGTTGACGAATTACGGGACCGTGAACTCGTTGTAACATATGACTATTCCACCGCAATGGCTCTTCGAAAGCCGTGGATCATTTTCACAAGCATGATGACCGTCTTTGCTGGCCTATGGTTCGTATCAAAGATCCCGGTGTCGTTTTCACCAAAGTAATGAGTGAGGAATGAGCTTTCAACTACAAGGACATGCGAAGAATTATAGACACGTCTGTATGAATAGTCAAAAGGTGCCACGTTTTGCGCTGGGAAAGCAAATACAATGAAAAGAGAAATCGAAGAAGACTGTTAATGTTCTCCCTTTTTCTGGTGGGTTAAATCACCTGCGATGTAGTACGGCCACAATCGTCCTTCCCCGTCACTGCTTGCGAGCAGGATGGTAACCAGCCTAGATACGAAAGAAGCGAGGGAAAAGGCACATGCTGGAGACACTGAAGCGGGTGTGGTATGTATCGAAAGCTGCAAAGTCCCAACTAATAGCTCATAGATCAATTGCCTACCAACCCTTGAAAATGGTCACAAAGTTCGAAGAGTATCATTCCCTCCGTCTCGCGTACAACCTCGGACCACCGAAAGCTCGTTTAATGAGTGACGAATTGTACCCGTTGCTTTCCTTACAATATGCCACCCAGGATTTCTGCCCCTGCTTCGGCTATTTCTTCCGCTTCTGTTTCTCCTGCTCCTTCTCCCGCTGCTTCTTCCTCTGCCTGTTAGACCCCTTCGCGAGAAGAGCCTACACTCTATGGATGCTGTGTGCAGTAGTTGCACCACTAGGTAGTTCTGGACATTTTGATCTAAATCAAGGAAGAGTGAGCAATTTCCACTTCTCAGACCTAGAGAGCACCTTTAGATCTGAAATGAATGTCCGGACAATATTGCGATTTACCATTTAAGCTAAATAAACATCATGGAGGTATCTTTCGTAACAGCTTTCTTAAGTATTACTTGATATCGCGGCGAAATATCTGGTGCAGTGGTAGGATTGTCCAATGGGTTTGACTACCTCAGGCACGGGTGTTTGAGTCACTGAGCTCTGTCAAATACCTCGGAATTATTTAAGAAAAATGTTCGACGTTCACTGCATCTTGACCAGACTATCTCGATGGTTGCGCTCTCGCCTCTTCTTTGCCCCCCCTCGGTATATAACACTCAGTTTAGGCAGTGCAAAGCACACAAAGGTATATCTTTACGCCGTCTTCGACGTTTTTTTCCTCAGTAACAGAGGAGTAGCCGTGACTTCGGACAGAAGTTTTCGCTCGGTTTTTATCCAGATACCCAGTGAGAAGTATGACTCAACGTCCTCGCAAAAATGCAGCATATTCAAGAAACAGACGTGCTGGAGATCGTTCGGAGAACTTTACACTGCCCTTGTAATCCAAGCAACCGACTCAATGGCATTTCTGACATTTCCTTATGCTTAGTCTTACTTACACAGTATGCTAGGCGGGCTGGAGACAATAGTGGCCATCTGGTGCCAGCAGCAACTTCAAATAACCATCCCATAAAAGCGATAAGAGTTCACATTAACATCGCTGCTTACCTCTATCAGCAATACTGTGTCCAAAAAGGCGTTACTATACAGGAATCATGTCTTTATATTCCAGCACTTGCGACTACGAACTTCTATCCGCTCTCTCTTAGTTGATATACTAGAGCAGGCTCAGAGCAGCATCAGTTCCATACGTCGGCCATCAGTTGCATCGACCACCGGAACATAGCATGGGGAAGCACAGAACACAGCACGCCTACCAGACTATTGGGAAATCCTGGGAATTTCTAAGAGATCCATTTGCAGGTTTGTCAAGCATAGCGTCAATTCGAATAACCATAATGCAAGCGAGGTAGGTCTGGAGGTAACCAATCGTTCTGCATCCTGAAATTTGATATAGTAGTGTGCCAGTTTCGCCCCATTGTCAGCCAGCCTAGGCAGGTCAGCATGTCGGATACGGCGTCTAAATTCTTTCAAATAGCATTCTAGTCATGATCCACTGGTCTGTCAATATAGGACTTTCTTACATTAGTGAATGCTCCTCAAGATTAAAAACGGAGACCGTAACACTGCTTTCACCGAGTCAACCTACCTTAATTTGCCTGATGATGATATAAGCTTGAGACCACTCTAGTCAGGCGATGCTGTGCGTCCGTCTTACAAACTAGCACTATGATCTACTTAAAATATGATACATCATAGATGTGCCAGAAACGAATCTCGATGTTTCGTCATAGTATCAAACTGATACATTTCGGAGTGTGAACAATTGCTTCTATTCGTCGTAGGTTTCAGACATGCAGTAAACATAGTAGGTGATGCATATTGCAGGGATCAAGGCACGACGCTGAGATGCTTGGGCTCACCAAAGGCCAAAGCACAGAGTATTTGATCCGAGCTATATGGACAATCAGAAAAGAAACGACGAAGGGTGTTTTCCTCGATTTTCTACACCCAAGACCAATCTCGCTGTGGTGTGCAGACATTGGTCGCGTGGGGCTATGCAGGCTGACGTCGCCGAATCATCCTCTAGCAAAAGTGAGGGCCGCAGGATGTAAATGAACTCGCATGGGATGATTGCAACGCCGTTCAGCAGTCTGTCTATCATATTCTAGACCGGAGCCATGGTCATACTACATCTACCTGCCACTTTCTCTACATAGATGAGGTAACTTGAGAGTCGCAAAAAATGTCGGATTCCGCCGTCGTGTGTCCTTTTTTACTTCTGCCTGTGTTTGCCTATCACGAGTAGAGGCTGTGCAACTGTCTCGTGTTGTCTTTGCCACCACAGTCTATTCTAGCATTGGTTCTACGAGGAAACAAACAATTTCGTATAGCCGTCTTTCGTTATTGATAACTCATCAACTGTTATAGTGGTGCTGTGCCGGGCTGTATTAGAGGTGGATTACCACGAAGCTCGTGGGGTGGACCGGCATTGCATGAACTCCATTCTGTGCCAGGTTTCTTAGGTTAACGGTTACCATTCAGGGCGTAGATACGAGCCAGCCGCATCGCACCGACGGGAGCACTACGTTGAGTGTTGTTTCTTCGTCGAATTGGCCTGTCCTTCAAGGCTAGATACTCGTGGTACTGTGGCTTTAGATGTGTAGAAATGAAGAGTTGGACGAACAGAATACCGCGGGGGCTGAGTACGGGAAATGTGCTGTTTGACTCACCTCGTTGATCTTGAAATTCGGTGACGGAATTGTTCGATCTCTTTGTAGGCCGCCGATGATCTCGGCTCTGCGTGTGGGCTGTTCGATATGCAACTATGGAACTAGGCATCCTGGGCGCGTGCATGGAGGACCCCTAGTCCTTGTTACCACTATCATCCCCAGACCGGATGACAGAATGAGTGACCTAGGTAAGACCAAGATTATCGATGATGTTGTATCTTCAAAAGGGAGATTTTCAGATAAATCCCCAGCCTTCCGCTCCATCCAGTCTAAAGGTCTTGAGTTTCCTTTACCCTCATCCGTCTACCTTATTCGGAGTAAACACTGATCACTCATTGATCCTCTGACACACTGCCAATCCATCGAAGGAATCACCACATCTACTCTTCAACTCAAGAAGACCAATAAAACCTGTTTCATTGGACACACCTATTTGAAGTTGCTCCGCCATTGACCAGGCCGCGAGCAACCAGCCATCACTCTATGCCCTACACCACAACAACTACAACTCGGTACTTTCATCATACCGACCCAGCCAAGATGTGTTTCCGCTCAGAACCATCTCGCAAATACTACTACCATGAGGAGTACATACCGACGCGACAGCACAATGGCCATCACCACCACCACTCTCACCAGACCCGAGTCGCAACGCCGGTGCGTGTCAGCCACCCACGTGTGAGCACAAGCAGCAACCGACACAGCGGGCCAATCGTCTACGAGCGGACAAGCCAGACGAGATATCGTTGAAGCAACAACTCCTCCGCTTATCTGAGCAGTGGTAAAGGGATATCGGATGAGGCCCAAATGCAAGGGCCCGAAACGATCTTGCGTGGTGCAGATACGCAGAACAGAGTTCTCCATCTCGAAATCATCCGATTCGAGGCGCGGCAGCCAACTACGTCATCGTTCCTCAAGTGGGCTGGTTATACTCCGTACATCCATCGACTTGGGTCACAAGAGCACCAACGATTGTTTCCTTCACTTCTCTCCTTCTCCAGTACGGCTTCTATAATGTTTTGGGTATTGAAATCAGTTTCGTCTTCACGTTTGCAGAAGTACACACATTTATCTAGCTACGGTTGTTAGATTTGGCGTTGGTGGTCGAAATTTGTCTGGCGCTTGGCAGCCTCCGTCAGCGGCGTCCCAGATCGTGGGGATTATGATGGTGCGTGGAATTCGAGCTAGGCGTTATTGTACGATTGGATGATGCTACGTTGAGGGGTTCATCAGGGTCCCTCCAGATCCGGCCTAAAGAAAGACATGACATCAATGACATATGCACCTTTTCATTAAACACATTCTGTATCCTGTTGCCATGTCTTAGTTTGTCTCGAGGCTACGCGTCGCTCCCGCTTTGTCGTCGAGTACCTAGCAATGACGTATGATCCAAACCTGAAAGATATTATCGTGCAACAACCCAGCTCGCTACCTAGGTGGTAGTATTAACAGCCATACTATTCATAGGTTATACATAGATCAATATTCTTAAGTAACTTCGAACCCTTGGTCTTGTCTGATTGCCCAGTCCGATCTGTCGACTATACCGAAACCAAGGCCACTTATCTGTCAAACCGTGAGTTAAAAACACTCCCGCTGCGCAAGCGCCGCAGGAAGCCAACTGCCTTGATGTGAGGCACCATAGCTTCCTGGGTCATTTGGCGCTTGCGATAGATAGAAGGAAAGGAGACCGCGATTGACTAACACGGCGACGCAGTACACTTTTGTCTCCATCAGTTATTTTTATCCGGTATCGTCATTGGACAGGTTGATCTCTGAAACCCTCGAACACAATGTAGGTCATTAATCATGGATTTCTTCCTCAGAGCCAACTCCAAAGGCGTAGCAGAGCTTGAAAGACAGTCTTCTCGATCACCTCTATCGCCTCTTACACCACAGTCTCGAGCAATCGCGCCGTCGTGTCTCAGTAAGACTCAGATGTAATAAGCTCAGCAGCTGCCAGCAAATATCCAAACCTTTATGCGAAACGCAATGTAACTAACATGGCCTTAGGAATCGTTCACTATCTATCCGCTCTGGAAAGAGCACCAGCAACACGACATCACCTACATCTCGGAAAGGATTCTCATTTGCGTCACTCCGCGGGTCAATCCAGCCGGAACTATCTCGCAAACTGTACAAGCTCATCAAGTCGACGAACAACTTGATCTCGGCCCACGAAGTCGCCGGCAAGGAGCGCGACACCATCGCTCGGGAATTATCAGAATGGGGCGAACAGACTCAGGACGAGGGCGTCTCCGATATCAGCGACAAGATCGGCGTCATCCTTAGCGAACTCGGTGCACAAGAAGACACCTATGCACACAATTTGGATGACGCGCGCGGTATCCTCAAGACTATACGTAACACGGAGAAGAGCGTACAACCGAGCCGAGATAGTAAAAGCAAGATTGCCGACGAGATCCAGAAACTCAAGTCCAAGGAGCCTCAGAGCACGAGGATTGTAATACTTGAGCAGGAACTAGTGAGAGCCGAGGCGGAGAACTTGGTTGCTGAGGCGCAACTGACGAACGTCGTATGTCCTCCAATGCCCAGTCTTCCCACATTGTGGAGTTCACGTAACGGACACTCACTGACATCTGTAAACCCAACAGACTCGGTCGAAGTTGAAAGAAGCGTATGATGCCGAGTTCGCGGCCGTTATCGAGCGGGCGGAGAAGCAGATCATTCTCGCTAAGCACGGGCGTCGTCTAACCCATCTGCTCGACGACACACCCGTCACGCCCGGTGACACACGTCGCGGTTACGAGAGTGCAGGAGCCGCTCGACAGGTTCTGAATGATGCCGAGGACGACCTCAAGTCCTGGGAAAAGACGCGAGGAGAGGGAGCATACGAAAGTCCAACAGATGCTGGGTCTGTCCTGCACCATAGAGGTGAGGAATCCACCACTTCTGAAGCAGCTGGCACGTCGACTAACGGCGGGGCCACTGCTACATCAGATGCTGCGCCGCTTTCTCCCGTCTCACCCACTGAGACTTATTGATACCTTGAAGTATCCAATCACGAAGACATGAAACTTACGGGGAACGATTATTGGCACAATGATTACCTTTGGGAAGTTTGAAACGAGGTTTAATATATTGTAGTTTAGTGCAAGGGTTAGGCAAGCTTGATGTCTCTCTTCGTAATATTATACATCCAATTCAGGAAAACGGGCGAAGCAGCAATGGTCTTGCGATGCTTTCTAGTCCTTTTACTAAATGATGAAGCGCAAGTGATACGGATGTACTAATAAATCAATCGCCGTTAATGGTATGAATTGGCTGCTAGAAGTGCTGTATGTACTGTCCAGTCGTGGAGGTTGGCATACTACCTATAGGGGGGGACCCCATTTCTAGGCAGGGTGCTGCAGTACATGTGCGCTATAATATAGTGGTATAGGCCGAACCTTCTGCCAACAGCCCTGTACTACTCTTTTTAGGTCATGTTATGGCAGGACCAGAGGTCTATGCTATAGCGTTTATTCAAATTCGTTAACCATAGTAATCACCACCTATAATCATGCTTTTTCTAAATTAATTTCGATAAAGGCCCATTTTATTGGGGTCATTTCGCTGCTGAGGAAAACCACGATGTTGGCGTCGAATTCGATGTTGCGAAGGCCATGACTTGAGGCCTGGTAGCTTTACCATTTGGTGATAGACCTGTATAAATCCTTGAACTTTAATATATGAATATCGATTTTGAATGCACTGATTATAGAGTAGTCCGTGCGCGCGTAGTTAAATAGTAAGTTGTAATTCCGTAGCCCGTAAAGTAAAGTGTTCGATTCCGGCCCGTAGTATGCGTTTTTTAATTGATCGCTGTATTCCGTAATATAAAAGTAAGTGAATAATTGATATATGGTGACTAGTAGGTGGTAGGTCGTCGGCGTTGTTGTTTTTTGACCTTTTTGACCCCAGGGCCTTTAGCAAAGTGGTGACTCTAATAGCGTGTTGACCCCTAGCAGAGGTGCCAGCAGAGTGTCAGTAAAGTGCCAGCAGAGTGTTAGAGTGCTAATAGAGTGTTAACCCTTAACATCGTAGCATTCTTAATAGCGTAGTACCCTTAATATTACTATACGGCTTTATTACGTTATTACGCTGTAAATAACGGCTATTATAGTATAGGTGTTAAAAATGGCTAGTATAACTGAATAATTATTATAGCTACGACGTATTATAATGTTTAACTGAAATAGTGTTAAAAATAATACGTAAAAGCCGTTTATATTTGCCTGTATTATGTTTAGGTATTAACATTTATGCAGACAGCCTGTCTAAAAAGGGGGTCCCCCCCTTTAGGTAGGTATTGAAACTTCTTAAAGGAATGTGGGGGGAAATCCGGAGCGCTAGCTAAGAGCATTAAGGCCAGTTTCTTTGCACGAAGCACTTTTTTGCTTGTAGGTCGTGTAGCCCCTGCAATAAAGTAAAACTAGCGATTGTAATTTTAAGTAAAAATCTTTACCTAAATTAAGATTTTCCCGTTTTTTATTATTAATTATTACATTCGAGTTAAAACTTTATTAAATAAAGCTCGCGATAGCTTTATTTCTTTTATATATAAAAAACAGCGCGTATAACATTTAATAACGTTTAATAAAAGTATATATTATAGCATTTAATTAAGTATATAACCTTTATACTTTTAACGCCGTATACTATCAATTTTCGTGGTATGCGATAAAAATCAAAGTGAACGCTGTACTTATAGGGCACTTATAGGGCCTTTAGGGCTTAAAGCGCTAAAGGTGCGCTAAAGGGTGTAGCGACTATGGCTTTAAATAGGCGCTATATTATAGTGGCTACGCCCTGTGCTTATAAGGCCTCTAGGGCTCGAAGCGCTGAAGGTGCGCCGGAAGGTGTGCTGGAAAGTGCGCTGTAAATTTTTAAGCCATACCTAATTGGGACGGAAAAGTGAGTTAACCCTCCTATTTTCTAGGTTAAAGAGCTGGCCCTATTTGCAGCAAAATAAACAGCATTTATTGGTTCTAGCTAATATTTAAGGGATAGGATCTATAAGCAAAAATTAGCGTGCTTTTCCTATGCTGAAAACTATGAACGGAAAAAGGCAATAAGCGCTTTTTTAATAATCAGTGGGCCCGCTTTGTGCAAAAAAACAGCCCCTTAAAGGGCTGTTCGTTTGCACGAAGCAGGCCTACTGATTATTAGAAAAGCACTTATTAATGATTACCGTTCGGGGCTTGCAGCATAGGATAATCGCGCTAATTTTTGCTTATGGAACCTATTTCTTAAATATTAGCTGGAACTAATAGATGCTTTTTATTCCGCTGCAAATGGGGCCAGTTTTTTGACCTAAAAAATAGGAGGGTTAACTTATTTTTCCGTTTTACTATAGCGCACTTTCTAGCACACTTTTAGCGCTTTAAGCCTTAAAGGCCCTATAAGTATAGGGCGTATGCCTTATAATACAGCGCTGACTTTAAGTCTTGTCGTATATTACGAAAATCAATAACGTACGGCGTTGAAAGTATAAGGGCTATATATTTAATTAAATGCTGTAATATATACTTTTATTAAACGTTACCGGATGTTATACGCGTTATTATTTATATATAAAGGAAATAAAGCTATCGCGACCTTTATTTAATAAAATTTCGACTCGAATGCGAAGATTAATAGTAAAGAACGGGAAAATCCTAGTTTGGGTGGAGATCTCCACCAAAATCACTTATCGTAGTTTCACTTTATTGCAGGGGCTATACGGCCCATAAGCAAAAAAGTGCTTCGTGCAAACGAACTGGCCCTAAGCAATCGCCGAAGCACTCGACCAGGGATCTCAATTTGAGTCTTGGCAAAAGCGGCATCGAACAGCGTTGTGATTCAATCATCTCCAAGTGCCACCTTCTTCTCATTCAAGACAGGATGGATCTGTTCGTAGCAACCGGGCGGCAGCTTCGGCGATCCACACCGAGGATATGTCGGAGTTGCAACCAAAAGCTCAGACAGCAGCGAGTTAGATCATATGCGAGCTCATCACATCCAGACATCTATGATGTCGTCTGTGTCGGAGGCGGGCCTGCAGGACTGAGTCTCCTGGCCGCGCTGAGTATGTACATTTGGAAACCCACGGCACCGAAACCAATACTGACGCAGTCTCCTTAGAGGCGAATCCGACCACGGCCGGTCTCCGAGTAGCCTTAGTCGAAGCGCAAGATCTAAGCAAGCTACGATCCTGGCAATACCCTCCCGACCGCTTCTCGAATCGCTGTAGCTCCCTCACCCCATCATCGGCCAACTTTCTGAACTACATCGGAGCATGGAACCATATACAGCGAGACCGAGTCCAACCTTATCACGAGATGCAGGTCTGGGACGGCGTTTCGGATGCACGTATCGAGTTCGACTGGGCACCCGGCGCTGCTCCCAATGGGAAGACGATCGCATACATGATCGAGAACCTGAACTTGACCTCCGGCCTTCTCAAGCGAATCGATGAGTTAAAGGGGATCACGACGTATGACGGAGCACGAGTCGACAAGATTGGACTGGGAGAAGAGACAGAAGAACTCGACTTCAGGGAATGGCCTATCGTCCATCTAGCCGACGGAAAGCAGCTAGCAGCACGCCTCCTCGTCGGTGCCGACGGGGCCAACAGCCCTGTACGGACATTTGCTGGAATCGACAGTAAAGGCTGGGACTACGGACGTCACGGAGTTGTGGCGACCTTAGAGTTAGAAGGCAGTGGATGGGCCGGTGATGACATGAAGATTGCATATCAGAGATTCCTGCCCACGGGACCCATCGCCATGCTACCTCTGCCCGGGAACCGATCCACACTCGTCTGGTCCACGACACCCGCGAATGCCGCACTTTTGAAGAGCCTGTCCGCCAAAGACTTTGTGGCTCTCGTCAACGCAGCATTCCGTCTTACTCCCGTGGATCTACAGTATATGCACACTATGCCTTCGGGACACGAAGACGAGGTTGCTTGGAGACTGCAAAACACGAGCTTTGATGCTCAGGCCATACCACAGACTGTCATTGGGGTACAAGAGGGTACCGTTGCTTCATTTCCGTTGAAGATGCGTCACGCAGATACATACATCGGTGAACGTGTCGCCCTCGTAGGCGACGCAGCACACACGGTCCACCCACTTGCAGGCCAGGGTCTCAACCAAGGACAAGGTGACGTCGAGAGTCTAGCCAAGACCATCGACTACGCTGTTTCCCACGGTCAAGATATAGGCGCTCGAATGTCTCTAGAATCGTACAACTCGGAGAGGTATGCGGCAAACCATGTGCTTCTTGGAGTCGTTGACAAGCTACACAAGTTATATGCTGTCGAGAGTGGACCACTTGTGCCTTTGAGATCATGGGGTCTCAATGCGGTCAATGCGATGGGGCCTCTCAAGGGCTTCTTCATGCAGCAGGCTGCTGGCAATGGGTTTAAGTTATTTTGAGGTGCATGGTTAGATGTTCGATGTGTATAGTAGATGTACAACATTAACATGTGTATCCTTAGACTGTATTGAGAAACCACAGATGTCCTGGGTTATCTCGCCAGAGAAACTCATCATTCACGGCAACAGCTACTTTATAGAGCTCCATGTCAACTAAAATAACCTACCGTACCTACCTCGTTAACTCGAGTCATCTCATCTGGAGCAGGCTAGTGACAAGGAGGGAATTGAACACCCAAAAACTCTTTCCTGGTATTAACTCAGTGGCCACTAAGCAACTCGCGTGCGACTGGGTTGTTCTTCAACTTCCGCATACACGTTGTCATAAACAGCCCAGTGCCTTTCTCAACCTTTCGGCCAACTCGGTCTCACGGAGCTAGTGGGGTGCCTTTATCGACGCCACTGCTGTGCCTTACATAGAGGGGTGTGTCTGAGAAGAGTCGTTATCGATAACTTTCAACTTTTTTTCGACTTGCATTTTCCAGCCTCGACTCACCCCACCATGCTGCCTCGACTGCGACGGCACCTCAGCTATCCTCACAGAATGGCCCCTTCTTCTGGTCGACGGGCCCCGACGGCTGAAGAGATCGATGCCCGCAAGGTCCGTTTCTCGGCCTTTGTTGCCTTTGTCAAAACTCCCGATTTAGAGCCCTACCTAACACTTTGCGCAGATCATTGGCATCAATGAAGAGACCGTCACAAACACCGTCTCCGACGAGTACCCCGAGAATTTCGCCAACGAAGAACATGCCTGGGACAAAGAGGACTTCCGCCGCGGCTTCAGGGTCCAATGGCATCAGAACGACCAGTTCGAGGCCCAATTCTCCCTCATCGGCATCGATGCCTCCATCGCCAATGCCTTCCGCCGCATTCTTATCGCTGAGATCCCTACCCTCGCCGTCGAGAGTGTTTTCGTTATGAACAACACATCAGTCATCCAAGATGAGGTTCTTGCCCACAGACTGGGACTTATACCCTTCACCGGAAGCAAGGAGGGCATCCGCGACTTCCTCGGCTTCTGGCGCAAACCTGAGCCTGGTGAAGAAACTTACGTGAACACCTTCGACAACAACACCATCCAGTTGAACCTAAACGCTACATGCACACACAACAAGGACGCCGCTAAGGATGCCTACAAACCGGAAGATCTATACCACGGCTCGAGTGTCTATGCGCGAGACTTGGTCTTTGTGCCCCTCGGAGATCAGGAGAAGTACTTCACCGGACCCGAGAACACCATCCGACCCGTCAACCCAGATATTCTAATCGCCAAGCTGCGACCAGGCCAAGTGCTCGACATCGAGATGCACATGCACAAGGGCTTCGGCTATGATCACGCCAAATATTCGCCCGTCGCCACCGCCAGCTACCGTCTACTGCCTACCATCAAGATATTATCACCCATATTGGGAGACGATGCCCGCAAGTTTCAGAATTGCTTCATGCCCGGTGTCATTGAGCTGGAGAAAGTTACGCGCAAGGAGGCCAGCACTCAAGGCAGTGGATACGAGGGCTCCGAAGGAGAGGTCAAGGCCGTCGTGAAGGACCCCATGCGCGACACCGTCAGCCGAGAGGTGCTGAGACATCCCGAGTTCGAGGGCAAGGTCAAGCTTGGTCGGCGGAAGGATCATTTCATCTTCTCCATTGAGAGCACGGGACAGTGGGACAGTGATGAGTTGTTCATGGAGTCTGTCAAGACGCTGAAGAAGAAGTGTCAGGTCCTGAGACCGCAGGTCACGGGTATGGTATATACCTAGGTAGCCATATATAGTTGTGGTGCCTCGGCGGTAGCAACGATGGATCGCGACGAAGAGCGCGAGCATGGGCAGTGTTAACTGTTTGATTTTTCTGCATGTGCGGATGGAGTTTGGCTGCAATGTAGATAAGGCTGGCGTTGCTTGTTGAATGGGACCTTGTTTGCTCTTACAATATTGGATCATGCCATATTTCGGCCTTTGTGTGTGTGGCATTATGTTTCAAGTCGCTAGCGCTTGTATCATTCCGATGTGAAGCCCACTTACAAGCAGCAATCGTGGTATTCATCTTGGCGGCGACGACTCAAAAGGGCTATGCAAAGGGTATCCACGGGATATTACAAGGCTATTGTTTGTTCTTTGCCTTGTAAAGGCTCGTCATTCAACTCATTTGATTCAGCGTCCATTCTCGTATCATTGTTGGCGACACAGAGCTTCTTCGCCTAGGGATATCTTATATAAGAGACAAAGAGAATCGTTCGAATCATACTACGTGGGATCTGCATCTTCTTCTCACATAAATACACCAAATAACAACACCTGGAATCAAGTGGCTCCCTCTACGATTTACAAACCAAGTCACGACCTACAACTCAACCCCATTGTAACAGAAACATACCAAAACTCATCACACTACTATCAACAACCCACATTCAGTAGCAATGACGTCCGCCCCAGTAACCGGAATACTTCGCAAGGCAGCCGTCTTCTCCCCGACAGGGTGTTACATATTATGCAAAGCTACAGAATTCACCAGTGGGCCAAAAAGCAAACGCGCGTATAATACCGCAAATGACTTCGGATGGCACCCTGTACACTATCCAGGAACATGCGAATGCAGATTGGTTAGTAACCCTGAAAAGGAGGAAGAGAACGGGCAAATCCTGTGTTTCCATGTTTTGAAACTGTTGGTAAGCGGTAGATGCGATGTGCCCGGTTGGCTTGAGACTTTCGGCGAGTTGAGTATGGGACTACCTGTGTCCCCCGAACTTGACTTTGGGTGGGACGAGGAGAAGAAATGCTGGGTGAAGACCCTTCAGGAGAGTGTGGAGGAGTGTAGGGCGGAGTTAAGGAAGATAATTGACCGTGAAGAGCAACAGAATGATGAGGCAGAGAGTGCCCAGAAGGAGAAGGTGGTTGAGCCTGAGACGAATGAAACTACTGCCACGCCACAGGAGAAGGGTGAGAAGCGTATGAGGGAGGGAGATGATTCCAGTTGGTATTGGGATCTTGGAGCCATTAATGTCCTTCATGGTATTGATAGGTAAATGACCGCGCTCCGACAGGATGAAGTTATACAGTTGTAGAATGTATTAAAAGTACTGACCATGACATAATATTCTTCGTCGAAACTTCTACGACTACCTAGTAAACAATGATACCGGTGAACTAAAAATTTGGGCGTTGGATCTAAGTGCTGTTTGGTCGCGTATGAAACACAATGTTTGCCCTTCTCTATCCATAAATGAAGTGCCTTTGGCTTGCCGGAGTTGATACTATGGTCCCACTGGCACAGCACAGTTTATCGAAAATCGAAAAGGGCTACAGATGGAGTCATTTGACTACCTAAAAGAGACGCTGGTTCTCGCCATCGTGAGAAGCAATAAACCATGCCTCGGTTGCCAACCACAGCCTTTTAAAACCCAGTAGTTCGGATCCGTCACTTTACATCAAGTTACATATACTAGATGTATTCTCAAACCAAAGTTTGGATCCTGCGCACCCAGACTCGTGCATGCCGAAGAAAGTGTGGGTGGCCATGTTACCAAGGTTGACTGTTGTTCGACATTTGTGACTATAGCAATCTGTTTTTCGGAGTATTCTCAAACTTGATATCGCCTCAGCAGATCATATAATTACAATGCTGACGCTAGTTCGAAAATGTGGTACCCTGGATTATGACTGTGTGATCGTACGAGGAGGTCACTCGGGCATTTCAGACGTGAAAGTTTCTCGATAAGACCACTTGCCATCATTCGAGAATATCATAGATACCTAGGTAGCACAATACCTTAGTCGAAATCAATGCTGAGATGTCTTGTGGTTCGGGATGCGCTGAAGTTTGGTCGTCGTGGAAGTTATTTCGAAATGATTGGCTCCGGCTCCTTGCTCGGCTCTAGCGAGCTGGGAAACAAGATCGAGGTTGTTCCTCGGATCAAGTTAAGGATTGTATTGCTCAGATGTAAAACACCTCTGCTGGAACATCCGAAAGCTGTTTTAGATAGCATTCGATCGGCGTCATTCGCAACGAGAGTACGAGTCCATTTATACTAAGTGCTAGACAAGAACTATATGTTCATTGCTACATCTCGATGTCGAATTCTAACCACGGACTGTCTTTACTGTGGCTTTGACGATGAAAAAGCTGAAACGTAGATTTAATATGTTGGGTTGCTTGGGCGTGAAGTCGACTCTCCACCCTGAGAGCTATTCTGTCTCTGTGTGGTTCCCGTCCAACATGAGGATAAGGTTTGTTGTGCCTAGGAATTGACATTACATAGGTCGAACTTCGAGCGCAAATCATGGGATCCTTCAGATGCTTCAATGCTTACAGCCCTAGTCGAAATTTCCGAAAAGAAGTATAGCGCTCAAGGAGCAAAAAGCATCTTGCCGTGTAACCCCTATTGCGTCTATGTCGTTGCCTTCACCGGGTTCCGACAAGACAGGTGGTCTGCTTCTTCCTCTCTTCCACGTACCCTCGCACCACACAGCTGCAGAAGCACATTGACCCAATATACATATTTACTTATAGAGTGTTTCAGTTCATGGTATGTACCCACTTCGATAAAAGTTGTATAACTTTGTCCATGCCTATACAAATCTTTCCTGACCTGGGGTTAAACCGGTCACGCTCGTTCGTGCCCACAATCTGCGCAATATATAGTACGCCTCCCCCTTTCATTTGACATGATTCAGACACGGGATACAACCAGGGCTCATCTGTCTATCCAGTATCCGAGGCGAGGTCATCACGTCTAGATGATATACCCTCTGTTCTAATAGCGGTTTGACGAGATGGCTGGTGATGGCGATCTTCACGATTAATGGCTCCTAATCAAGTAAGGGAGATAGGCGGCCTCGGATATGGCACTGTCGTAACAATAGTCTGTTTCGTGCTTCGCCATCTTTACAATGCCATTTCTGTTATTCTGCCTGATATTAAATTGAACATACTGTCTCTAAATGTGTTGCTGTCAAGCTGGTACTATTTACCCTGCTCCAAATTTTTATATATTGCTACTCAACAGATCTAGTGCCTTGTAGGTGACGTCTATCTAGTCAACATATAGCGTGCTTGTTTCATGAAGACTTCAATAAATCTCAATAGTTTGGCCGTCATCAGCTCATCACTCGCTTCTTTATTTATGCGTAGTCAGAAATACATCCGACACCTCTTAGAGTTCAGCCTCAATATGCTTGATATCTCCAACTACTAGTGCTCTGTATAATCTTGCAACATTCCTGATACTTCATTTCAGGGCTCAAGTTATCCGGATGCTCTGGATACCGCTTGTGTGTTGGTTCAGTCACTGCCTAAAGGTATCCAGTCACTGTTTGACGATCCTAACGGCTCACCGTTTATCGATTCGCCGATCAAGTTGTTTCCCCATCCGGCACTTAATGTTTCGACTGCTGGCAGTCGCAGAGCGGATCAGATGAGGGCTCACTGCTTCGACTGTTGACAGTCGAAACACAGACTAGAAGAGAATTTTCAATGTGCTTTACCACCACACATGAATTCACGGCACCTCTTCTGCTTCTTTCTCCTCTTTACTTCGTCTTGTTCTCGCCACACACACACATACACACACACACACACACAAACTCTCAAGACCAGCCATGGCTGCAAGACAGGTGAAAGTAACCAACGATCCCCTCACTGGAGCTCCCATCTCCATCGAGGTCAACACTCGCGGCCTTCGCGGAACTTTCGTCAAGGCAATCAAGGAGCAACCGGCCGGCCCTCGCCGCCTCGGCATAGTGATCAACACGAAGCACGAGCTGCAGAAAGTATTCGCTAAAGCCCCCGAGATCTTTGGCCAATTCGACGTGATTGGCAAGTTCGGCATCCTTGACCCGGACCACACCAAGAACACCAAGGTCTTCACCGAGGATGAGGCCGAAGACATGAAGCAGTTCTTCGCCTCCTGCCTCACCTATGCTGCACCCTCAGACATTGCCGAGCTCCTTGCCTGTGCCGAAGATCTCGAGGAGCCTGACTTCAAGTTCGTCTGCCTCGAGAAACGCCCTGACAACAATACATGCGTAGGCGTTTTCAAGAACAGCCAGAGAGACGCCACAAGCCATAACAGATACCATCCCACCATTGCCGAGCAGAGCGACGAGAGCGATGAGTCCCGTGACGAGTAAGCAGAGTAGGTGAATTTCCGCTTTCCTCCCGAGATTATTGACTAACAACGCCAAAGCAGACGGAGGCGGGTGGTAGATGAGTTCTAGGGCGCAAGGGAAGAGAACGTTATATTACAAGGCGCTGAGCACAAGGTTGAGCAATCAGCCAAGGGTTATCGTGAGGAAGCGAATAACGCCGAATCAATTCACGTAGATAACGCCAAGTAACCCATTTCACAACCTCCCGAATCGACTTTGCGAGTGTACGATGCAACGTTGCAAACTCGAACGGCATTGACACCAGCCCATTATGACTCTGGGATTGTGAGCTTCAGCTGGGGAAGCCTGCCAGCTTCTATGGAGTTAGAAGGGCTAGATTTACGGTTAGTGACATTCCATAAATGAAGGGAAGGCAGGTGATATACGTGATTTGCAGCGAGTCGATGAGGCTCTCTTCACGCAGACTGCCGCTCAGTTATTGCCAAGGTCTCGAAATGGTCGTAGTGCAGAACGCCAAATGCATGCTACTGGCGAACAGCAAATTAACAATGTTGCTGCTTTCGAAGTTTATATACCAACCCTCACTATATGCTGGCCGTGCATGTCCTCGCATGTCCTCGCCTCCTTATAAGACCTATTATGGCAAGGTAAGCAGCCGTATTCACTGATACACAAAGCTGGGATCTTAACAACATGCAATGTGAATAGTGCATTATATGGCAAGTCGATAGACAGCACTGGGTGCCGGCACCATCTTTGTCTACTACCATTGAGGAGATAATGAAAGACACAGGTTTCGTGTTTACAAGAAGGTTGCAGCATCACGGCGGGTTATTATCCTTGGCCTCTTTGCTCGTGACGAACGATCAGAGTACAGAAAAGGGGCGAGGATATACAAATTGCGCTACAGACTTATTCAGAGGGCAAAAGTAACTGCACTATAACAAGCATCCCAACCTCTGCTGAGACTTGGATTGGCTGATACCCTAGACGGACCGGCAGTCATCCATGATCCCATTACAAATTGTTATCTGAGCACGCGTTGGAACCGAAATGGGATCAGATTATATGTAATCATTAGGTGAGACCAGCGGATGTCAATACTTGAAACAGAAGATAGGACCTGGGTTTGACACATGCAAGCCTCGTATCTCTAACCACGGCCAATGTACTCAGACTTGACTACTTAGGTTTATTTAGAACACGGTCTGTCGTAGATTTTGGCAAACAATAGACTGGATCAATAGTATCCAGGCCGGGATAGCCCAAGAGACTCAGACCAGTCAGACCAAACAGGGTGTGCCACACATCAACCATGTTATTTGGTCTATCCGAAATGCCACCGTTCTCGGTATCTTGGCAACGAAGTATGAAAGCGATGAGCTTGTCTCGATCGATCCAATGTGTACGGTCGATCATTGATAGACTGCTGAGTACCCACCAGCTATAGCATACGTCTTCCTGTTTCTCGGGTCGGCCGTTGAGACCACCATTGGGAAGTTGACGTTCGCTCAACCAACCAGCGAGCTTGTCCTTGTCTATCAAGTCCTGTCGGTTGGCAATCGTGAGGGCAGCTACACACGTGAAAATCTGACCCGAGTGCGATTCATCGCCGGGATTGACACCATAGCCTCCATCGAAATTTGCGCACGAGGCAATATGATTCACGGCTTTGTCAACGTCCACTAGATGTAGCATATCGAGGAGAGACAATGCGTTGAACGCTCCGTATAGGAAGCGAGTGTCCTCTTCGCCCCATTCGTCACCGGCGAAAGAGCCTGTCTCTCGATTCTGAAGATTCGCCATGACTGTAACGTATTAAATTCAGTCAACTAAAAAAAACCGAAATAAAGTTCGTCATTGTGGACTTACAGGTCGCGACCTTTTCCTTCCCAGTTCCGCGTTTCTCAAGTTCGTCAAATGCATCTAGCAGAGCCAGGATTTGCACGGCACTGACGGTATAGAGCATGTGAGCATCGTGCCGCGGGGCAGCCCCAAAACCTCCGCTCTCATGCTGACATGACAAGACGAAGTCGATTGTCTCGTCCCATGGAAGAGCATCAGGGTGGCGGAGAAGATGTAAGGCGGTAAGTCCCCAATAAAGTCCGTTCAGACGCAGGTGTTCGGTCAACCAGTAATCGTATTCATCCTTCCTCGTGTCTAGACTCTGAATATACTTGACATGCTGAGCTGTGGCGAGCTGAAGCTCGTCGGGCAGGTTATGGATATTGGCCATGACTGATGCCCGTGTATGAAAGGTGCCTTGTAAAGCCTTTCGGCTCGACGTTGAACCACTCCAAGAAGGGGCGATTGAAGCAAAGAGAAGCAAGCTCCTTAGGATGGTCTACCTAGATTGGTACAACTTCTCAAGCCAAAGATATCTCGGTATAAACAATGATGAAACTTTAAGCCTCAAGCTTCGAGGGATATCAGCTTTACTGCAGAGATTGACATAAATTAAAGGGATCAATGAGGTGGCTGCCTGCATTCAACGTTCTTATGCAATCCAATGGCATCTCATAATTCAATAGGAGCGCAACCCCGCGGTCCCCCACCATCCATCTGCAACAATGCGAGTGTATTAGGGGCAGGCACGTGCAACTGCGTGTCAGTTGTGCCATTGAACAGGATTCTGCCGTTTCCCAGCCCCACTAGCGTCACCGGTGGATACTGTAGCTAAGCGGTGAAAAGCTGGTGCCTGGAATTCTGCCGTCCCACACCGCCCGCTGGATTGTGTATATAAGGCCGGATCCCTCGCCAGACTTTCAACTTTTCTTCCTTTCTTCTTCAGCTCTCTTTGCCTTTTGGCTTAGGTAAGCAACTCCCTCGTACTTAGCCTGTCCGCACAACTAAGCCAAAAGGCAAAGAGCGCGGACTTGAAATTCGCGCTCTTTGCCTTTTGTGTTTTTCCGTTCTTCATTATCTACCTACCTCTGGGAATGCAATTGCTAACTCGACTCGTGTTACAGATCAAGTGTAGTATCTGTTCTTTTCAGTTTAATCTCTGAAAGAGTCCTACTGGACTCAATCTAGATTATTCTAATTTTTATATTCCGGTGGCGATCCTCTGTGCTTGCGCATGATCGCTTCCACTGTGTCCCTGGTATAACACTGCCTCCAGGCGACGCGAACCTCTTTTGTTTTCATTGCGATCCAAGCCTCGTGCTGGGTTCCGAAGAAGACGTCGCAATGTAGTCCTGACACGGTACCGATATGACGGCTCGTGCTGTCAGGTTCTCCATCTCGTTACGATCAGAGCTACTGGAAGGAAAAGGGGACGGGAATGCATGCGTGTCACGAGTGTGTCTGTCACATTGGATCTATCGACCGCAATCTGTGCAAACGGCTGGATTGTGGCATGGCCAGTTTTGCATACTGCCTGGCGTGGTCTTCGTCTGGGGATTGGTCCCCGTAGCATATGACCCTTCGCATGATGACGCTTCCAATATCGATGGCTTCCATTTGTACGCACATATTACTTAAAACGGGATACTTTGCAATAAACGTCATGCCGTCTTCTTGTGTCCAGGTCAGCGTACATGCAAAGTCCCATGCAATACAGCCTCGGCCCGTGGGGAGCGACTCGGAACCCGTTGATGTGTATATTCGGGTCGCCCTCTATTGTGTTTGGTATATCGGCAGTTGCGCGTCAACTTCGGAGAGACATCAATGGTAACCCAATCAGCAAGATCCTCTGCCCGGACGGGCCCGAATGTTTTATGCATGGGCTCACATCATTCGCGATACCTCTCAGCATGTGTAGCCGCGAGGAATGCGCAAGTGAAGCTGCCTCGATATTTTACATTGAATAGGTCTTCGGCCCCTCTCAGTTCTTTGAATTCTACCAATGATAGCACGACACCGTGGTCTAGAAACGCGCCCGACTCAATGAGACACTATCGGCTCGCGTAGCGGGTATCATGTATAATAGCGATCATGACTTCACTGATTTCTGCGAGGCGCGTGCCACATACCTACTGTACATCCGTACGGAATACATCGTTCTTATCGGTATCCTCGCCTTGGAGCTACTCTAGTATTCACAATCCGCGGGGAAGGGGTTCATATGCAGCCTGATTCAGGTTCAATACTGTATTTTTCTGTGGTGGTTTTGAGTATTCGGTATGCTCCGAGTGATTTGCTATCTACAAACAGGCGTTGACTCAGCATGTACAACGCCTCATATTTTCTCTTCCTTCCCTTCAAACGAGGTAACTGAAAGTCTCGGCTTTAGGCTAGGCGGAAACGATCAGGTGATGGTTGATTGGAACGAGGTCAGACTCGTGTGTCGAGCGCTGCGCAATATCTGTATGTACATATTAGAGTTGCATTCCAGTCGTCACTCTGGAGAGATGCCCGAGCGCTAGACGGCCAGACAGGGTGTTTCAGAATCAAAGTCGTTTCGTGTCTCGACCAGCCCTCACAGAACCCTGTTTGTCAAAAAAGCCAAGACATCAATAAAGCCAATGGCAGCTCGCCCCCTTGTACCCTTGATCCTCCCCCTCATCTTGTTTTCGTCAACCGATGTGCAGCTGTCGAGCGCCCCTGCCAAGATTATATGGCTATAAATTTATCTTGCTATGTCGAAGACAAAGAGAAGTCAGGGGAATCCTCAGGAGACAAAGACGACTTTCGTTGGCATGTGTATGCTGCTGGTTGATAAAGGCCGACAAGGAATGCGAATGAAACCCGAGACGATGTGATGAATCCAATGTGATCAGTCGAGAGTCCTATCGACGTACTGTAGGCTGTCTGTACAGGAAACGACTTGACATTCAGAAGTACTATGACAGTGCAGTCGAGCAGTCTCGGCAGTTTCGTTTCACGCTTCTACTGTTGTTGAAAATACTGTGTGGAACGAAGCATCCTCAAATGGCTTCAATCCAATAATATAGTGACACATCAAAATAGTCGAATGTTCAGGTTCAGTTGCTGTCAAGGCCAGATCTGGCGCGCGGCATGAGAGGTAAAGTATGGTACTTAGGTACTCTGTTAGGTAGTCTGTGCCTCATGGAGTGGGCCAGTATCGAATCTGTCAGGTAACCAAATTGTGACCCACGTGAGCCAGCGAACTCGTCAACAGCTATATGTATTGTCCTTTTTGGTACAATGTAGTAGGTGATGAAGAACGCGGAATGCATCTTCAAGGAATATTGGCAGAATTAGCTATGTCATCACCTTAGGTCGAGTCATGACAGAGTAATGAACGTTCGCCAGCATTGGAACAAGCTTCCATACTCGCCAGTCTCTACCAGACCAGTCGAGCCTGTGCTCTTTTCGTATCAGATCGCCAACGTGATCGACGGCCGGAGTGGGAAGGTACTGTCTGTCGTAGAAAGCCCACCGGCCTCTTGTCAAGCTGGAACAGGTAAAGAAGTTATCCTCGGCATCGCACCAGTACACAAAAACGATTCGCCAGCTACCTCTAGGTACGCTGTACTGTAGGTTGTTACCAGCCCCAACCTTATCTCTACCGACATCTTCAACAGTCCCTGTCACCTGTTAGCAGGTAGAGCCCTCGGGATACCTTCCCCACTAGGTAGAGTATTTCTGTCAGAAGTCTTTTGTTAGAAGTCTTTTGCTAAAAAGCTTTAGTAGATCATTTTATTAATTATTAGAACCATATTATTTTGCTATAAATAGTAGCTAGCATTATCGATCTTTCGACCGCGGGCGACTGTTATAGAGCTAAGAAATTGCTTTTTTATTGTTTTTTCGCTATTAAAAACTTTTTTTTTTATTAAACCGCGCGAGTACGCGTATTACGGATTCTTTTTTTTATAAAAAGCCTTTTTATAAAAAGCCTTTTCGTAAAACGCCTTTTTATAAAAAGCTTTTAAGACTTTATTTTAGGAAATCCTATAACTTAAATCGATTGTTATAAAGATTTTTTATTTTTATTTAACGATTTCGCTATTGCTAAAAATTTTTATATAAAACTTTTTTTTCCGTTAAAAAACTTTTTTATAGCGGTAACGTTATATTTACTGCTTATTTTTTCTAAAACATAACGGCTTTTTTTTTCGAATAAAAGCTACTTTATATTTTAGCTAAAAAACTTTTTACGAAATAATATAACGAAATTTATATACCGTTTTTAAAAAATAACGAAAAACGTTTAATTAAGCAATTATAAAAGTTTATAAATACGGCATACTTATACGGCTAATTAATTAAGCTAAAAATACTTAACCGTACGTATATTTTAAACGTTAAATATTTTTTTAAAAAATTTAAAAACCTTATTTTATATTTATTAATATAGGCGGAATTTAAAAAAAATCTTTAAAATTTCCTTTGTTTATAGCGTAAATATTTCTAAAACTAAAATACGGATAATTTAAAATTTTATAAACGTAATAGTAAACCTATTTTATTTACGCTAAAAAACCTTTTTTTAAAAATATTTCTAAAACTAACCTTTAAAACTTCGTTTTTTTTTTTTTTTTTTTTAAATACGTTACTCCGTTTTGCAAACTTTAATATTACGTTAAGCATTAACTATTATAATAAACTTTTTAAAACCTTTAATCTTTTTTTATTCGGTAAATATACGTATTTTAAACGTCGTTTAAAGCCTTTTAATCTTTTAAAAACTTTAAAAAATACTTTATTAATTCCCCCGGATTTACCGGCTATAGCAAAAACATTTTTAACTAAAAAAAACGCAATAACGTTAATCGCTATAGCTTTTAACCGTTAAATAAACTATTAACGTAAAAACATTTCCGAAATAGTAGCTAAAACTATAATAGCTATATAAACCAATTTTTTTTATATTAAACGGTAACGAAAATAGCTATAAAAGTTTTAAAACCGATAAAATCGGGTATTTTAATCTTTTCGTAAAAAACTATAATAGCTTTAAATATATTTATTCCGAAAAATTAACTATTTATATTAATATTTAAGCTTTTACTAATCGGCTAATTAACGTATTTAATTTTTAAAACAAAACTAAAATAAAGGCCGTTTAAACGACTTGTTTATAAACTACTATTTTGGCCTAATATTTTACTAAACTAAATAATATCGAAAAAACTTTTTTAAATACCGGAACAGTTTTTAATATTTATAAAAAACTTTAAAACAAGTTTAAAAAAAATTACAATACTATATTAAAAAATCTTTAAGCTATAAAGTTTACTTTTTACGATATAAAGCAAAAAAAAGCCTTCCGTTTTTTTATTTAATAAATTATCCGGCTTAAAAAATCGTGTAATTATAGCGAAAAAAACCAGTTAATAGCGGCTTTTAAAGCATTAGATCTTAAAATTTAAGCATAATTAAAAAAACTAACTAATGCTATAATTATAAAGATATTTCTTTAAAAAATTAATAACCGGGAAAATATTTTATTTAATATAGCGGCCGAACTTTTTGCATTTATACAAAACACTTCTCGTTAATAATTTCCTGCTTATAGCAAAACCTAATTCCTTAATTCTTTACTATTTTTTAAACGATAAACTAATCCTAAATTTTTATATTAAAATCAATATAAAAGTTAAAAAAAAAAAGGTTTTTAATATAAAAACAATTAATATAAAATAAGTCGTAGCTAAAAAGCATTTATTTAATACGCTTAATAACCGAATATATTTTAATAGTTTTTTTAAAACACTTCCTTTTTAAACCTTTTTCCGTAAAACCCGTTTTTTTAAAAAAAATTTTTAGCCAAATAACTTCGGCCGTAGCTAAAATAACCAATATAGCTAAAATCGGAATTTTAAGCTTAATCTTTACTAGTTTATTTAATAATAATAAAACGTTAAACAAAAATATAACGCCTTAAATCCCCTTTAATAATAACGCTACGAAAATCTTTAATAAAAAGTATACTATAAAAATAAAAACTTCGACCTAAATAATAAAAGCTTTTAAATAAAAAATTTCTAGCATTTTAAAAAACCCTATTAAAAAATCCCTAAAGCTAAAACCAAGTTATATTATATAGAGATATTTTTAATAAATTCGGACTTTCGGAAATAAACGAAAATATAAACTACTATAAAACAAAAAACTTTAAAGCAATTATTAACTTTATAAAAGCTTTTAAATATAATATTTATAAAAAAACATTTACTTTTAATAATAAGTTATATAAACATTTTTATAATAACTACTTAAAGTCTAACGTTAAAACAAAATTAGTTTATATTATTATCGTTTATTAATTAAAAAGCTTTTAAGCTTATTACGTAAATCCCCGAATAAATATTAACTCCGTTTTAAAACCTTTAAACAAAACTAATCCTTTTAAGCCTATTTATAAAACTAAATCGGGAATTTTTATTTTTTAATTTTCGGTCGACTTTAAACCCGATTTAAGTATAAAATTTACGTATAAATCTAATACTTATTTAAAAATATACATTATAATATCTTTAAATAATAAACGCTAAAAAAATATATATAAAAACACCGGATATATACGTATATTAATAAATAAAGACTAGATTTTTAAAAACTATTTTAGTACGAAAATACGTAAAAAAGCTTCTTTTATATTTATTTAAAGCTTTAGACCTAATTAGGTTATAACGTTTAAGTACGTAATTATTAGATTTTATTTTAAAAACGTGCAATAAAGAAAACCTACGGTAGCGTTTTTTTTCGAAAAGTCACTTTAATAAAAGGCCTTTAAGCAAAAATACTATTAAAAATCGATATCTTTAATATTAAATAATTTAATATTCTGCTTTTATAAAAAATCGCTATAATTTAATTATATAAAATTGCTATTCCCTTCTTTATTAGCGTTAATAAATAAAAAGCTCTTAAAACCAATTTTTTTTTAATAAAGAACACTTTTATATAAAAGAAGTCTTATATTAACCTCGCAATTTCTTACTTTATAAAAATTAGTTAAAATAGAATTTTTAAACTAACTATTAATTAAATCTTTTGCTTCGCTATTATAACAAACGATAATACGTAAAAAATCCTTGTAAAAAACAATACCGAAAAAGATATCACGCTTTACGCCGGTACGGAATTAGGAATTTTTTATCCTTTCGAGCTAAACTGTAAAAGTTATTATATTATAAACTATACGGCATTAAATTTCGCTATCCGCGATTTACTTATATTAGTTTATAATTAGTTATTTTTTAGAACTAAAAACCTTTTATTAAAAATATTCGGAAAAACCAAAAACTTTATCCTTTTAAATAAAAACACTATAAAACATCCTACCGGAGTTATTATATATAAAGACCCTTACTATTTAAAAAGAACTTAAACATAATATAACCTTATTATAAAATTTAACAACGTTTTTTAAAATACAGGATTTACTATCGTACCCGAAAAAAAAATAGCGAAATATTATTTTAAACCTAAATAAAAAACAAAAGTCCTAAAAAAGTTTAAAATATATCCCGTTAATATAAAAAACAATAATATTATATAAAAAACGGTTTCCGATTTAAAAAACAAAAACAAGGTTTATTATACGACAAGCTATAGCTTATTAACTTTCTTAATTTTCGTTATATAAAGATCGGTTTTTAATCCTAATAAAAAAAAAAAAATCTTCTAAAAATCCCGTATAATTATCAATATTTATAGATTTAACAAAATAAATTTAACAAATCTTTACCTTATAAAATCCCAAAATAAATTATTAGCAAAAAAACGCAAAATAGCCTTTATATCCGTTTTTAACGCCATCGGATTCTATTATTAGTAATAAGTTTACCTTATTTGTAAATAAATATTAACTATTAATACTAAAAACGGCTAATATACTTTTAAATCTTTTGTTATAAAATATAAAAACTTTAACGTATATATATAACGTCGTATAAATATATTCTTCGAAAAACTAAAAGCTATAAACTGCTATTATAATAACATTTTATCGGATCCTTTATATTTTAATAGCATTTCGATAATATTTAAAAGCTTTTTTTATTACTTCGATTATATAATATTAATATAAAGCTATTTAAATCCTTTACCGAATTCCTTAATATAGTTATATTTAGGAAATATATTAACTTTTTAAAAATTTTTACTATAAAAAAAAAACTAAAAGCTATTTCTAAAATCTCTTTTTCCGTTTCGCTTAAAGACTTAAAAACTTTTATCGGATTAACGAAATATCTCCGAAATTATGTCTTAAAGTATGCAAAAATACTCGAACTTTAAAAAAAAAAATGGACCTTTTTCGTAAATTAAAATAACGTTTAATAAAAAAAACAACGAAAAAAAAGTGAGCTAATAGCGTCCTAATCGATACTTTTATAATACTAAAGCTAAAAGCTTTTTAAAATATTAAAGCAAAATTAATAAAAAACATAATACTTTATTTTTTTTCCTTAAAAAAATATTATATATAAATTTCGATATTTTTTAACGTAAAATCGGAGTTATAGTATATTATATAATAAATAAAACCTTTTTTAAAATCACTTTTAAAAAAAAACTTATTACATTTCTTTTACGTATAACGATTTAACTTATCGCATTTTTTTCCCGAACTTTCTTTTCCGCAAAAAAGGGGTATTAGCTTATAAAAATAAAAGTTTTCGGATTTATTTAGTTTTTAAAAAAAATAAAACAATAAACAAACTTTTATTAAAAAAAAGATCATTTTTATATTTTTACTAACTATAAAGCGATTATTAAAATAATAAAACACCGTAACTTGGTTATAAACACTATACTTAATAATAAAAATTTACGTCTTATTAAAGCAATAAAATATATTAATACGTTCGATTTTACGATTTTTTATAAACTAAAAAAGCTTTATATTATTCCCGACGCTTTATTTAAACTTTTTATAAAAAAAATCCTAGATTTAAATATAAAAAAAGACTAGATTTTTTACTAAATAATAAAAAAAAATATTTTACAATATTTGTAATAAAAATCCTCCTAACTATTAAACTAACTACACTTTTAGCAAAAAATCTAATAACCAAAACGCATTCGTTTAAAAAAATCTCTCTAGTTTATATATTACTAAATTTTAAAACATAACTTTAATAAAATTATTTCGATAACCTTAAATAAAAAAAAATACTCGATATCGTTAAAAAAAATAAGTTATTAAAGCTAAAAAATTAAATAATATTACCTTTTTTTTTTCGAAAAAGCATTTTATAAAAAACTTCTAATATTTTAAAACGGCTTTACGTCTTAAAAAACTGCTATATAGCTATTTTCGATATTATTTATAAAAAAAATTATATAAGCCTAAAAAGGTTTTCCGTAGTATTTTAAAAATTCGTTATTAATAAAAAAAAGTTAACAAATATTTCCGATTATATTTAAAATATATAGTTTATAAAAATAAAAAAAATCACAAACTTTACGGTTTTTTACAACTTATTATCGGCCTTTTATATTTTTTTTATATAGTTATTTTAAACATTGCACTAAGTCTTCTAAAATCGCATAACGGGAATAACGCATTACTCCCGATCGTATATAAATTTATTAAAACTACTTAATTAATTTTTAAACGTTACGATTTTATAATATAGTAATAAATTAATAAAGTTTTCGACAAACTGCTTTTTTATAATTAAAGAATTTCTAAAATTATACTTAGCGATAAAAATCTAAAATTCCTTTTAAATTTTTAAGCCTATTTTTAAAAGCGCTTAAAATTTTATTTATTATATATAATAATATAATATAGTTAAATTAATAATTAAACTAAACGATTTATTTTTACTATTAAGTTAATATTTTAATACTATTTTTACGCGCTAAAAAACCCTCGCGATTAAAAAGTATCCCTTTTTTGTTTATAGTTTAAAATAAATAACGCAAAAGCTTTTATAACAAGAAACTCCTTAAATAAAATACTATATAGCTTTATACTAAATCTAATTATAGAATTTTTCGCGGCTAAGCCTTAAAAACAAAACATTAAATTTAGGATTAATATTTATAATACTATCTCTTTAATATTTATTATTATAAAAAAATATTACAATTAACGTTATAAACTAATATTTTTTAACGTTTATTATAAAGTTTTATTACGACTTTATAAAAAATATAATATCCTTAAAACAGCGGTATTAAATAAAAAATTCGGTTAATAATTCGCCGGTTTATTTATTATAATAAAAAAAATCGGGAATTTCGTATATAAACTTTAATTTTTTAGCCATTTCGGCATATATAACGTAATTTTTATAAATTATTTCGAACTTACACCGCTTTTCGATATATTCGGAAAATATTTATTTTTTGCTAAAAATATTTAACTAAAAGCCTATAAATAAAAGATTATTAACAAAAAGCTAAAATATAAAAAATGCTATTTAATAAAATATTCCGGTTTTTATTGGTTTATAGATATATAGCTGCCACTTGCGGCAGTTAGCTATAGCTAACTAACGTAAAGTGGTAGCCCTAGTAGTAGCTTGGTGGCCTAACGGATTTAATGCCCGGCAACCCACGCCGGGATTAATACTTTAAGCACTAACAATACTGTAGTATATAACCACGTACTATAGCCGTACGTAGCTCTACTTTAACATTAATTAACAATCATCTTTATTACCACATTACTAATATCGTATATACGTAGTAATTAAGTAATTAGGTAATTATATTCACTTAATATTAATATTAATACTAAAATCCCTAGCACAAATCAGCAAAGGATTTATTACACCTGTTTGCAAATGGCGCCGACCTTTATATAACTTTATAAACGTCGCAATATCGACGATTTCGACACTTTTAACCCTCTAGTTAATTATTTAACGATTATTAACACTTAATAACGACAACGTTTTATCGTTATTGTTAGTTAATTAGTTAATATCGTTAATAGCAGCGTAAGCGCCTTAAACTACTACTAGGTTTACCGTATTAATACGCGCTATCGTTACTAAAAAAAGCCTGTAACACTTTAATTACAGCACCTTTTAGGCCTTAATAGCAGCGCTAGCGTAGCCTTAATAACGCTGCTAGTATAACGTTACTAGCGCGTTAAGACCCCTTTAAAAACCCCGCGGCACTATATTAAATATAAGCCTAGCGCCGTTATTAAAATTATCCCACTAAACGTTACTCTAAACGTCTCTATCTTTTTCTTATCTTTATTACTTTTTTACTAAACGTTAATAAACGGCAATAGTCCCGTTACCGTTAAAAAGGTCACTAACCGTTACTTAAAACGGCTGTTTTACCTCCCAAACGGACCATTAAATATCTATCACTAAACAGCAATTACCCTCCACTCTAGACGGCATTATTACCGCCGTCACTACTAGACGTCCCGTCACCAGACGTCCCCTTCAACAAACGTCACCTCGTCAAACGTCCCCATCGTCACCGGTGCCTAACGTCCCCTCAAACGTCACCTTACCAGACGTCACCCTCACCCTCTAACGGACCGTCATCCCGTCAAACACCACAAGGCTCACGCAACAAAAGCGTTCAAAGCCGACTTAACGGACCGTCACCTCCGTCATCTGCCCTTATCGACAGCCTGAGAAGACCAGTCAAAATCCAGCCCTCCAGACGTCACCTAGAAGGCACCAGTCGTCCCAGCACCAACAGACGCCCTAGTCATCACCCTCAAGGCAACGTTTTTCACTGCCTAAAGCACCATTTTGACTGCACGGCAGCAACAACGGCGCCAGCAGTCACCCCACCTTCAGTAACGCCATCGTTACCTCCGCAGGGCTTACGCAATACCGCGTTCGAAGACCACCTTCCTCTTAACGACGTTAACGGCCCGTCCCTAAACCGTTACACTATTAAAATCCTCCTATTTAGCGCCTATTACCAGCTAATAACAACGGCGAAACTAGGAAACGGCGAAATCGACCCTATCGATCCACCTTCTGTTAACAGGATCAGGCCTTCTAGTCACCACTTAAAAGGCTCCTTGCGATCCATCATTCTAAAAGACACCTGGCTGCCACCTGACGCACCAGGACTTCCATCACCTCCATTAGAGGCCTGGGTGCACCTCTGACCCGTCAAGAAGCCTCTCAGGCACGCACCCACCACCTGGTAGACGAGGCCTGTCACACCTCACCACCACCTAGTAGACGAGGCCTGTCACACCTTACCACCACCTGGTAAACGAGGCCCCGTAACCTCACTCACCGTCATCAAAAGCCTAAAATCGAAAATCTCACCACCTAGCAGTCACCTAGAAGCCAGGACTATCACCATCTTTAAAAGGTTCAAAAAAGGCCTAAAAACCACCTAACACCTATTACAATAACTATGCCCTATATCCCTAAAGGCTTGCTTAAAGGCTTGCCTTTACCTTTATTACAAGGCACCTACCCGGCACACTTTCTCCGTCCGTAAAAGCACCTTTAGCCGTCTTTATCTTCACTTTTATTATAAGGCACCTACTTTATTAACTTAATACCTATTAACTAGACTTTAGTCATCTTATATAACTACTAGATCTAGTGCTTATAAAAAGACCTCGTAGTTATTAAGCAAACCGTTAACGACTTAACAAAAAATGCTAACGATTAAATTAAACGACTTTAAGGCCAACTTTAAACTAAAGATAAGTCTTTAATAGTTATCGAAAACTAACTTAAAAACCTAACCCTTCGAAACCTTTAGGCCCGTAACGACCTTTAGTTATTTTATGAAATATTAAAAACCCGAGATAATAAATTAACAGCTGTTAACGAAACGATTTAGCGTTTTTAAGAAACCTAAAACGATAATTTAAAAACCCAAGACGATAATTTAATAGTTAATAAGATTAAAATAAAAAAGCTCTGTAACGGCTTTATTACTTTAAGTAAAGCTTTAATAAAAACCGAAGAAAAGTTAATAATTATTAAAAAGGATAAAGATAAAGCTATTTAACGCTTTTAAAAAACCTTTATAGCTATTAAAAAGGCTTAAAATAACGCCTTAACGGCTTTAAATAAAGCCTTAGTAACCGTTATAAAAAGGGCTAAGCACTTTTAAAACGATTTAATAGCTACTACCGCATTAAACCGCTATTTTTGTAAAAACCTTAAAACTTATAACGAAACTATAGTAGCTGCTAGCCGTCAACTGCAGCAAAACCAACCGTATTAGTTAAACTACTAAGTGCTAAATCCTAACTATTATTACCACTATAACCACCGTTAACAGCGTTGCTAGTCATTTACCCGGTACTAGTTAAATTAGTATTAAAAGGCACGTCAGTACTAAAAGCCACCTTACTAGAAGGCACGTCGGTCCCAAAACCGCTAGCAACCTTAAAAGCCCTAGCAGTCACGTAATAACTAGCGAAACCAGTCACTGCAAACCAACAGCGGTAGTAGCAACATCAACAACGGTAAAAACACACTCCATAAAACACTTCAAAAACGCCATCGACCCTCTAACAGCCCGTCACCGTCCTTAAATACCGACTTAAAAAACTCCGAAGCACCTGTCAAACACCGTCAACGTAATTGCCGTAGTGGCAAAAAGAACAAAAAAAAGAACACCACCAGTGTCACCACAGGTGGCACCTCCAGACGCCACCCTGCCGTCATCAACCCCTTCAGCATGACCACCCTAACGACCTCGACCCCCTCCATCGTCAACCCCTCTACCGTCAACCCCTCCACCGTAACCTCCACCGAGCCTGCCACGGCAGCCCTAAAAACCTCCTTCAAGCCTACTATTGCAGCCACCGTCAAAACCTCCTTCAAGCCTACCGTTATAGCTACTACAGCCCTAACACGCCCGTTACTTAACAGCCTAAACGCGGGAAAAGTACTGCCAGTTAGCACCACCTATAACGGCGACGTAAAAAAAGCTAAAAACCGAGATATCGTCACTATAAAAAACTTTTTAATACTAAAGGCCCATAGTTAAAACGATCTTTTTAGCACGTTTAACGCCTAGCGTTACCTTTAACACTTAATTTCGACCGTTAAAAATTAAAAAAAAAGAAAAACTGCTAAAAGTAACTAAAATAATAATCAAAATTAAACAGCAATTCTCCGCTGTTTTCGATAACTACGAAAAAAATAGTGGAAATCGCATTTTTAAGCAAATTAAAAATATATAAAAAGTGTAAGTTATAATATATTAATAACGTAACACGTAACACATTATTACTACTTAATATCACTTACAATATTACACACTAACCATTTTACTTAACTTTACCACCTTAACCACCTAGCACGACCTTAACGACTTAAAAAATCACTAAAAGCAGTTTTTAGTTAAAAAATATATTAATACTTCTACTACTATAGCCATACGGTTAAGCTCTTTATATTTATATATATAGTTACTTTAATTTACTATTATTAAATAGCCTATAAACAAAACGGGATTAAATAAATATAGCTAAGCTATAAATGCTAGCCATAAAAAGAAAAGTTGCTAATATTAGTTTATAAATATATAGCTGCCACTTACGGCAGTTAGCTATAGCTAACTAACGTAAAATAGTAGCTTTAGTAATAGCTTGGTAGCCTAACGGATTTAATGCCCGGCAACCCACGCCGGGATTAGTACCTTAAGCACTAGTAATACTATAGTATATAACTACGTACTATAACCGTATATAGCTTTATTTTAATATTAATTAACAATTATCTTTATTACTACATTATTAGTATCGTATGTACGTAATGATTAAGTAATTAAGTAATTATATTTATTTAATAGTTTTAGTTATAATTATAATAAATAAGTATTGCTAAAAAACCTCGGTAATAAAGCTATAAATCTATTTATAAACTACTGTATAAAACAGCTTATTATAAAATAAAAAAAAGAAAAAAAAAACTAAAAAAATTACGATAAAGAATAATACTATAGATTATAATAGTTATATTTATAATGCTTTCTTTTAAAAAGGCTTTTTTTAAAAAAAGCTTTTCGTAAAAAGGCTTTTTATAAAAAGACTTTTCGTAAAAAAGCTTTTTACGGGAAAACTTTTTTTGGTTTATATATATTAGTAAATATCAATAAAGGCATCGATTTTTATCGGGCGGCAATTATTACCTATTAGCAGGTGGAGCCCTCGGGATACCTTCCCTACTAGGTAGAGTATTTCTGTTAGAAGTCTTCTGTTAGAAGTCTTTTGCTAAAAGGCTTTAATAGATCATCTCATTAATTATTGGAACCACACCATTCTGCTACAGTCCCCGTGACCGCTCCCCTCGCCGCTCCGATTTCCCCTCTCATCTCGCAGCTACCAGGTATCTTTCAACGGCCATGACCTAGAATCACACTAATTCTATCACTGGTCCCAAGAGCTGTACAAGTAAAGTTAAAAGGTTCCTGGGTCTTGAATTCGTAGGGGTCCGAAACGGTACCTGACTCCGTCATTCTGAGCGGAAAATCTGAAGCTTCAATCACTCCAACTTCTCCAGCCCGTTCATTTAGACTCACATACGTCGCTGCTGCTGCTTCAACAAGCGCTTGCTCCTTCTAGTCTCACGCGTCTATGTACCTGTACAAGACGAACCTGCGACCAGGCGCTTATCGTGCGTGAGGCGGCCAGTGATGCTGGATGTAATTTGTACTCTGGTTCTATCTTGGTTCCATATCCTGTCCCTTACGAGACTGACCTGAGCGCACTTCGTCGCCGTCTATTGCGTGTACGACCACATCCTCTAATTTCCAACCTGTCCACTGTTCTCAGCGCCCCGACTGCGGCTCGAATACCAGACTGTGGCCTGCCACATTCATGAATCAGTGATCGCAATACATCGAGAGACCAAGTGAGTTGACAAGTGCCCGTGTGGGCCTCGTTGCCCCAATCCTCAGCTCCCACCACACTCGTCCCCCACTGAGTCTTTGTCGCTCCTCTCGGTCTGGAGAGATGGTGGATGTAGACGACATCGATGATGTTGGCCCTTTTATAACCACTGTAACCCGACTCTTGTCCCGGTGTGGTGGGATGTTTGCTGCCCTTGTCACAAGTTTCAATATCTCCTGCGCATTTTGCCGCTACCAATCGCTTGCGCGACATGCCTAACAGCCCCCAGCATCCAGACATCCTGATACAGCATTCCACCACTGTACGAGACAGTCCCATCCTGGCCCGCCATCCCTCAGCGCGCCCATCACCAAAGTATTGCCCGATGCGGCCTGTGTGCCTGCCCGTCACTAGCACCCCGTCGTTGCTGGCATTGGCTTGCGGCGGCCACAGCACGCCATTACGCATGCAATAATGGGACGCAGGTCCGCCGCCCCTCAGCCGCTGGCTCTTAACGACGAACCGTCATTTACTGCTGTCACTGACTGCAGAGAGCCGCCATCTTCTACCGCTGCCACCCTTAGCTCGCCCGACTCCACTGCCCTGGGAGCCTCAGACAGTCGAAGCCCGCGCTCAGCACGCTCGCCGGCATTCGCCAACGACCACACCCTCCAGGTCATTTCCCCCGTCACCTCCAACAAATCCGAGCGATCTCCTCGCTCGCCATTTAGCAAGTTCAACGCAGCTCGGAGGCCACAGACTCAGCAGGGCGAGCCCCGGCAGGTGCCTCTGGAGACGCACGAGAAGTTGCCGCTGCGCTCTGCCGACGACACGCAGGTCGCTCATCAAAAGACCCAGTACTCAAATCAGGCTGTGCGACACCCGCCCCCCGCGCCCTTCCTGAAGCAATCCGCAACCAGTCCTGCGCTTCCACAACCAAGCAACGGACGAGGCGACGAGGAGAAGCACTCGAGAAGCGGCAGTCGGTTTTTATTTTTTGGAAAGGGTTCCAAGCAGCTCCAGCACAATCACGATCGCAGCGCTAGCAGCAGCGAGGCGATGACACGAGGCGCCGACGCCCCGCCTGTAGGTGAGAGCGTTGTGCATATGGGCTCGAAGCAACCTGGTATGTTGTACTTGAGGACCGAGCTATCTCTAAGCGATTTTTGCGAAATCATATATGCTGACAAGTCCGTCTTCTCTAGAACAATCATCCCCTGGTGCCTCGACTGGCGAGCCGGCTCCTCTGTTACCAACCAGTTCAGATGTATCGTTGTCATCTACGGCCGAGAACGACGCGTCCAAAAAGAATAAACCCAATGCGTTTATGGGACGGCGTAATAAACTGACGAAGAATGATCAGTCTCCAAGAGAGGCTATGACCATTAAGATGCCTGAGCCAGACCGTTTACATACCTCCAATGGACCCGCTCCTTTGAAGACAGCCCCAATCCACGCCGATGCGCGTGAAAGGTCCTTCAGACACAAGATGGATTCATCTTTGAGAAATCAATCAGCAGATCGGGCTGTCCGAGACCCTGTCTCGAACAAAGAGTACCGCAGCGATAAAGAGAACAGGAGCCACCCATCCTCCATCAAAGACGGCGGAGGTTCTAACTTCTTCAGTGGGCTCAAATCTTCAGGCAGGCAAGCAGCGGACATGATCAGCAAAGGCATTTTTGGAAAAGGTGGTCGTGGTGCGAGCACGAATGAGAGGGACCCAGCGGTTGATGATGAACACTACGTGTTGAAAGTCCTGAGTCTACCTCTCGACGAACAGACACGAAAGACGAGGATTTCAAAGAGATTGGAGGAATCACGAGATAAGACGGAGTTCTGGATGCCTGCGTTCCCATGGAGGGCTATCGACTACCTCAACTTCAACGGTATTGACTCGGAGGGCCTCTATCGTGTACCAGGCAGTGGTCCTCAGATCAAGAGATGGCAACGAAGATTTGATGAGGGTACATTCCTCCCATCCCCTTCGTCTCTGAAGATTACGCTCTGACCGGTCTTTAGAACTTGACATTGATCTCTTCGTCCAAGATGATCTTTACGACATCAATATTATTGGATCTATGCTGAAAGCATGGTTACGTGAACTGCCCGACGAGCTCTTCCCGAAGGAAGCGCAGGAAGAGATCTCGAGGTCGTGCACCGGCGCAGAGGAGACCCCTCCTCCGCTACTAGTGAAGAGGCTATCTCAACTTCCACCGTATAAATATTATCTTCTCTTCGCCATTACCTGTCACCTGAGTTTGTTGTTGGCTCACTCCGATAAGAACAAAATGGATTTCCGGAATCTCTGTATCTGCTTTCAACCCTGCATGAAGATAGACGCCTTTTGTTTTAAATTTCTTGTTTGCGACTGGCGACTGTGTTGGCAGGGCTGCAAGAATGAAGGGCTGTATATCAGGCAAGAGTATGAGCTTTTCCAGCAACCTCTGCCTAGAGGTCTCAACCCAGACTATGATGACTCACGCGAAGAGCGGGTCGCGTCATCCTCCGGAGGGAGCAAGGAGCGCGCATACCATCAAGAGCAACATGAGGATGGCGCTCGCGACAAAATCCTGGTAGCAAAACGGTCGAACAGTAACTTGCAACCTCAGTACTCAACACCGCCGAATATCGCTGTATTGCCTGATCGAGATAGGCCCGAGAGACCTGAGAGATCCGATGAAACGCCACCACCACTACCACAACGGACGCAGCTGCCACCTCTGTCGCCCATCAAGCCTCTGTCACCACTTGGATTCTAAACTGAGGTCTGAATGTCATTCGTTGGCAGTAGTTGGCCGAAATTCCCGCCTTACTCACTCCCGTATTGCTTTTGACGGTTATTCGATCTCAATTCACGGCGCCCGGTATGGGAGCCATCGGAAGAGCGGTTTAGGGTCGCCGATGCTGCCATAGGGCTTGACTCTTGGCTACCTCACCGATGCCTTTCGATTGTTGACAGAGAGCAATTCATCACTTGATCGATATGAGTTAGGCTCCCGATTCGCGGAACTTGAAAGCGACCTAATTCTGCATGTGTGCTCTTCCAGATGATTGCGGAATGGAATCTGGATAGGCGTGATCCGTCTTGCATTTCGACCCTGACGGCTCCTGATGGAAGTTGTTGCATTATTCTGCGGGCATCGATATTTTATTTGGTTCGACAACGTTCTGTTGCTATTATCTGGTATACCCCTTCGAATTCGTATAAGTTCTTATAACGTGTCGATTGACATGGCGATCGCAATGGAATGCTTATGAGAGAAAGAAAGAGAGGCAAAGAGGCTTCCGTGGAGCTGGTTGAGTATGAAACGTTGGAGAGATTTGTTCGCTTGGATGGTTGCTTTCATCACATTTACGCCGGTGTCGACAGATTGCATTGGTTTTCATTGGCACTCTTTGAATACGAAGCATTCTTGCTCGATGGTTGGGTAGGAAGGAAAAACAAAGCAGAGGCGCAGCATATTCGCGAGGCGTAACGACGGAGTGGCGAACATATGACGACCGTAATGCAAGGCTATGGCGATATCACAGATGACTTCAAGATTAGCGATGGAGTTGGAGTATCTACTGCGTCGGAGGGAGGAGAATCCCGCTTGTGCTTATATCATGTTAACATTAAGGATCAAGCAGACAGCACATGATGACCCTTTTCGATTATTAGTTGACATGGGTGATTTTGAGCAGTGATTATATATGGCATGAGACTACATCTGATGCGAATAGATGATGTCGCTGACTGCCAGAGTGCTAGGAATTCTGTTTTGCCTTCATTTCTGCTTTCATGGATCTCATCCTCATACAGCATGCAATCGTAGACGTACTGTGCAAGACCCCATCGATGGCTCTCATAATCGTAACATGTCGTCGGCTTGAACTCGAGACCGGATGGATGATCACGTCAATGTTCAATGCCATCTCAACAAATCGTAAAGTAACGATTCAGCCAAGCCACAGACATAGCCATTTAGCCCTTTTCTCTTTTAGAGAACATCACCAATCACGCCAGTCATGACACGCTTCTTCATTTCCTCCTACCCTTCCCCCTGACAGCCTTCCGACTAGTCTCCTTGTCCTCGCGCTCCTTCTTCTCGTCGACCTCTACCAGCCAGTCCTGCTGGACCATGCCCTTCTCCTTCCGCTCGATACGCCCGTCTTTGTTGTGGCCCCAGGTCTTCTCCCACTGGCCCGTCTCCTCGTTGTACTTCTGTGACTTCATGCGGCGCTGCTCTCGGCTCTTGGGCTTGATCCCGCGCTTGGCGGCGAATTGCTCCCATTTCGTGGGTTGCTTGGCTTCGGGGAGGGGCTTCTCTCTTGGGAGGGGAGTGGTGGGGTGGGGGAGGGTCAGGAGAACGCCTGAGGGCGTGGATGTTACGGGGCAGGTTGTGAGGAGTTGATCTGGGGCGTGTTAGTTTTCGCGCACAAGGTGGGACACGAGGCGGAGGAGGGTGACAGAAGGCGTACTTATTAAGCTCTGGGCGCCGTCGCGGGCTGTGGCGATGAGCTGGGCCTCTAAGGGGCTGACGCCGATGGATGTGGAAGGCGTGTCGGCGGGTGTAGAGGAAGGGAGGGGGTTGGCGTCGTTGGCGAGGAGGAGACCGAGGTCGAATGTGTAGGGAGTTGGCTTGTTGACTGCTACTTCAAGCTTTGTCTTTCCGCTGGATGGGAGAGACATCGTGATGAGTGGGTGCCGACGAGGCGCGGTGGAAATAGACCTTGTGAAGCGATGCTGGGAGGAGGTTATGTTTGGGGTGGTCTCGAAGTTCGGGTGTCGTGTGTGATGTTGGTAATGCGCAATGGTTGTTCTCGGCTTCTGGTAGTAATTGTCGATAATTCAATGGGCTCGATGGGCTCGCAAGAAAACCAAATGTTCAATGCAACTCTCATCCAGACGTTTTTTTGGCGGGGCGGTCTAATCGATAAGATAACACTACTCCCTGGACTACGAACATACCTACCTGTAGAGGCATTTATTTCTTTCTCTTTCGTCCGTCCTTTCTCGCATTGAATATGTTTGCTTGCCAGTGTATTCATTCTATCTCGCTTGACACAGGGCAATTCGAGCCTGCGTGGTCGTCTTAAGGCATGAGTATTCTATGCGCCTCCAAGCGTGCGAACAACAGTCTTTCGGGCTACCCCAGAATTATTAACATTTTGTATCACTTTTAACTCTGGTTACTGTCGTTCCGACAAGATCCACAAGGGACTTCATCTTTGCTTACAAGCTCGCCGTTTGACCTTAGGTAGCCTTGCCTAAAACTCGATTCAAGCGGATTCTCGTGCAAAGGCCAGTCACTCCACGTCGTAGTCTGACATTGAATTCTGCTAGTAGTAAGAATAGGGGGTACAGATAAGTTATGGGCAGAGTACGCAAAGGCAGTAATATATCATACCTCTTCGTATTGCAGAGATAATCCTGGAAGAATATAGAAAACTTCACTTTGGGCCTTGCGATAGCTCTGTTCCCAATCACATCGTCTTCATACTCCAACGTGTGCTAATAAGATCAGGGCAGGCGTTGTCGCGTACCCGAATCCAAAACAATACCTAATATAAGCAAGCTGTATGCTCTGATCTTAGTGATATCCGAGAGCCTGGACTGACCTTATCTGTCAAGGAGTTCTCTTTGGTCGTCATTTACACGATGACACGGTGTCTTCCGAAGGCTGGACGAGCCGAATAGATGTGATGGAAGAGGGAAAAAACTACCGGAAAGTATTTCAGGAACACAACATCATACAGCTTGTGATAGACCACCGTGACCTTCAAGATCCTGAGAGATCCGAATGACTTAGAATCCTAACATGAGCGAAGGCAAAGCTTGTCGCTGCCCGTCAACAAGCCTCGGCCCTCGGAGGCTGATGACCATCTCGATACCATGAAATTGAGCTCATTCACCGGCATCGCACCAAGCACTTCGCCTACCGCGCTGCCGCTATACATGACGCTATATCCGAAAATTGAGCTCTACAAGTACGAGCAGGGCAGCACAGTCGTCGAGACTGTGCGTCTTCTCAATAATGAAGGTATGTTACCCGAATCATATCTGCTCAAACTTGGCGAAAGTTACCATTCCCCCTACTTCCAGCTACATGATAATCCGGATCAATGAGAATCAACTCTCGACGGCTGAGACTGAAGACGATGAGTGGAACAGAGGAGACCACACGGATAGAGTAAATGTATAGAGAGATGGATTTACAACCAGTAACCGCAGAAGATGTATTGTATCTGACCTCTTAAGTGTGTGTATCCCTGGATTCACTTTACAAAGGTCCTTTCGCTTCTATCATCAACACATCAGTATCGTCGTCCCTCGCCATGCTTGGCCTAGTTCTCAAGGTAGCCGCACAAACTGATATAGAAACATTGATGGTACATTGATGGTATTGCCAGTTCCAAGCCCTTTCACCCATAGCAACTGTTACACATAGCCTACCTGTCCAACAAGTGGAATTGAGTCTGACACACTAGGCCCAGACATAAAAAGTAGCATCAACGTAAACTCAAATTCTACCACCTCATCAATGTTTACCCAGCAATCCAATATGATTGGCGAGCCTGAGCAAAAGACCAAGAGCTGACCATCATAGATACATGGACAGTAGGGTCTTTAATAGCTATCAAATGGGTTTATATGTCTGCCCAGGTATGTGCTGGTTGGTATACTACATTCAAAGTTATGGATATGGTTGGATCTACCTTGGACCACTGCCCAGGTGATTCATGGCTTCTGCCCAGTCATTTTGCGAACTGTACACTTCCTTCCCGCATTGACCACAGCCCTTGTCGTCCCTTCTTTACTGTGGCTTCGCCATCGTGGCCACGCTCCTGCCATGGGAGAAATCAATGAACGACAGGGAGTAAGTGAAATGCCTACCTGAATGATATGCTCACACTAGGACTCATCTCTGGTTTTGAATCATCACCACCATTTCTGATGAACCCCAGCAATTTCTCAGCTCCGCATCATCACGAGACCCTTTGACAAAAACCAGAAGTCTCTCTACTCTACATCATCACTGCCATGTCAGATAACAACATCAGCCATGGACCACGACCTTAACGGTATGCGATACGTCTTTTACACGACTAGCCTTTCCAGTAATAGGACTAACAGCATTGGCAGATTACGAAGTGGCGATGGGCCTGACGGCGGCAGAATACAGCTATCTCTTCGCGGAAGCCGAATACGAGGCCTTCCTCCGTCGAAAAGCGCAGTATGAAGAGGAGGTAAAGCGTTGGGACGACACAAAACGGACTTTCCTTATGACTGCGGCGATTGGTCTGGGTTTCTATATAATCGCCAAGGACTCCATGTTCCGCTTCAACTTTGACATCTGCAAGGCCTTACCATCCTTTTTGAGACCTTTCATCAGAAAGATAATCCAAACTATCACCGGAGTGGATTGTCTCGCATCAAATGAGGACTTGAATGGGCAGCAATGAGAGTTATTGTAGTAGACACCGCACAAAGATACGCCTAGCAATCTCTTATTGGCTAGAACAGTCGGTTGAGCTCAGTGTCGTTCTGAACTGCATTCCCTGGATCGATATCTGTTTTGTTGTAGAAATTGCGCTAGGACTGGTATTATAGTGTATCTCTGACCTCCCTGGCTGGTCATTTATTCGTGGCTGTACCTAACGACACACCGCTGGATAATTATACATTGGACTGCCTATCAGACTGCAAGCGGGATTCTGTATCTGACTGCTGCCCAGGCTGGCGAGTTTGTTCTCGAATGGCGTATCACTCAGATCGTTCAAGGTTCCGTCAAAGTGGTTTGGCTGGATTGGCTTAGCACATCTTGATGGGTCTCGAATCCCCACTTTAATTCGATTTCTGGACTCAATTCAACTCGACGAACGCCGAAGCGAGACTCACTTCGCTGCTGGAGGTTAACAAACATACACGTTCCAATTGCCATTGTCATTGCCGTGCACTGCATCGCCATCCGCATAGCCCTGGCCATGGCAAGCCAAAACTGCTGGAGGTGCCTGTCGAGGCCCTCGCAGCGTCTTATCCTGTTTGCGCCCACGCCCACGCCGCTGCCACTCCCTTCGACCTCAGCCGTCGCCGCCTTCTCAACTTCGGCTCATCACCACGCCAAAGCCGCGGACACAGGCGCAGGCCGTCACGTTCGTGCCGGCAAGAAGCTGTCCCTCGGCAAGAAAAAGAAGCAGCAGGCCAGCTTCAAGGCCCCGGCCATCGGCGAGCGAAAGGCCTTCCGCAAACGCATTCAGCTCAGCAACGACAACGCCCTCAAGGTCTCTGGCCTGCACGAACTCACCGCCGACGCCCTCCTAGACTCCGACTCTGTGGGCATCGTCGCCTCTATCCCTGCCCCCGTAGTCGACCAGCTCAGGACATGCGAAGGCTTCAAGTCGTCCCAAAACTGGAACCTGTTCCATTCGCCGCATACGCTCGTCCGCGCTGAGACCGTCGACCTCGCCAAGCAGATGACAGACGCTGTCGGCAGGAAGGAGACGCTAAGACTGGTTGTCACCGGTGACAGGGGCTCGGGAAAGAGCATAGTCGGTCTACAGGCCCTAGCTACCGGCTTCATGAACAACTGGGTCGTCATGCACTTGCCCGAGGGTCCGTTTATTATCATTCTCTTGTCTCAGTATCACACTCAATGACAGCGTGACTAACACGATGACTATACCTAGGCCAAGAACTCACCAACGCCTCCACCGAATACTCCACCATCCACAACTCCGAGCTATTCTCCCAGCCCGTCTACGCCGTCAAGCTGATGCAAGCCATGCTCCAGACGAACCAAGCCGTTCTCTCCCAGCACAAAGTCCAACTCGACCACCTCCACCTGCCCATCTCCCTATCCCGCAGCATGACCCTAGCCCAAGTGCTAGCCGCCACCAAAGAGCCCGACTTCGCCTGGCCTGTTTTCCAAGCCTTCTGGAAAGAGCTGCTGCTCCCCGGTCGCCCGCCGATTCTCTTCTCTCTCGACGGCCTCGCCCACATCATGCGCATCAGCGAGTACCGCTCTCCAGCCTTCCAACTAATTCACAGTCACGACCTAGGACTCGTACGCATGTTCGCCGATGCGTTAGGTGGGAAGACGGCTTTTGCCAACGGCGCTGCCATCATTGGCGTAACGTCCAAGGGAAACGCACCCATCATCCCATCGATGGACAAAGCGATTGCTCAGGCCTCGGCAGCGCAAAGAGGCGAAGCGATCCCGCCGAGAGACCCCTTGTTTCGGAAATACGATGACCGGGTCTTTGAGTCGCTGAAGGGTGTCCGTGTCTTGGAGGTTCAGGGTGTTTCTAGAAGCGAGGCCAGGTCGATCATGGAGTACTGGGCTGCGTCTGGCATCTTGCGCTCGAGAGTGGACGAGAAACATGTTACGGAGAAGTGGACGATGGCTGGTCGGGGTATACTCGCTGAGATGGAGCGTGTTTCGCTTTTCGATCTTAGGGCTACGTAGAGAGCTGGGCGAGGGATGGATTGCGAGATGGGGATGATGAATGTGTAAAGAGAAATAAGAAAGGTTGATCTCGGTGTATGTGAGTAAATGTAGACAAAACTGTATATTGTATAATACCACCATATCAACTGCTTGAAAATACATGTCCGTACATTCCATCGCGGTGGAAGCCCGGCTTTTTCTGGTTGTATAGCTATTGATATGAGTTAGGTCTGCTACTAGTTGTCTTATGTTAGTTCTTACCAAAACCAGTATTGCAAGATCGCAAATTAGTCACCCTAGTTTTGGGGAAATACAATTTTCATCAATGTTTGGTTCAATGTCGTTTCATCTCAGCTCTTTATTCTCATCTACAACATGGTATAAGTTTCACTTCCCAAGTCCAACATGTCTTGTGCTATTCGACGTCGAACTCGCCGTTCTCAGGCACATCTGTATTGTAAAAGACGAACCAAGCAATCATCGTCTCAACCATGAATTCAAATGTCGCCTAAACGCCGCGTCTCAAACCCAAATGTTCGTGCCGACTCATTGTACGATCCTACGCTGCATCATCATCGTCACCGGCATCATCGTTGGCAGTGATGAAAACCAATCTACTCCCATTACCCGCCGTTTGCCAGACCTAGAAGATTTCATCAGTATTCATAACCAATAGACGGTGAGGGAAAAAGAATGAAGACTCACGTCAAGACTAGTATACTCATCCAACGCACTCAACCATTGATCCTCCGTGAACCCCTTAGCCAGCACGCGCTCGCGAACCTTCCGCATGCTCAGCTCGACCGTGCCTTCCTCATCATCCTCATCATCACCAGGACGGCACGCTCCGCTGTCCGCGAGCGTTTTCACGAGGTTGTATATACGACTGGCGGCGTTCAAAGCACGGCGCCCACCAGCACCTTCGTGTGCCGCGAGACTCTCCTTCGAAGCTTCGATAAGTCGCAACGCCTCGTCGACGTCGTCTTGCGAGACCTCGGTGGCGAAGCGGAGGCGAGCTAGGGCCTGGGCTAGGCGGACGACGCCGAGAAGGGTACGTGTCGTGGTATAGGTGAACTGCTTATTCCGCTTCTCGGCACGGCGCTGGGCATCGCGCATGCGCACATATGTCTTGGTAAGGTATTCCGTTACTGACTCCGGGACCGTGGGCCGGTACGTGCGGGCTTGCGCGACGTAGGCTCGGACTTCATGCGGTGTGAAGACTGTGTCGGCGCTCTCACCGTTACCGTTAGCGGCATAGAGATCAGGGTGCTTGCTGTGCATGTGGACGTAGGCTACATGCTTGGCCAGTTGAGCATCGCTGTCACGAGTCGGTGTATCGAGGAGAAGGAATAACACATCGAAACGAGAGAGAAGTGCGGCAGGTAGGTTAATGTTCTCAACAGGGGATATGCGGGGGTTGTACCGCCCGTAGACGGGATTGGCGGCCGCGAGGATCGATGTCCTGGCGTTCAAAGTGGTAGAGATGCCGGCCTTTGAGATGGATATGGTCTGCTGTTCCATGACTTCGTGGATGGCGGTTCGGTCGTTGTCGTCCATCTTGTCGAATTCATCGATACAGCAAATGCCGTTGTCTGCAAGCACTAACGCACCGCCCTCCAGGACCATCTCGTCAGTCACAGGATCACGCATAACGGCAGCAGTCAAACCGACACCACTGGATCCACGGCCGGACGTGTAGACGCCACGTGGAGCCACCTTGGAGATGTACTTCAACAACTGGGACTTGGCCACACCGGGGTCACCCATTAAACACATATTGATGTCACCACGGATGCGCATACCATCGCCCATGGTTTTCGTGACACCTCCAACAAGGAGAAGTAACAGTGCCTTCTTCACATCGAGGTGGCCAAAGATCTCTGGAGCAATGGACTTGGCCAGCATTTCGTATACGGCGCCAGACTGACTGTAGGTGCTGATTCGGCGCAAGAGCTTATCATCAATGATCATCTCATCATATGCCTTCTTATGCTGTGTTATGTGGTGAGCTTCTAGGTACGTGTCTGTCAACAACCCTGCCCTCATGGCCTTGAACCCTGTGTAGGGCGTTGGCAGGAAGATGCCAGCGATATCGACAACGTCGCCAGGATTGACTTGTCGGACTGCGCTACCGTAGCACATGACGGTAAGCGTGCGAGGAATCTGGCCGATAGGAACTTGCTCGGCCATCTCCTGAATCTTGACCTCCTGAAACGGCAGAAATTTGGAAGCGCGAGAGGATGGAAAGAGTTGGCCTTTCGACTGGTTTTGCCTGCAGTCTTCCGACTTGCAGACGGTCTCAGGTGCATACTGCTTGGAGGTGATGGGCTGGAAGAGTTCGCTGCCGCAGCGGTCGCAAGTGTACGCGCTGACTTGGACTATGGGCTTCACGTCTGAGGTTCGGGTTACTATGCCTCGGACGGTAATCAGATGGCCTAGGTTCTCGCCCCTTACTTGCCGCACAGCCAGCGCTTTTACGGGGTTCTCGGCGGTGGATGTTTTTGGCTTGAAGACGAGGGTATAGCGTCGAGTGAGCTCTGCGGGGAATATATTCCTGGCGCTTTCCGGGTCCTGTTCGCTTGCGGCAGCATCCTGGATTTCTCGGTTTCGAGCTTGTCTTCGCTCCATGATCACATCCAGGACATCGTCTTTGAATCTGGATTTGGTGGATCAGTACACATACATATGAGTGGGTCCGGGATGTCGAGAGGCCATGGACTTACGTGACACCAGTTGTGGGAGCGGGCATCTTCTTGTCGATGGCTCTGGACATGACCTCAACGTAGTGCTTGGTGTTGGACTCAATTGACTCGACGAGCCTTAAAGATTCATTTGTATCGTTCTCGTACTTGTGTGTCTTAGTGGAATGACAGAGAGGCATGTGCAAGGGGTGCTGCTCACTGTAACCAGGTCATCCAGCTCTATCAAGACCTCGTCAAGCGAACGATCCGCCAGCTTCTGCATCATGTCGGCATATTTGTGCTTGGGCAGCCTAGATGCGGTCTTTTCCCTGCGTCGTCGCTCGTGTTGTGCCTCGTCATCGTCGTCCATGAAATCATACTCGTCACTCAGGTCATCCTCGTCGATGTTGATCTGACCGATGGCGTGGGTCAAGGTCTGTTCGGGTGAGGTCTTGAAGGAAGACAGAAAGTCCTCAAAGGCGCCTGATTGGCAACAGAGTCAGCTTGACGGGAGAATTACTTGGACTTGAAGGGGGCGGACCTTGTTGCTCTTCGTAGTTGACGATTTGCTTGTACTGTAAGAGCGCCATGGCGACTATAGTGTCCTCGTGCCGGCCCAAACGCTATGAAATCAAAGAAACAAGGAGGCCGAAGGGTGTTGTGTTGAGAATGCCAAGTAAGTCGAGGAAGCGCCGCTGTGATTTGCGACAGGTGCAGTTGAGCCGTTCCATCCACTACAGTTGCATCCAATGCGACGACCTGGGACTGGGGCCAAGAGGGGTGGCTGGATTGCGCCTGTGCCTAACGCGCCTGGATCATGGATGTTGAATTGGGACGACGGAAAACTGCCTGACGCGACTTTTCGCGTTGAGCACCAGCCACACCTGTTTAACATGCATGGATTCATGTGAGCATCTGATTAGTGCCCCGTTACCAGGTCTTCTCGAGCCAGAATGCGTCTAGACACTTTTATGCTCGTATGCTACGTGAGGTGGCATCGCCGGGGCCCCGGGGGACATGCCACCTGCAGTCACACCTTGATCCCGTCTCCAGCTTTGCCGGTAGCTCTCCAATGCCTCGGCTCCCGGCCCACGTGCAGCTACAGCTGTACGGATCAAGGTACCTACTACGGTCCACTGCTACTCTTTTGAATCTCTGCGATCTTCAAACACGAGCAATGCGAAAACGACCTCTCCAATGCGCGAACCGAATTGACGATAGTTTCCCATGAATTTCTCACACAGCTGTATATAGTTCCAGATTCTCTGCTATAGTGCTCTCCTTCTGCCCCACCAGCCGCTCACAGGCTTGCTTTGAGCCAGCTCGCTCATCCTCATCATGGCCCCGCGAAAGAATGCGCCCTCGACAGCTGGAGAGATATCACTAGTTCACCTGAAAAACTGCCTGGTGAACTTGCCCAACTCTCTCGTTAATGTACTTGTAAACATAAACACTGTAAGAGGCTTCTTCTGTGATTCCTTGCCCAGTTAACCTCTGACCAAACGTCCAAAGCCCGCCCAAAATGTTGTCGTCGAACTAAGCTACCGTGCTACGCCGACATCAGATGGCTCCGGACAGCCTGCCCCAGCGACTCAGCGATCCCTCTATCTCGGCTGGACCGGCATGCCCAGTAAGCGAAAACTCGCACCCATAGTCGACCGAGATGGTATCAGCAGCGGACGGGAACGAGAGGTGGCCTCGGTCGAGGTCGATGCGACATTGGCAGCCACCTTGGGCCTTTTTGACGGCCAGAAAATAACCGCCATCGTACACGTCGATCCGCCTCTTGCTCATACCGTGAATATAGAGCCTCTGACTCCTGAAGACTGGGAAATAATCGAACTCCACGCCACATTCTTAGAACTGAACATGTTGTCACAAATCCGCGCGGTCCCCAATCCCGCATATACCCCCAGTCAAGGCTCGTCTGGGGCTCCTCACCCTCTAACTCTCCATCTCTCCCCTACGTCAACCGCCAATATCAAAGTCCTCTCCATAACACCGGCGCCTTCAGGGGACATCGCCTTTGTTAAGATTGCTCCTGATGCCGAAGTCATAGTTGCCCCCAAGACTCGATCCCAGCCGTCCAAAAGTAGTCGCGAAAACCGAAGTGTGGGAGGCGCCTCCAGGAGGAGCGGGAAGAGCATAGCCAGCACGGTCCGTCGAAAGAGTGGTCGTGACGAAAAGAGACCGGCACTCTTCTTGAGAGTCGTGGAACGGAGTTTGTGCAGTGAAAGGTTCGATGATGAGGTTCCTACGCAGGATCTAAGTGTCTGGGTGGATCGAGATCTTCTCTTTTCCAACGAGTTTCGAGGCGTCAATTATGTGGCTGTAAGAGTGGTTAAGCCAGCAGGTCTACTGCCTCCACTCGATCCTCAACAGCAACAACAAGATGCGGCGTACCCCGAGGCCGCGAAGTCGGTGGAGAAGGTGGTTGCCCATCTCCGCCCTTGGGATGATCCTCCAAATAGTCTAACCATGGCTTTTTCGAGCCCGCTCTGTGCAGTTCTAGGTTGCCCAGGAGTTGTTGGGGGCATCGCCAAAATCGAGCCTGCACCTCAGCCATCTCCGCGGCCGGAGAAACTAAAGATTTACCCATTTGTTACTCAATATTCGAGAAATTCGAATGGTCTCAAATTTGGCGGAGAATCGAAAGCAGAGAAAGAAGAAGCCAGTAAAAGAATATCTCATATATACAGTGTCAAGGGCTCGGGGGCCGGTCTTCTCCACGGAGCGATCACTGAAGGAATGGTACTTGGCGTGTACGACGGGCTTGAATGCCCTCAGGGCTGGGAGGGTGGTGTTGTGAAGTTTGAAACACCATCAGGAACCTCAAGCTCTCAAGATAGTGCAAAATGGTTCCTGGGTTCGGATCGTCCCCTATCCCTAGACGTGCAACCACCAATACCCCGCCCGTCATGGCTGGAGGAGAAACTTACCGATGATAATGCGCTGCCCTCGAGCGATTCCACTCTGGTTGGAATAGATACACTCCTTGCGGATCTAAAATCTCACCTATCACATATATCTTCAGTTCTACTTACGGGTGCTTTGGGATCTGGCAAAACTTCCGTAGCGCAACAATTAGCGCAGACGCTTCGGGATGACTTCCTTTTCCACACGACGTATTTCTCATGCCGGAAATTGGTGAATGACGAAAGCCGGATATCCACGATCAAAGAGACTCTGAACCGAATCTTTATGGCAGCAAGCTGGGGTGCCAGACTTGGCGGCAACGCTGTTGTCATCCTTGACGATATTGACAAACTGTGCCCAGCCGAGACAGAACTGCAGGTTGGCAACGATAATGGACGCAGTCGGCAGGTCAGCGAGACTATCTGTGCAATTGTCAGGCAGTACTGCAGCCGCGAGACCGGCGTTGTTCTTCTTGCCACAGCTCAAGGCAAAGATTCTCTCAATAATGTCGTGATTGGTGGGCACATTGTTCGCGAGATCATAGATCTAAAGGCCCCAGATAAAGATGGACGGAGACGAGTTCTCGAAATGGTAGTCAAACAGCATACGGCTTCCCCATCGCCTAATCATGCTTCGACTACGGATGGAAGTCGTCCTACAACGGCCAATGGCAGCACCAGCGAAGAGGGTGGCGCGTGGATGGATGGCGGCAGCCAACCGAGCAGAAGCAATTCAATATCAAAGCCCAGAACAGATGGATTCCTTTTAGATCCAGATCTTGACTTTCTTGACCTGGCCGGGGAAACTGATGGCTACATGCCTGGAGATCTTCTCCTACTTGTCTCTAGAGCTCGTAACGAGGCCTTGATCCGCTCAGTGAGCGAGACATCTTTGAAATCGGCTCTTGATATCGTGCAGCTCAATCGCGCGGATTTTGATAGTGCGCTAAAAGGATTCACTCCAGCATCACTTCGCAATGTTACCTTGCAAACGTCGACGACAACTTTTGACTCGATCGGCGGTCTTAAAGAAACGAGACAAATCCTACTAGAAACTCTTCAATACCCCACCAAATATGCTCCCATATTTGCCCAATGCCCGCTGCGGCTAAGATCTGGTCTACTCCTGTATGGCTACCCAGGCTGTGGGAAAACACTCTTAGCCAGCGCAGTGGCTGGGGAATGCGGTCTCAACTTCATTTCTGTCAAGGGACCTGAAATCTTGAACAAGTACATTGGCGCTAGTGAAAAGAGCGTTCGTGATCTTTTCGAGAGAGCATCAGCTGCGAAACCTTGCGTATTATTCTTCGATGAATTTGACTCTATCGCACCAAAACGTGGCCACGACTCTACTGGTGTCACTGATCGTGTCGTCAACCAACTCCTCACACAGATGGACGGTGCCGAGGGTTTATCTGGAGTTTATGTTCTAGCTGCCACATCCCGGCCTGACCTCATTGACCCTGCTTTGCTTCGACCGGGACGCCTGGACAAAAGCTTGCTATGTGACTTCCCCCATCTGGAGGACCGCATCGACATCATTCAAGCCTTGGGGAAGAAAGTCAGGGTCAGCGAAGAGATTTGGTCCTCTGAAGAAGGGCTCGCAGAACTGGGAAAACGCACCGAGGGATTCTCTGGAGCGGATCTGCAAGCGCTCATGTCCAATGCACAGTTGGAAGCTATTCATGACGTACTCAATGATCTAGAATTACAAACACCCGGGAGCAAACAGAGCAACGGAACTCCACGAGATAAAAGAGCAACTATGACTCGGGCCAGGAATTTCATTCAATTTCGGTACGGCACCGAGGGATCAGCACAAGACGGAGCTAGAAAGGGACATAATAGGTCCGCCGAACTCGCTGAAAATGCCGCCATTGCGGCCAGGCTTGCAGAGATCAAAATAGCGAGGAAGCGGGCTAAGTTGGGCAACAGAGGCCCAGGGGCAGTGGATGAGCAGCATGGGCACAAGGACAAGGGAAGCAAAGACACAGAAGTGCTGATTGGGTGGAAGCATCTGATCAATGCACTAGAGACAACAAGGGCTAGTATCAGCTCTGAGGAGCGAAGTCGATTAGAGCGCATTTATAGGGAGTTTGTTGTTGGGCGGAGTGGTGAGATGAGGGACGGGCAGGGCAGTATGGAGGTTGGTGGGCGGAGCAGCCTTATGTGAGCTTACCACTGCCGCCGATAGTGTAACGTCAATGCCTATCCAAGTCATTATAGTCTTTGACATCGATCATCCCTAATGCGACATGACTTGTGTGTATGTTGATTCCTGTTAGTAGATGCTTCTATGCCTTGTTAACGACGAGACGTCGTGGCTGGCAACACGAAGGCAGTTGATGGCGGCCCTGGAACTTAGGTATCCTGCCCTGCATTCTTCAGCAGTAATGTCAAGAAGTCTCCAAAGTGTTGACTCGGATACGACGGGAGGCCCAGCCATGCAGGAGAACAAAGTCAATGACAGTACCCTTACATGTCAAAGCACACATTGTTGAATGAGAGCGTATGATTGTTTTTTATCGCCTCAGTTTGCAGTTGAACTAGCTCCTGAAATTCTCAACTCATAGGTTTGGACTGACCTTACAATAGACGATGCTTATCAGCGAACGAGACATGTTGCTGGTATCAATAGTTGTAAGTGGGCGTATCTGCTGTTCGTTAGGTTGATGACCTGTCAGCGTGGGATTCCAACCTCGGAAGTCTGGTGGTCTGTGAATTGCTGTAACGGCATATACAATCACATTATTTTGAAAGATGCCCACAACTGAGTAAAAAGGGTGCTTCGACTATTAGTCTTGATAATAAGTTGTTCCTTTATCTTCACTCAGAAACTCTACTTGAAGATCTACCTAGGATGGTAATTGGAAGTCTATGTCAAATGGAACACTGCGTCGCCTGCGTCGCCTGCCGTGCAGACAGGTGAGGTCCGACACAGCAAGGTGGTTGGCCAGAAGGTGCCCCGCACTAGCCACTAGCGGGACGCTAAGACCCCTGCAGCCTAAACGGCTGAAGCTCAAGGCTATGCCTCATTCCAGACAAGCATGCATCGCTTGAACCATGAGGCTTCATGACCGGCTCTATGCCGTCTTCACACAATCGCTCTCGGGATTCACAACAACGTCTTGCAAACTCACAATCGCTTAGTCCTGAATTCTGCACATCTCATCTCGAGACTTGCCATTTTCTCCGGCTCAATTGTGCAACTCCTGCGTCGTGCAGCGAACAACCACCCTCCTGAGCACGAGTCCATGTTGGGACCAATATAGGGATGGACGGTGCCCATCTGTCGAGAAGACAGCGAGACTGGTGAGGACCTCGCCTCTCAACACACGTCACGCGGTACGTACTCTCCTCAATGGCAGTGTTTACATTTTTGAGAGGGGGGATATTCCCTTCGCGTCTTCCTCGCTGTCATCTCTCTACCATCACCATATCTTTCTTGCCGACCTGGACGTTTGCATTCACTACTCCTTTCCGACACTTATCCAACACATGACTGTGGCGACGAGATGGATGCAGTTTGGCACATTGAGGAGAATGGCCTGGGACTGAACACTTACGCAGTAGACAGAGATATCTACTGCCGCCATTTCATCCCTACCCTTGCGCCAATCCAGGAGGAACAGAGGCAAGTTGACAGGCAAATCCCCTCGCCTGCGAGGAGTTTTGAGTTTACAGAGCGATCCCCAAACGCCATGATGCCCTATGTCAGCGTTCCGTTTCTGACTCCTGTTGCCCGGTCGCTCGTTTCCCTCGCCTCGCCTTTCGATCTGTTTGATCCTAACCCGTGGTGCCTTTTCATGCTTATTACCAAACCCGCTCTGCGTCTTTGATATACTTTCAATAAAAGGTTTTGCTTTGCTGAAGATGGACTTGAACTAACACGCGTTTAGCATTTGGTCCAAGACCAAGGAACTATGGCGAGCCTGCAAGTACTCGGCGCGGGAGCGTCTGTGTCGAAGCAAAAAGCTTTCGAAGATGCTCGATCTATGCAAGTCAAAGTTCAAGAAGAATGTCAGCGAAGTGGGAAGCCTGTCCCAGGCTACCAGCTCACTGAACTGATCGGCAAGGGGAGTTTCGGCCGAGTCTACAAGGCAAATGACCTGAAGACATCAAACGTCGTGGCCGTGAAAATAATCGACGTGGACGAGACGGACACCCTCAACCCCAAACTACAAGATACATACAGTGAATTTCTGAAGGAGGTCAATGCACTGCGTGTATTGAGCGAAAGTGGCGCCAAGAACGTGAATACGGTGATTGAAGCCCTACCAGTCGGTCAAGCAATGTGGATGGTCACCGAATACTGCGCTGGCGGAAGCGTTGCGACACTCATGAAACCGACAGCACCGGGTGGTCTACAAGAGAAGTGGATTATCCCCATCCTACGAGAAGTTGGTGTAGCCATTCACTGGGTACACAAGCAAGGAATCATACACCGAGACATCAAATGTGCAAATGTCTTGATCACAGAAGTCGGTGGCGTTCAATTATGCGACTTTGGCGTGGCAGGCATGGTTGAAACTAAGTTTGACAAACGCACGACTTTCATTGGAACTCTGCACTGGATGGCGCCCGAGCTTTTCGACCACAATGCACAGTATGGAACAGAGGTCGACATTTGGGCCTTTGGGTCCATGGTCTACGAGATCGCATCCGGACTCCCCCCCAATGTGAGATCCAACATCCACATCCCCCAATTTGGGGAATACTTACGCGAACATCTTCCCCGTTTAAACGGAGACCAATACTCCGATAACCTCAAGAAGATGGTCGCGTTCTGTCTTGAAGACGATCCTACCAAGCGTCCCTCTATCGAGCAAATCCAACAGCATCCCTACATTCTCAACACCGACTCTAGATACCCAACATCATCTCTTGCAAACCTCGTCAAAGCATTCAAATTCTGGGAAGAACGTGGAGGTAGCCGAAAGTCCCTTTTTGCAGGCTTTGGTGCCCAAGCACCTGCTGACCTGGGCGCTACATCACTGGCTGCCGACGAGTGGAATTTCTCTACGACTCTGGCTTTCGACGAACAATTGCAAAGCGAAAGAGATGGGCGATCAGAATTTGATGCTGTCCGAGACGTATATGGCACATCTGTCGACTTTCCAAATAACTTCAGTGGAGAAAACACTGCCAAACCTAAGCCCAAAGGGCGACGCCGACCACCACCACAGGTTCTTGCAGCCATGCAAGCGCCGCTAGAGAAAGTATTTGATCCAAATACAATCTCCAACTACGATGAGAACTCACGAGCATACTATGGCCGTCCGATGATGCCGCCTCCTGCTGAACCAGTGCCACTCGCGTCCGACCTCCCGCTTCGAGACGACTCACTTCAGTCGATGCCCAGAGAGTCTCTCATCGATCTAGATGCATCATTAGGTGGCGCTGATCTCTCAAGCTTTGCGGATATGGGAACCATTCGTCCTGCTGTGGCTGGGACTGGCCCGCGAGCTTCAATGGACAATAGCTGGTCATTCTCTTCAGCTACGACGGCGGCTACAGATTCTCAGTCTCATACGCGAGCACCTCTTAGTGACCCTGCAGACCTCGGGGTGGGACGAAACCCCCCGGATTGGTCGTGGCCAACTAGTATTCCTCCCGCATCTGCCAATCCCGAAGTATCCCACTTTGGCTTTGCCGAGGAGCGTCCCAGGCTGATACATCACGAGACTGAACCCATTGGTCTACCATCACAAGGTTACGAACTGGACATTCCACGAACAGCAAACGATCGAATGTCGATGAGTAGTCTCATCGACCTGGATATGAGCATGCCTGAGCCAACGCTCCCTGATTTTACGAGACCATCGACTTCACACTCGGATGTCGCATCTATGGCCGGCTCAGAGGTCGCTGGTGCCGGTCCATTTGACTTAGAGAGGCGCGCATCCATGTATGCTCCGCCCTCATTCAGCAATCGAGAACCATCCATATATGTATCGGATGACTCAGAATTTGCTCAACAATTTGCTAGCGAGACAGCTGCAGAAACTACGGACTCGGAGGAAGCCAGCAGAGGAGGATACGAAAGCGACCGTCGTCTCTCCGGAGACTCACAACGCTTTGCAAGTAACGGAATGATGGGCCAGCAGCTGCCTCCAGTTCAGCCGCCAGCCGCTCATGTTCTGGAGGGCCGCGCTTCTAGTGCCGAGGTGGCAGAAGAGATGAGGCGCCTAGTGAGCAGCCTGGGTGATCACCTAGCCATCATCGGCGAACAGGTCGCAGATATGGAGACGCGACGTGCTGGCGGTAATAGATAGGCACTCCAATCGCAGACAAGCCATGCAATAATTATAGATTACATAATTTCACCGTGTTCTGTGTGTAGATGTGATATGGCTACGAGCGGTGTCGTCCAGTAGGCGGTGACGATGGTGGTGTGCCACGACACGCGATGGCAATAACCAGCAGCATAGATGGCCAGCTTGATAATCTTCATCACCATTGCGGTGACAATAGCACCCACCACACTGCACGTGAGTGTCAGAATAGGGACGCGTCGAACAACGTTCCGAGCAACGCGTCGCGTATTCCTTACATCAAGGGAAGGTGCCATAGCAACAATCTCGCCTATCCACCAGGCAGGTGCGGCGCCCTGAGGTCATAAGGCGAATTAAATGCGGTGCTCAGCATGGTCACCCCAAGGATGGCTCAATGGTAGAGAACGCACTCGGACCCATTGAGGAGAGGGGTTCAGATACGGTACTTGCTGAAGATTTCGGGCTTTTCCAGCCATTCAGGGGGGACGCCCCCTGAGTGGACTGGTTACCCCACGACCTCGAGGGACGCCTCGTGTTGTGGGAGCGCCCGGAGTCGCTGTGGCGACAGTGCAAGATTAATACCGCAAAGAAATACCCGTTAATGCGAAAGCAGGGCGCGCTGGAGATCGATGAGGCCAGTAAGACCGAAACAGGGCGTATATTTTTGGTGTTTAGTTTTTCATTTCTTTTGTTTTTTGGTCATGTTCGACTTACATCGCCTCCTTCAAGAACTTTTACCTGCGACGCCTTGTGTGCTTTCTGCGCTTCTCTTCTTCCCTCTCTTGAGTGATTCATAGCAGCATGTTACACCTTGAGGCTAAGCACTGATATTCTAGTACTAACAATATCCGTTGCTCCCGCATCTTGGATTCAAGTGAGAGCGCTCTAATCTTTGTTATTAGTAGAGAGCAGTAATTATGTATAATGATATGACCCTGACGCTACTCTTTTCTTGCCTAAGGTCACCTTGTAATTTAAGCACCAAAGGAGCCTGCAAAAACGCTCAGTAGCGCAAATCCATCTAGCAGACAATTACTAGTCGCAAGACATCAGGCCATGGCAACAAACGCTCATCAGACAGTCTGGAGACCAAATATACCATTTGCTCCGAAACGACCAGATAACAATACAAACATGTGCAAGTTCCAGGCAACGAATGCAACCTCTACGACCGTCTGAATGCGAGTGAATCGGCTTTGGATTGCGAGGCTACCTACATGGTGCTTGCTTGACCAACAGAACTTTGTGGGCTTACCAAAGAGTTCATAAGAGCTTGGCTGCGGCTAGGCCTCACAAGGCACAGGAAGGGAGGTAGATGTCGAGGTTAAACCAAGCTGTTGGTTGTCTTACTTGATCATCTCAACTGGGCACATTTTTTGTTAGAAAGGGTCACTGATTTGCTTGGTATGTGTGTTTATGGTATCTAATCGAGTCTTGGACTACGTGAAACCAGTTAGGTTCCCCACCAACACAGCTTGATATTTATCCACAACCTCGCGCAACCGAATCAAGATTCCAGCAGCCAGCATCTTGACATCGTTTTCCTCGCCCGAGCCCTCGCCTCCATGCGTGTTGTTGAAAACAAGGCCGACCCATTCCATACTTTCTACAATTTCGCGGCCTTGCCTTTCACAAAGGCCTCGCACGTCATTTTCGTTGACGTCAAGGAGGGCGGCATGGGCCATGAGTACGGCGTGAGTTAGTGCCATGTCGCTCTCGCTTTCGTGGGTAATTTTGTTGGATCCCAGACACTGTCCTCGTACTGCGAGAAGAAGGTCCCATAGTTCAGCCGTCATTTGAGGTAGTGCAAGTGTCGAGGGCCCGGCAGCGTGAATCAGCAATGTGAGTGTTTTGACATAGAGCGCAAGGAGGTAGGGTTGGAAGATGACCTTATTGGACGAGCTTGACAGTGATGAAGAAAGTCTTATTGCAGCTTGGAAACGTGACGTGAGCGGGAAGAAGAACGAGGTCGATAGCAACGAGGCAGTCGTATTGGGGATTGCACGGAGCCCTCGAGGCTTAAGTTTCATTTTTGTATTGGTGGATGACTGTCCGTGGCTTTGTTGCAGGCGAGAAGTAAAGGACGAGATTTTGAGAGCATCTGGACCAGTCACGGCATCTGCTGCTTCGGCAGCGAGTGGCGCCAGGAATGTGCGCGACAAGGTCTGGACGAGGTTGTCAAGAGCGTTCGGCGGTAACGCTTTAAGATTGCTACCTCGTTGACCTGTATTTGTTTTTGAAGATGGCAGGTAATGTTTTTCGACTTTGCTAGGCAGTATCTTGGATGCAAATTGCGCATTTGCTGTGTACTCAGATGTTTCAAATCCAGCTATCTCACGGCCACTAAGGCCGAGCACGATCAGAATAGATGCTCGTTGAGAGAGGGAGTAGTCGCCATCAAAAAATGTCTTGGCAAACCAGGGCGCCATCTTCTTCGGTTGTGCTACAACAACTGCAATCATGCCTTGAAGGCGTAAGTCGTCAAATTCCTCGAGCTCAAACTTATCTGGTAGTCCAACGAGAAGAGAGGCTAGCTCTTCGGCATGCGAGGCTACCTCGGTCCCGTAGTCCGCCTTGCGACGTATAAGTGTGGGAGCCGTCAAGAGAGCCAATTTCTGCTTGTCGTAGTTATCCGTGTCTCGAAAATAGGTGATAAGGTCCCTGATATAGACCGGAGGTTTAGGCTTATCCCGGTTGATGAGTGTCGGGTCATCATCTGAGTCTTCAGCGTCTGAGTCCGGTTTTGCGTAAGGGACCAGATCAACGTCTTCTTTTTCGTCGCCATCGCCCTCATCATTCACCTCTTCGATGATAAAGCCCGTCTTTGGTGGGACTTTACTTGGCCGTATGGGTGCCGAGCGTGTGGCTCGGGCGGATTGCTTTTTGGGTGTGTGCTCTTCTGCGGAGGCAAATATAGCCCTCAATGGATCTAATGGCCCAGCATTATCAGAAACTTGAATCAGTGACCTGTACCAGTCGGCATCCTCAGTGCTCATCTCGTCGATCTTGAAATCAAGCTTAGTATCTTTGCCATGCACAAGCCCGGATAATGCTTCGCCCACGACCATACCCAGGAACCGAGCGCGAGTATTTGAGACTGAAAGGCGGTTGGAAATTGCATTGAGATAGGAGCTTGATCGTAGTAAGAGATTCAGCTTCATCGGCGCTATCCTATGCACGTAGCCAGCAGAAAGCAATAGGACTTGGGTGTGGGCTGTCAGGGATATTAGTAATCTGACAACATTTCCGAATAATTAAGGCCACCTATGACATACCTTCCTGCTGAAGTGTTGGAGAATGCTTTATGTAGAGCTGATCGCCGAATTGGTTGAGGCTCCTTTCTAAAACCTCGACAATAGACTCCTTTTGCGTGCCCAGTGCGCCAACAGCTGCTCGTCTAATGCCACAAGCGTCTCCTATCCCGGCTCCCGAAGCGCTTGTCAGCCATGCCACAAGGTTATTCCTTTGATCGTTATTATCGCTAATCACAGCTTGTATGATCGTCACCGATGCCCATATTTCTGGGTAGTCCTCAGTATCTTTACCATCGTCTGCGAACGTTGTAAAAGAACTCGATAGTATCTTTAGCAGTTGAAAGAGAACCTTCCGCTGTTCATGAGGAGGATATTGAGCGATCAATCTGTTGAACAGCCTTTGATCTAGCTCCGTTGACAGGAGTAGCTCGGCATACAATCTTTGGACGAATATCTCTGATGCTTGCTGTCAGTATTTGCCCCTGATAATGTGTGCTTATAAACATACCAGAGTGTCCAAGTCTGGAAGCGCGTACACTGATCACAGCACATAGCTTGATAGTATCCTCGCTAGCGCTCGACTTGGCCCATCGTACGATTCCACGAGCCAGCCAGCCGACATATTCTTTGCTGTCTGCAATCCACTGGTATTCAATTTTCTTACCAGCCTGCCGACTTATGTCTTGAGCTTCCGCGGACAAAGATATCAATCTTCCATTTGTAAAGAGTGTAACAAATTCTTGTTGCAAGAGGCGGATCTGACTAGAGCTGCTATAGGAGGTGACGCCAATCCATATTCGCATTAATTCACCATCATCCTGAAGAAGGTCATTCAAGAGCTCTGTAGTATAGACGAGATTGAAGGCTGTATGCGAATTCTTGAGACCTTGCGCTTCCAACCTTGCATTCTGAATCAAAGATCGTAAATAAGCGAGGATCGCATTGATACCAGTGAGACTTCGTAGACAGGTCAAAAGAGCCCTGATGTGTTTCTTGTCGGGCGATTCCCGCAGTACAGTCCAATAATTCGGAACGACCTCCGTCACAAGCACGTGGGTGATCTTGGCATTTAGCGGCCCCGGCGTGCGTATGTCAAACTTGTTGTCTTGGCCTCCTTTGCCTAGATACTTCAGCACAGCAACGAGTGTATCAAAACCTGGCTGACTCCGCAAAATATCCAGGGCTTCTTCTGGCGACGCGCCACTGAACTCAGTCTTTGTTTGTTGCGCAGTGGCGGAAGGCGTTGAAAGACTCAGAAGATCATCGGCCTGACTAGCCTCCCGATAGGTTTTGCTCACGGGTGTGAGAAAGTCCATGATGAGAAGTAGATTCTTCTGAGATGGCTCTCGGTGGTAGGCAGTGCCAGTCTATAACCCTGGGGCAAGAAATTCCATGACATCAAGGAAACCGTCTTCGGAGTGCATGGAATTATTCACCCTCGATAGCTGAAGAGCAGCAAAGTATTGGCGATAACGCAGCGTACAGGTGAATTGTATGTTGGTGTTATCGTTTGTTCAGCGAGGGTGTTTGCAAACATGATCGCCTACAGGCACTCCCGTCCGTGTTAACTTGACAGGAAACTGTGTGAATGCTCTTGTCAGATGATCTTATCACTCTTAAATGCATAGAACGAACTCAATGGTATGCATGTGGATTACCTAGAATACAGCATGTCGTATGTGAGCTACTATGTTGGACGTGGACTAAAATTAGAGATAAATTTAGTTCTTGACTGTGTTATATTTAGGTTTTCCTGCTTCAAGATAGCGTAGGAAAGCTTCATAGGGCTGAGATATGGTGAATGATCGCTACATCTAAAAGTCGGAAAACAGTAGATGCCCGTCGAGCCCGTTGTTTGTCGGTAGGTAGGGGGCACACCGGGGGTGGCGATAAGGACTTGATAAGGGACTCGCTCACTTAAACATGGATCCAAGCTCGCCAAGTTCCCAGTGGGTGCTCCTTCCAATTGACGACCTGGAATATGCCCCTCCTAACTCATCTTACAGCACAACTACCAGGTACCGAGAGGTTGTAACGGTAATATCTCCGTCTCTTTCCACCTCATCGACTCCCAATATTCAGTACGGCCCGTTAGTTTTCGACCTCGACCTCGACCTCATCCTGTGATCAACTACCTATTCTCTCTCTGGGGCTTTGGAAGCCTCATTTTCTCATTGTCACTGGTGGACGGCCCGAATAAGCCAAATAATGGTTTCCATCAATGAGCCTGCACGATGGCAGTACCTGGACCGTATGCGAAAGAACACAGGACCGTTCAACCAAGATACTGACACCAGCGATGAGGCGCTCGCGGGACTCGGTCAGGCAAAGATCCTGGTAATTGGAGCTGGTGGTTTAGGTTGCGAGATACTGAAAGACTTGGCCTTGTCAGGTTTCCAGGACATTCATGTGATTGACATGGGTACGGCTCAAGTCCGGTGTATACTGTGTTTGCTCAGGTCTTCAACTGACATACTTCTTAGACACAATCGACATATCGAATCTCAACCGCCAGTTCTTATTTCGACATCATGATGTAGGAAAGCACAAGGCCGAAGTTGCTGCTGCATTTGTGGAGCAGAGAGTTGAGGGTGTCAAGATCACACCTCACAACTGTCGCATACAAGACTTCGATGAAGATTTTTATATGCAATTCCAAATAGTCGTTTGTGGTCTCGACAGTATTGAGGCTCGGAGGTGGATCAATGCAACTCTGGTCAACATGGTTGATATGGACAATCAAGATTCCCTCAAACCATTGATCGATGGTGGCACTGAAGGTACGAATGGCTCCGTCCTAGTCAATTCAAAGCAATTGCTTACAACACTACACAGGTTTCAAGGGCCAGACTCGTGTTATCTTCCCAACATTGACACCATGTATCGAGTGTCAATTAGACCTCTACACACCCCGCGCCGCAGTACCCCTCTGTACTTTGGCCACAATTCCCAGACAGCCAGAACATTGCATAGAATGGGCGCACATCATAGCTTGGGACCAAGAGAAACCATTTCCGAGCCTTGACAAAGACGACCCGGAGCATATAACCTGGCTGTTCCAGAAAGCGTCGGCTCGAGCCAGTGAATTTGGCATCGCGGGAGTCACATACTCCTTGACCCAAGGTGTTGTCAAAAACATAATCCCCGCCATCGCGTCGACCAATGCAATTATTGCTGCGAGTTGTTGCAATGAAGCACTCAAGATTGCCACGACTATGGCTCCCGCTCTTGGCTTTGAGGAGAGCTACATGATGTATTCAGGGGATGACAGCATCTATACCACAACATTCAAATATGATAAGAAGCCAGATTGTGCGGTCTGCGGCGAAGTATCCAAGCCATTGCATGTGGACCCAAACATGACTCTTGAGGAACTTTTGGATTCCTTTGCGCAAAAGGCGGACTTGCAGCTCAAAAAGCCATCGATCCGGGCAGAGGGAAAGACCCTCTACATGCAATTTCCCCCGAGCATCGAAGCGCAGACACGAGTGAATCTGAACAAGAAGCTCAAGGCTTTAGGTTTGGAGATGGGCCACGAGATTGCTGTCACTGACCCAGCATTTCCTACGCTCACATTCAGATTCATACTTAGTTTCACTTAATTCATGATCCGTTCCTGATAGACGCCCGGTTTACATGAAAAAGCAGATGCCTGGCGGCCTGCCCTGGAGTCTCTCTTTGGCGCCATCAAGTACTAGAATCTGGCGCTAGGGTTTCCGGATGTAGGAAGGCGACCCGTATACCCCAAATTCTTCATCAGAGACATTTGATAGTTGAAAATTGCAACATGCATTGGCTTGTGGTCATTGGCTAGGTTGGCATCAAAAATGTACTTCACCTACCATAGGAATAAATTTTTGCTGCTTAGCACAGTCATGGACATATACGTAGTCCTTCTGTGACAAGAGAGGAAAGGCGATGTGACCCAAATGCTTTATCTTTCCCATTCAATGGAACGATATATGCGGCCGTACTCCTGCAATATTGAATTGCCCCTTAACGAGGTACATGAGCCGCAAAACTCCCTTTGTGGAAAATACACCGCGTGGCCCTGGCAATTCCAAAGAACAACTAATTGTGAGATTCCTAGATCTCTACGCTACTGGTAGTTACCTTCCACTATGTGGCCTCAACAGGAAGGATCTGAGATGCTTGCTGTGTTTTACTATAATACCTACTTGCATATAAGAACTGCCAATCATCACCACCCTTGCCGTCGCTGTTGTCAACAGATTGAAGTCTTCGACGGCCGCTTTCCTAAGAGGGAACATAGTACATCCCAATGTTTATGTTTCCATAGGTCAGTTGCATTGTGACATCATATCAAGATACCACGCTCCTTCCATCATTACAACAGTGTTACCATTAGGGAAGGCACACCAATTTGGACACAACCCTAAAGTTCTCGCTCTTGCCTCTTCTCACTCCCACACCATCGTGACCTTCACTTCCCCACTTTCGTCCCTTTGGTCAAGGTTCTCTTGGCCTCACCTACCTTTTTATTTCGTCTTTACGGGGCCATACTTCTTTCCCTGCAAAACACCTTCCAGTACAACTGCTGCTCACCATCGTCACTCTTCCTTCACATGCCCTTGGGTGTGGCCAGGATTTGGTACGCTTTACAGCTTAAACATCCCACTCCCGTCTCTTTCCCGTAATACAACATCACCGTTTCTCTCACTTGACCTTCCAAGATTTTGTCTCTTGGGTCTGCACCGTCAATATTCCAACCACTTCGTTGAAGACTTGAAGTCTGTTGGTCTGCCTTTACTTTCCGCGTCGGAGCAGTAAACGTCTGCTCGTCGTAACTTCAGACTGCATCCAAGCCTGCATCGCGTGCGGGCTACTCCAGTGAGCCGCGAAAAGATCCCAACTGTAGGTTGAAACTGCGACTCCAAGAATATGGTACCCGCCTGACAAATTTCCAATTACTCAGCTCGTATCCTCTTTTGACGCCGTTTCCTCGAAACAAGTTGTCGAAGCACAAGTTTCTTTCGAGGTGAGCAATTGAGCTTATGTGCGTCTTGTTCTTGAACGTGTCTCTCGGCCTCGCCGTTTTCTGCCGACAAAATGGCTTTCCCATTGCTCTACATCGCTGATCACCCAACCTCAGTGTCGCCCTTCAGCTCGCTTGATTCCTCTCTGTTTAGCACACGCTCTCCTCTTATTATTCAATCCTGCAAGAGAGGCACTGAATAAAGAAATCCATATTCTTTGACTTCTTGTTGGTCATTTCCAGATACCAGATGCGGCAGGCTTCGATCCATCCAAATACCAGCCCTCTTTCCATACCTTTCGAGAATAGTTGCGTACGAATATCCCCTTTGCAAGTTGCAGCATGGTAAAGCATATGTTCTCTCTTGGCTAATGTCTCGCTTTAGACAGTAGTCTTGACCTTGACTTGGCCCGATTCGCCGCTCTCGTTCCGAACCTATCCCATTCGATATTTCCGCAACTCGCGAGTTTAAGATACCTATAGCACTCCTATACCATCGAAGGAGTGCTTTTCCATACTCGGTGGGTGCTTCTTTGGCTGTTTCGAATAAGTGAACTAATATCAAGTTAATCAGGTGAATACGTGAAGATGAGTTCCACATACGCAACTCAGGGCAACGCCCAAACCCCTGGTACCGCACTGTCGCTGGCCCAACAAGATTCGATTCCTCTTGAATGCGCCGTCTGCCCTAAGAAGAATGCGAGATTTTCAGATCTCTCTCATCTTCTGACCCACATCAGCTCCAAGGGACACCTCCATAATATGTTTCAGTTGAGCCTTACTCGCGACATCGATGCGTCAGCCGCGGATGCTTTGAGAAAGTTTGATGCCTGGTTCGCGAAGCATAAGATTAGGGAACTGCTTCGCGCACGCATGAATGCTAGAGAGCAAAGAGGTACCCAGCAAGGACGCAGCCAGCCCGCTCAGCGCACAAGCGAGACCCCGTCTCGACGCGGCGGCGCAAGAAAACGCCATAACGGGCACACGGGCAGAGGCAGGGGCAATAACGTGAGTAATTCCTCGACTAGATTCGAAGTTGACCACCTTTTTGACACACCCACGACATTCTAGAGAGTCCATCGTCGACAGGATGACTTTGATATCATCAAGCTCGAGCCAGACGACGACTTTGAAGAATTGTATGCAGGCTATCAGACCGGTGGAGGCTCTACACCTTACTATGTGGCTGGTGAGGACGATTCATCCATGATCGACCCATCGGACCAGTTCAACAGCCCCTATCCATCTGATGACGGTGCTGAGAACATTGAAGACGACACCGGCGTACTTGTTCTCAAAGGCGTCGTCTATCCTGGAATGGCCGGATTCGATTCTGCAACGCCATTCGATAGAAGAATGAGAAACCAGAAGAAGGACCCTGCTGTTCTCAAGAGATTGGAAGCCGGCTCTCGACTTGTATCTACAGTCGAAGAGATTCTCGATCTCCATCTCAATTTTCAACGAGCTCGGGATGTGTACGACGAGCCTTCGATTGCCGGAAGCGATGTATGTGCGCAGTGTGTTTCCGGGGTACATTGTATCTAACTTGTATTTAGGATGAGGATGACGACGATATTGACGAAGAGCTTCGTGTCAAACGACGCCGCGCGCACACCGGAAGGTCGACCGCTACCTCCACGAGGAGACGATCGTACACCCGATCTCGACTGCAGCCGATGCCCCTCAAAAGGGATCGCACCTCACTCCCTGCTAATCAATCATCTCGTCGTGGTCCTGTTGCAACCTTGCCGCTCTCGTCGATGACGACTCGCCGAACTACCCGATCCTCCACCAATCGCCGATCGCAACTGCCTCACAATCACGGTCTGCATCCGAAGCCACACGAGGCTCGTGACATTGATGAGATGGATGATGAAGGTGTGCAGCACTTGTTGCAAACCCCCACCCCCGTGCCTTCCGACTCTGGTGTGAGTTCCAATTTCGCTGCAATCTGTCTGACTGCCGTCCAGCTTTCGGAGCTCACGGGCCATCGATCGGACGAGTGGACCGGATGGATCTACGCCAGCAGTGAGTCCAATTGGTCAGACGCCTACTAGGTGTACTGACATGCAGTTGCAGTCGCGATCGGCTTCCCGGACTCGCCTTGCGACCAGGCAATCCCAATTCCGGATTTGCGACACCGACCTCTCACTTGCGAAAGTCTCCCCCACAATTTCCTGGAAAGGAGAACAATCACTTGCTCATGAAGTCGCCGTCTTCTTCCTCTAATCCGTACCTTCAGGCTTCAGGTGATTTAATTGAGACCAGCAACTATAACCCTCTTTACGTACAACCTCGTGATGGACTTGGGTACCGTCTATACCCATCCTACGACGAGGAGCACAAGGCAGCCTCTTCTAGCTTTCAACCCATTAATGCGAACACAGGATACGATTCTGGACAGGTGAACGGTGTGTTCACAACACCATACCATCGTAATCATTCTGCTGGCGATGACTATGGAATTTGATATTCTAGGCGGCTTTTGATTGTGGCTGCCTTGAATCAGTACCGTTGTCTTGACAGATCTAGTCCCCAATTCCAACCTTTCTTGCGATTAGCCAGATCGCCCATTTCCCCTACTTTGCAGAACCCTCGCCAGCACCTCTCCGTCCACAGAATTTCTTTTCTATACGACGGCAAAATCACTATTTCGAGACAGCCAGGAAAGTAACCTCTACCTGACTTTGAGTCTTGGCGAGGCTTGTTGCGTGCAACATGGACCTAGTTCATGACGCATCTCATCCACCTTCGGTACAAACATCTCTCTAATCACGACTTGCCACTCTTGTGATGGACTGGCATATCGCATGTCTTTCGACTCACAGCCATGCTTGTCAGTTTGCCCTCGTTTTCTAAAAAAAGAAAAAAAAAACATTTTGCCTTCATTTCCCAAATTCGCCTGAATCGTCAAGTTTCCGGCTCACTCCTCTGTAGCCGAATCACTAGCCTGTACACATAGGCAAGAATGGCGGACAGTCTATTCATAACCCAGTCAACAGCAGAAGTGAGCTTATTGATTGCGACTCAACTTCTTGACAGGTTCTGACACCTCTCAGTGCAGCCAAAGTTGGGACGATAACTGAAGGTTTTCCCTTAATTCTGCGCTCAAGACCTGGTAATCGACACCGATCGAAGTCGATTTCTGATGACAACAAGAGGCGTTTGAAGACTGGCTGATTTCGGGGTTGGGCCGCATCCAAGAGGGAGATCACGGTTTGATCATGGCATAATATGATGAGTGAGGCTTGGTGGTGTTCTCTCGCTTTCCTCATATTTCGCCCGATTTGATATCGTCAACTCCGATCCATCATTTACGCGTCTGCGCAAGGGCTTTTGAAACATCACCATCTTCAGAATTCCACGCGGTCCGCGAATATGTATAGGTCAGATAGCAAACAGCAAAAACATGGAAAGTCACTGTGCTCATTTCTGCTCATTTCCATCTCATCAACGCGACTTGTGATTTGATATGATGTTTCAGACTAAAAAGTTGATCTAATATTACAACGTAGCACGTTACAGCTGCTCGATGCTCGATATGAGATGATCTAACTGATCTTGGTCTCCTGCCAGAACATCCGTCAAAAGCCGTGTGGCGCCACCAAGCCTCCGCGTTCTCATCTCTCCTTCCAGTTCGCGGGATTTGCGACTTGCTATGTCAAGGACTCTGCGTGGAATACGTGCTAACCGAGCTACGTTGAGCCCATAGGACCTATGTGCCATGCCCTCGCCCACTTCGTATAAGAAAGTAATTTCCTCGTCGCCACCCACCGTGTCATCCTGGTCCACTTGATCCTCTGCATCTTCTGTAATCGCCTCTTGTTTGCCATCCGAGTCTCTCTTGGTCGCTGTGAAGCGCATGTGAACATTTGTACATTTGCCCGCGAGTCCGTCGGCGACGCGGCCGAGGCTCTGGTAGTGCGTAATGAACAAAGTGAGACAGCGCGTCTCTTCGACGACGTGCTGCAGGACTGCTTGCGCGATGGCGGCACCGTCGTAGGTACTTGTGCCCCTGCCGAGCTCGTCGAGGATCACCAGGGAGCGCGGGGTGGCGGAGCGGAGGATCCGTGCTGTCTCGGAGACTTCGACCATGAATGTGCTTTCGCCGCGGAATAGGTTGTCGCGCGCGCCCATGCGGGTGTGGATTGCGTCGGACAGGGTTAGGGAGAGGGAGTCGGCGGGGACGAAGGAGCCGATCTGGGCGAGTAGGACGAGTAAGGCTACGGCGCGGACGAAGGAGGATTTACCGCCCATGTTGGGGCCGGTTATTAGGTGTGCCAAGGGGGATGGGGAGGAGAGCGTAGTTGTGAAAGGGATATAGGATGTTGTGAGGGTTTGCTCGGCGATCGGGTGCCGGCCGGATTCTATGGAGATGGTTGGGGGCGTGTCGGCGGGAAGGAAGTTAGGTTTTGTGTAACCTGGTAGGGCGGCGACTTTGGAGAGTGAGAGGAGACAGTCGAGGGTTGCGAGAGAAGAGACGGCGTCTCGGAGGGGTTGATACTCTGATGCAATGGACTGGAGGAGAGAGGAGAATGCAACGTCGCAGGCTGCTGAGAGGGCCTCTTTGTGCTGATCTCGTTCCGAGATGAGGCGGACGACTTCTGGTGTGTGGAAGCGAGAGAGCTTTTTCGTGCCGCTGATTTTCATCCATGATGCTGGAACGTGCTTCAGGTCGGTGTTGGATACTTCTATCAAATATTCGATGCCGGCGACTGTGACGTAAGTGACAGGAGATTTCTTATCGAGCTTCGAAGCGGCGATCTTGCGGTGAGCATCGAGCTCTTGTTCGACCGAGGCGATTCCCAGCTTATGATCTGTGATATCTTCCGTCTCTTCAGTCTCCCTGAAGAATGCATACTTATCGTCCCTTCGCGCGGCATCGGCATTGATGCGCTCGAGGTACGATAGAACGGTGGGCAGAATCTGTGGGAGAGATACGATAGCGTTGCTGATGGCTGCTGATCTGAAGCCAGTATCAGAAGCGTCTTTGACGCGGGAATATTCGGTGGCAATTTTTTGAAGTGTCTGAAGTACCGCTAAGAGCTCGGGTCGCGAGCATTTCCCGTAATAGATGCGGATTAGACTACGCTCGAGATCTGTTCTTGTGTTCTTCAACAAACGTTCCAACTGGTCGACACTGACTGTTGAAGTTTTTTCGAGTAGCTCCTCGACAGCGGCTACCCGCTCTTCAAGCTGTTCTTTATCAAGCAGAGGACGACCGACCCACCTGCGGAAAAGCCGTTGACCGAAACGTGTCAGAGTCTTGTCGAGAGCCCAGAAGAGACTGCCCTTCTCGGCATGATCTGTGGAGTTGCGGTAGACTTCCAAGCTCTCCAACGTCGTGCCGTTGATGAGCATATGCTGACGGGCACTGAATGACTGAAAGTATTTGGTGAGGTCGAATATGTGCTCGAGGCCATACTCTTTAAGATGGTTAATCATCGAAGAGAGACAAATCGTGACGGCTTCAGGCAGTTTTAGAACCTTTTCTAAAAGTGCGCTCGCCTTCCCATTGCCCTCACTCTCTTTCAGTTTATTTGAGTAGAACTGCGCCACATGCGAGTGTGCCTCAGCAGCAATCGTTTTGGACTTGTCGACACGTTCCACACGACTCTTGTCGCCGAAGACATTTGTAGAACTGCCAGACAAGTGCTCAATGAGTTTCTCACTAGCTTTGGATAGTTCGCCCACAATGAGAAACTCGCAAGGTGAGATATGCAACAACCTCGTCTCAATTTCGCTTCGCATGAATCCGTCCTCGAAATTATCGTATATAATATCGCCAGTAGCCGGCTGGACAGCGATGATGCCGATGTCGACTCGCTCATCGGTACCCCATCCCTTAGCCTTGGTCTCTGTGATGCAAAGCAAATAGCCCCCTGATGGTGTAGAGGAGTCAGACTGCTGATCCAGTTCCCCTATCTCATCAATGTATGTGCCTTTAGTATAGACATTGGTGAGCTTCCTCGTAAAAGGAGCATTCCTGTTGTCGCCGACTTTCTTCAGAGCCGCAGTCTCAATCTGTCGAACTACACCAACTTTGTGACCTGCAGCAACCAGGCGCTTTGCATGCACAGGGAGGCGGTGTACCGGGATGCTGGCAGACGCAAATCGATCCAGATGTGCTTCGGATGGATGCTCATCGTATCTAAACTTGCCTGGGATACACACTATGCTAAGCTCCTTTGCCGCAATGCGGGCATCCTCGCCGAAAAACTTGAACTTGTAGCCCACCTCGACAATCAATAGGGTGTCCATATGGTTCCTCTTGATATCGAGAAATTGTATCTCCATGGGGGTCAGTTTGCCAGTCTTTGCCCCCTTCTTCTTTGATTTCGCAGGCCTCGGCGTTTCCTCCTCTTCCTCTTCTTCTTGGCCTTCCTCGTTGTTCAGGCCTTGGGTCTCTTCGTCTATTTGGAAATTGCGTCGCCTTATCTGTGCCATGCTGTCGGGCCGACCAAGCTTTTGCACGAACTTCCGATGCAGTTCTTCCTTTCTCTTCTTCTCCTGTATATCGTCCACACCATCGCCGCGTTCCGGGTCTGCGGCGGCAGGCTGACTGCGACGGGGGCTCGACCCATCGTAGAGGTAGCGTTCCGTTCGCTCGCTGGGCTTACTGGAGTGTGGGCTGGCCAGAGGCAAGCTCGTGGTGGGCTTAAGAGGGCTCGAGTCTTGACTAGTGTCTTGATCTTGAGGCTTGTCGGCCTTGGACTTTTTACTCAACGGTGTCGTGTTGCCATTGTCGGCATCCTCCTCGAGTGGTCGTTTTCGTGGGAGATCGGGGGAGCTGTCGATGCGGCCACTCGAGGTGAAGAAGCTAGTCAGCGACTGTTGCTTCTTGGCTTTAACCGGGCCTGTCATCCTGGAAGAGCACAAAAGATGTCTTGTCGGTGTCTCTCGGTCCTCATGTCGTGGATACTGCCATGCGGTGAATGGGTTGTCCCATGGTGGACATTGGAGCTAATGCCGGTATTCGTGGTGTTGCATGTACGCCGGCGGATAGTGGGTTAGGTGATGCCAACTCCCCCGGCCGCTAGCGGAGCGTCAGTGGACGCGTCGCTTCTGCAGACGCGTTGGACGTGGACACGTGTAAAGCACCCCAGCTGCTCGAGTGAAATCTTGGCGTGTCCAAGATACCCCAACACTCCGCCGCTTCACTCGCTGTTCGACAGTCAGTCACTCGAAATCTCGAACTCGACTTATATGCCACCGTTACTCGCCAGATTATTCGGTAGTGAACCAGAGAATTACCCCATTATTAATACTCCTACGTGAGCGCCTAGGTACAGTCCTTTCGAAAAGCATCCCCGATTTATAACCTCTCACCTGACCTCCGTGAGACTTCCTCCATGTCGTATTCTCTATCACGCCAGCGACAATTTGTGGCCCCTTTCATTGTCGAGCCATGCGGGATCCTTGCTCGTAGCCTAAAATCACCCAACTAGATATTCCGAACTTGTTTTTGTTGTATTTGCGGAACTCCCATCTTCCTTAATGTGTCATGTATTTGTCTTTTCCGAGCCTAGAATGCGATGTCGACATATGAAGTAGTTGTCATTTCTCTTCCCCTATCTACCTACATGCATGAGTTGTGGTACGCGTCAAGGGGCGCCTTCCTACTTCATGTAGGCACCGCAGAATCAAAAGAAGAGCAGGAATGAAAACGTATGCATGTATGGCTCAATATGGAGGGTTAAACCAAGATGCAAGTAGAACAGGGAAGCAAACCACTACATGGCACAAGAGAACTAAAGAGCTTCAAGGAACATCTGCCAAAGCATGTGAGCTCGCAGGTTTACCTGCCACTCTATCCCCTTTACCACTACTCGAACTAGAGACGACTGACTGATCCATGACTATGTCTCGAAGTATTGTTCAATGATGCTTCTACCTTCTGCCTTATAAGTCAGCAACGCATATTTTCTTACAGATACTATCTCGTCCCCCAATTAATGGTGTGTATGGCCTGCTCCATTGTTTTCAATATTTCTCAAGTCTAGGAGAGGGCTGATATCGCTCTAGGTATGCCGTCAATACTCAGGAATCGTCGCAGGACAGTATTGCGAATTGTCATCCTGGAAGACTGTAAGAAATGAGTTTTCTCATTTGTTGCACACATCACATATCCTCTGACGGTTTGCAGCTCACCAGGATGTGGATATAATCGCCAAACCAGATATTCACTACACAATTTAGTCAGCATGGGAATGTAGTGTTGCCTATCATTCACATAATCATCGAATATGCCGTGTAATCTTGTACTACTCCCCCCTTCCTGGCGCTGTCATGGAGTACGTAGATGTCCACTCTGTCCAACGAACCAAGCTAAGCTGCTGTATGGCCTCCGCGTTTTGTGCCCGTGGCCAGCAGCAGAAACCCTGTGGTCCGTCTTGAAGCCTTCAATGTTACAGGTGTGACGCCGAAGACCAACTTAGAAGAGGTTTTAATCTGGGTGGTCATCACGTTTTCTGCACCACACACCAGAAGGGGCCTCACTGTTTGCATTGTGGACCAACCTGAATGTTGGCAGCGAAATGGAGCCGAACAAGACGGCCTAATGCGTACCGCATAAGTAACCAACTGAATACATGTGGATGGTGAGGATGGTGAGGAAGTGCTAGTATATACGATGGTACGTAGCGGAGCAGATATGGCTAAGTCTACATTCGAAGTTGAGATGCTTCATTTGAAAAATTCCCCTATTGCACCAAGCAGTACATGGGTGCTGGAGGGCAAGAGTGTGCCTGATCTGGTTTGCAACACCAGTATGGGTCTCATACCTCTGCAGTCGCACAGAAAGGGTCACAAAGCGGGCCAGTGGTGTCCTGGGCTCATCTTATTTTCTTCTTCTTCTGTTACTACGACGAGTAATGCGGGTCTTATAAGCCTTAGGAATGGGTTGCTCAGGAATATCGTCCGGACGATGACAACGATGTCATCGTCCCGGATGGTGAGTGTAAAACAATCATGTGGTGTCAGAACTATTTACCCACGTAGCTCCCAACATTTCTTTGGCAGACACGGGGTAACCAGCATCCAACTCATGACAGTTTTGTCTGCTCTTGTTCAGTCACTGTTCTTGAGCTGTCCACTCCCTGCATTGTTTCCTACCTCGATCTACTTTGTTGCAGTCCTTCCGAAGCTTTTTTGTTCGTTCAAATAAGCTCCTCCTACCTCACAAACATGTTGATCTTCATGATGCGGCTTGTCATAGCTGTGCTTGCGAGCATGACTGCAGGTGTTCTGGCTATTGCCCCAATCCTGTACCAGGATCACCCCAATAGTGTTGCCAACAATTATCTCGTCGTCATGAAGAAGGGCTCCGAGATGGGTTTGGTCCAGGCACACTATGATTCCGTCAAGTCTGTCTCTTCGTTAGGGGACCTCAGAGGTTTCGTTCGAGACTTTCAGATTGGAGACTTCTCCGGTTACCACGTTGAATGTAACGATGCCACGGTTGAAGACATTCGTAAGCACGATCTTGTACGTTCGTCCCGCTTGATCGTTCCAACAGACATACTGACGCATATTCAAGGTTCACTATGTCACCCCTGACAAGACGGTCAGTGTCCAATCGCTTCCCGTGGGTATGGGACATCTCACCCCGGAGATGTTCGACACACCTTGGGGACTGAGTCGGATTTCGCATCGGCTGCCTAACACCACCGGCTATGTCGATGTGGACGATTCTCAACTCAACGTGTTGCCAAGCAAGGCATATGTAATTGATACGGGAATCCGAACAACCCATCTTGTACGTCTTCCTGGCGACTGCCGTCAATTTACTTTGAGCTCAACTGGAGCAGGAATTCAGGTATGGCCGTGCCGTATGGGGAACCAACTTTGTCGTCAACTCAACCGTAAGTCACCCATATACTCCATTACACGAAATATGCTAACATCCCGAGATAGGATGATGATGAGGCCGGACATGGTACACATGTTGCGGGAACAATCATGGGTGCTATGGTCGGCGTTGACAATACCACCATTGCTGTCGCTGTAAAAGTTCTCAACGAGAATGGAACGGGACTGGTCAGCGATATCATCAAAGGCCTGGAATGGTGTGAGTAGTGTACACCACTTGATATCGAGCTAGGTACTAACAGATACAGCGGTGTCCGATGCCCGAAACACGAGCAGCATCACGCGTTCTGTCGTGAATATGTCCCTAGGCGGCCCTGGAGCGGATCAGTTTACGAACGACGCGATCGCAGCCGCGGTGTCGGCGGGCATGACTGTGGTCGTGGCAGCGGGCAACAACAATACGATTGCTTGTGACTGGTCCCCGGCCTCCTCTGAGTATGCAATCGTTGTCGGGGCCATAGATGATCACGACGTGCGCGCCGAGTACTCCAACTATGGCGACTGTATCGACATCTTTGCGCCGGGAAGCAACGTGCTAAGTTCAAGTCATGACTCTGACCAGTCTTATGCCAGTTTATCCGGAACAAGCATGTCTTCTCCCCATGTGGCTGGCCTTTGTGCATATCTGATCTCACGCGAGGGCCTCGACACTCCTCAGAGGGTCAGGGAGCGACTCATCGAGTTAGCTACGAAGGACATGGTTACCAATGCCAACAGTACTGCAAACTTTATTGCTTTCAACGGCAACCCGGGCGAAATCGAACAGTCAGTCCCCGAGACTGTGGTGTCTGTTTGAGTTCATGAGAGCGCCATTAGGATGGGAGTTGATGATTTGGGGGGTACCTTGGATGCTCCTTATGTGATTTGGGAGCAGCTTTTCGGCGTGGCGTGGATCTCTGGCTGTTTCGGTTGAGGTTGGGTCTTTGACAATCGTCAGGTTAGAGGCCAATGTCGTGTTCTATGTCACTACATAAGAATAACCCCAATACACTGCCGAATGATCAGCACCCTTGCTCTACAAATAATCATGTGGTAAACTCCCTATAGAATGGCCGGGCGGCAAATGAGATAAACGCCAAAGCCGCATTAGAATTGACAAGCCAACCAATGACCCACCGCGTGTAAGTTCTACCATCCATGGAGTTGAAGGAATTTATTGCTGATATCATGAATGATGTCAAGGAATTCGGTTTCTTGGGAGGAAGGGGGTTCGAATATGGGGAGTGTTTCTTTTTTTCTTGTTCTTCTAAAATGCTTAGGCAGTCGTTCGAAAACTCGGATGTACGCTAATCATAGAAATATAGCCAGGATGTCGGCCTTCGAGACGGAGCCCATACACCCGCATTACAAGTACGGGTTCCCAGATCTATCGCGCAGTCCACGTGAGTGTAATTGTAAATTTTACATTGCCAAACATTCAAATGTATTGCCTGGACCATTGGAGAAGGCCTTGAAGTACCGGGTAGGGGGGTCGATGAAGCGGAAAGAGTCAGGTACCAGGGTCCAGGGTATGACGCATCACCGTCACTTTCATGCTCTCACTTGCCCCCACTACCCACAGAGCTTCTGAGACGTGATGTGTGTGCCTGCCTCGCCTGCCTCGCCTGCCTCAGGCGTAATCGCAAGAAGAAGCCCTCAGTCTTCGAACATCATGACATCCGATCACCTATGGTAGCCTGAGACTCCACACGCCCCAGTCCTTGTTCTCCGGTCGCACACCATGGCTCCCGACGACGACGATCCGCCCGACTGGTGCAAAGGGGAGAATGCTCTCGCTCCCGGCAACAAAGATATCTACGTGCAGCTGGTTCTGTCCTTTGGCTTGGGAATCACCGCCTTCGTTGCTTTCTGCGTAGGCCCTCCCGTGCTATCCGATGTGCTATGCCTAGTGTCTGTAACTTACATTTCGTTCCTGTAGATACTCCGGCCACGATGGAAGACTCTCTATGCTGCCCGAAAACGCCATAAGGACCCCGAAATCGCGTTGCCCGTCCTGCCCGATAGCTTTTTAGGATGGATCCCAGCATTATACCGAGTCACTGAGGACCAAGTGCTGGCTTCGGCCGGGCTGGATGCCTTCGTGGTATGTGGACTGTCCAGTATTGACCGCAGCTAGGGCTGATCATCGTGACAGTTCCTCTCTTTCTTCAAGATGGCCCTCAAGCTCTTCGCTACCATGCTCTTCTTCTCCGTCGCCGTACTGTGGCCAGTCCATACGACCTTTGCTAGCGACCTCGATCCAAATCACCGGAATAGTTCGATGATCCAGGCCAATTTGTTTCTCTTTGACCCATACTCTTCCACCCTCAAGCATGGTGCTGGTAAAAATAGGAGCTGGGTCTGGGCATACCTTGTCTTCACCTGGTTCTTCTCTGCCCTAACTATTTACTTCATGAATGCCGAGACGTACAGGGTGGTGGAAATCCGCCAGGACTACCTCGGAACGCAATCCACCGTAACTGACCGTACCTTTCGTTTGACTGGAATCCCGGAAGACTTGAGGACTGAAGATAAGATCAAAGATTTTGTCGAGAATCTCGAGATTGGTCATGTCAGAAAAGTCGCGCTCTGTCGACATTGGACCGAGATAGACGGTCTGATAGTCCAACGCCAAACCACACTTCACAAACTTGAAGAGGCATGGACTGCGTACAGAGCGCAAAAGGCTGCCGTATTGCGGACTATCGCGAGCGCAGAGCGCATCCAGGGCACACACCAGCCCGACATCGAGCGAGGCGCAGACGCAGATGAAAATGGGCCGCTGCTCGGAGATGAAGATGGCGAACACAATATATTAGGCGAAAGAGAGCGACCGAAGATCCGCTTGCGATTCGGCTTTCTCAAGATGCGAAACCGCAAGGTCGACGCGCTGGATTACTACCAAGAAAAGCTGCGTCTGCATGATGAGAAAATCCACGCTGCAAGGAAGAAGGCGTATCCGCCAACTGATACGGCATTTGTGACCATGGACTCAATCGCCGCCTGTCAAATGGCTATCCAAGCTGTGATCGATCCTCGTCCAGGTCGACTACTTACAAAGCCAGCACCAGCGCCCTCTGATGTCATCTGGGCGAATACATACGCGCCGCGATACCGAAGAAGACTTCAGTCAGCAATTGTTACTGTATTCATTATACTGCTAACTATCCTCTGGTTTTTCCCAGTGGCGATATTGGCGCAATTGCTCAGTATCTGCAGTATCAAGAAAGTGGCACCTCAGTTCGGCGAATTTCTCGAGGACCATGATGTGACCCAAGTACTCGTTCGAACCGGCTTGCCAACCCTGGTGGTATCGTTGCTCAACGTGCTGGTTCCTTTCCTCTATGACTATCTTTCGAATATTCAAGGTGCGATATCACAGGGCGATGTTGAGCTCTCGGCCATATCAAAGAACTTCTTCTTTGTCTTCTTCAACATCTTTGTCGTGTACGCCGTCTCTGGTTCGGCAGCTATGGCCGAATTCTGGCAGATCATCAGAGACTCGCTGAGCGATACAAGCCAGATTGCCTCAAGGATAGCTCAATCGATCCAAAAGCTAAACAACTTCTACCTCAACTTCATCATGCTCCAAGGTTTTGGGTTGTTTCCTTTCAAACTTTTGCAATTCGGGAGCGTGGCCATGTACCCCCTCTTACGCATGGGGGCAAAAACGCCTCGTGACTTTGCCGGACTCGTTCAACCGACATTGTTCAACTACGGTTTCTTTTTGCCGACTGCGCTACTCGTTTTCATTCTGTGTCTGGTCTACAGCGTCCTGCCAGGCTCTCCTGTTGTGCTGCTAGTAGGTGTTTGCTACTTCGGCTTAGGGTACTTTGTGTACAAGTATCAGTTGCTGTACTCCATGGATCAACCTCAGCACGCAACCGGGCGAGCTTGGACTATGATCTGTCGTCGCATTATTCTTGGCCTCATATCCTTCCAAATTGTCATGCTTGCTATTCTTGTATTGAAGGAAGCTTTCATTGAGGCAGCGCTCATTATACCACTGACGCTTTTGACCCTATGGTATAATTGGGATTATCATCGCCGCTTCGAGCCTCCGACCCGCTTTATTGCCCTTCGAAGCATCAAGCGCGAGTCAGACCCAGGGCGTCAAAGCAACCCGGACCAGGACGAGCACCAACCAATGCGTCTTGCTCGGCGGATGAGTACTATTGACGAGGACAGAGAAAAGGGCATGTCTTTCGTCAACCCGTCGTTAGTAGTCCCGCTCGAACAGCCTTGGATCTACCAAGACCCTCCTCCACCAATTAGTCCTTCCGAATCGGCCGTCGAAGAGTCTAGCATACACGATTATGGAAACATCGGTACAAACAATAACCCCCGGCTTGCATTATCGGAGGGTTATAATACGGACACAGCGGTAAGCACGTCGAGCTCATTTAGTTTAGGAGACACTCACGTGTGGCGAGACAGTGGTGAAGACAGCGTATAAGACTGCGCAGGAGGAATAGACTGCTTTTGTATATAATCATTGGAGAATACCCATAACGTCTATCATTCGTAAGATAATCATGTGCCTTGAACTCACTATCTGGAAGTTCTTTAGCTCTGGAGTGGTGATCAGATTGCTTCTTGTAGGACGAAACATCAAACTCTTCCAGGCTAACGTTCTGCAATGCCTCGAAATAAAGTGACTACACTTTACCCCCATGAACCGCTAGTGGAATACTCGCTACGGCCACATTCCATCAAACATGAAAAGCCAGTCATCCCAATACTTGTCATACCGGCCGGCCAGCCAGCTCCTCCCATCACTCGACGAAACCTTGAAAGGCCGCGAATAGACACCATCCTGTTGGATGTGTCGCTTCAACGCGATGTTGATACTGAAACTGCTGGGACTAACGCCCACGAAATAGTCGGCCTGGAGTAGCACCGCGAAGTCTACCAGAGCCTGCTGATCCCAGCTCATCGCTCGCAGCTCCTCGAGATCCCTGCCTTTGATCAGATCATGCTTGGACTTGACGTCTAAATGCGATTGTGCTCTTGCGTCTTCTGCGAACTTGAGTCTTTCTTCTTTACTGCCTGATGCTAGATATACTGCACGACCTCTGAAACCTTGTTTCTCTGCCTCTTGGAAGTAAGCCTTGCTTTGGTTTTCGTAGGTCGGCCATTGTGAGAGGGCGTCTTCTTCGGTTCGCAGGTGGATTCCTAGGAATGCATTCTCGGGTCTTTCCATGCTTGCTTCTTGAGTGTTGTCAGATGTTTTTGATGCAGTGGCGTGCTTTCTCATCGCTTGCACGATTTTGTCCGAGAGTTGTAGTATGTCATCTCGAATCCTCAAGAGCCCCCCGAATGTCGTTGCAAACTCTGGCCCGTCGTAGAAAACTGGCCAATCCCACAGGACACCCCAGGAAAGACGTACTAGCATTGGGTTATCCCAGCCTGGGGGTTGGAGATTTAGGTCTTTCTCTCTTTCGCGCATCCAGGTTCGGAACGAGGTGCCGAATTGCGAGGGATATCGATGAGGATCTCTGATGTCGCAACCACCTCGACTTCCGCCGAAGTTTTTTGGCGTTATTCGGTGGATCATGCGCGAAGGGTCAAGACCCTCGCGCTGCGCTTTTGCGGTCACGCCGGGGATTAGATCCAGTCCTGCGTTTTCTGACGCTGGAGTTGGTACGGGGAAGAGAGTGATATGTGGACAGGCTTCTGCTAAAGCGTCACGGAAATGGACCTCTGAGAACATGTAGCTTAGGTTTTTATACTCTTTGAAAAGGTTTGAGCGGTCGGTGGCCGATCGGGTTCGGATCATGGGCATCTGGAGACCGGTTGCACCCGCTTCGATGGCGTAGCGGAGACATGTTAGGATGTAGTTGCGGATATTTCCTGGTCCCCCTGAGTTGTTGTCACAGAGAAAGATCAGGCCTGGTATTAGGGAGGTTTGCACTTGTTCATTGCAGAGACGTTGTAGGGGCCAGGATACGAATGGTGCGGTGGGGAATGAGAGGTCGAGAAATGGGGGTTCAGGTGGACTTGAGAGTGTGATTTCCTGCCTGGTGGTTTGATGGGGAATGTTGAAACTTTGGTGATGCCAGATCAAGAGTAGGGCTATAATACTGATAATGAAGAGCCCGAAACGGCGTTTATGCTGATGTTGGGCTACCATCTCGGACTCTGGGCTCTGCTATGCAGCCATCATTCCACGGGAGTCTGTCTCGTTGTAGTGTTGTGCAGCGCCGATATATCTACTATCTGGCAAGATTGCCAACTTCATAGCTGTAAGGTATCTACGGATGTTGCATGTTATTCATACGTAGCTGGGTTGCAAGGGCATCAAGACACGTTATTCCCACTTTGGTATGCGGAGCGGTTCTGCCGAGATGCCACTTTTGGGCAGATGGCGAGAACCGTGAATATGCCAGGCTAGGTGATTGTCGTCTTGAATATCATAGTAAGAGCTTTTGCAAAACAAATTACATGATCGTATATTGTGATAGTAGGTAGTGAGGTCAGGACTAAGATGATTGATTATAAGGTCTCGGTCATTGGCCATCTCGCCCTATAGTGGTTTCCTGAGATAACCACGAATGCGTGCCTTTTTGCGACTTACTGTTTTTACTCATTATAAGATTATTGTCGACTATAGAGTTGTCACGAGGAACATGTTGTCGCACGTGAGGCTCTGCAGTACGCAGTCTCGAAATGGGCTCCGGAGATCTATCTGGTCTTTGCACCCATCACTCATCAACCATAACCATCTCACGATCGCCATCATCGCGCAGCTTTCCAGCACCACGACCTTACTATGTCCGACTCAGCAAGTCTCGGTTACTTCTAACCGGGGTTTGATCCTAAATCCTTAACCATTCCGCGCCTTAGGTCCATTCTCGTAGCTTATAATATGTCTTACTCTTTGGATGCGAAAAAGGCACAGCTTATTGACATCTTTAACGAAAATGTCGTGCCTTGATCCAAGAAAATCTTCGTCGCTGGAGCGCACACTAAGCGCATCAGCTAGGACATTTTCGACGCCGACGACGGGTTGTCTTTGGAAAGTACCATTAGAATGGACCGGGCCTTGAGTACTTCTTAGCAGTCATGGTCCAGCCTCAAAACCTTTGGACCAGACATGGGCGTCCGAATAAGTCATCAACAATAGGTATCACATGAATTTACACACCACATATCTGCTCATTTGCTCGTGGGTGCCGTTGTGCACTTCGTTGTAAAAACAGACGCTATGCCGACGAACGAATATGAGACATTCGAAGTATCGAGTGAGATCTCGATGTTTCCTTTGTCATCGATTGTTAGTCTACCAATCCTGCTGCCCAGCACGCGTTCCTTTGTAGTTTTGACCCGCAAGCAGCTACGTTGTATTCCATCTTTACACCCATCCAGTCTTGCGTTTCCATCCAGCTACCAGGCATTCTAGCCAGAAGGCATATTGAGAAATTGGAAAGGCCTGTTGAGACAGTCCGGCAATCATCCCGAAGAGTTTTGCCCAAGCCCGTGACTAATAATGCCGCAATGGACTCACTTAACGGACTCTCTTTGTCGGAAGAACTGTCGCCTTGGGCTGCGCGTTTCAAACAAGATGATGACTATGCGCTTTTCTCGGTCGATGGTGTGATGCATTCAGGGATGGCCCCCTTCCCACGTCTGGATCCTCTTCACTACGACGATGAGCCCGCAGCCGAACATTTCCAATACCCTCAACACGGCCCAGACCTGGACCATATTCTTCTCAGTGAAGCTTATCAAAGGTTTCGCCTCAAAGGTCTCACAACATGGCAGCTTGGTACAATGTAAATGTGACGCCTCATGCTCGAGACATCCACCGAACAATAGTGCGACAGTAGCTAATCACGCCACCGTAGGAACAAATATCTGTATTTCGGAGATCGCTATGGCTTGCTCCCTGGCGGACACACTTCGGAAGCAAAGCTGAAGAGTCAAAACGGGCACTTTTCTCGACATCTGATAGAAGATGTCAATACGGCAGGCGGGACGAAGACCACTGAGGATGCTTGCAATCTCATTGTGAAGAACGAAATGATTACAATCAACGAAAACAACTGGTTCCCTTTTCTGAGAAGAAATAGGTGGTACACAGCGGGCATTGTTAGTGAGTAGTGTCAGATTTGCCAACAACACTCGTTCATCGAAGGAAATGTCGTACTCAATTCTCGGAGCTGCACATATCTGAGAGCAAGAGAAATTCTATGAGTGGAATTGAGTTCTGACCCGGGATGATATAGATATAGACGACGAGAAGAGTGTAAGCAATTTCTGCACTGTTTTCCTTCCTGTTCAAGAAGTTTGCAGGAGTTGGTCTCTTTGTTCTCAAACGCAAGTGCTTTCTTGACGTGCTTAGAGACCTCGAAATTTAGCGGACACTCCGTAAAGGGTCTTGGTTAATTCGATATGCGCAGTGGGAGGTGTTGAGTCTCGGGCTCGAGTTAGCCAATCGAATGTTACAGGCAATGATTTTGGACCAGCATGAGTGGCTTCAGTAAGTTATGTGAATTATGCTCGTGGAAATGTCGTTCTTCTTTCCATACGAAGTCTGGTTACGACTTTCATCCTTGGTACCTTTGAAAAAACCAGTCCGATGCATCTCTAATACAGCACATAGGACAATACTTTATGGACGGTTGGATCATTGGTCGACTTTTGATCCTACCGTAAACCCGAATAAGCTTGTTCTCTTGGTAAGAGAGCCAGTGTACGAATGCGAACCTTGCTGACTTTAGATGCTTGCAACACGACAGTCGCTTCAGAAAGAACGCCAGGTTGCAACGCAGCTGAACATACCCGTTTTAGGAGAATATATGACCGATATTGATCCCCAAGACTGGAAAGTGAGGATAGAAGACCTGATGTCAGACCAACTTGTGAGTAGTGCTATTTCGCGTGAGATAATTCCATCCGTGCTTTTCCTCAATCTCAGCTATTGATATGGTATATTGGCACCCGGCATCCAAATAAGAAACTTGAATGGCTCCGATTCTCAGACTGGATGCGCTGACTCAGGCAATAGTGGTACATTATTGATTCTGGAATACGTGAGGATGCTCTGGCAATACATCACAGCGATGGTATCGGCCTGATCGGTCTGGGCTCTAACTCGGTATTATGGTGTGTAGAAATAATTTGTTCCTTTTTCTTGTCCGTTGTCTTGTAGAGAGATCTATGCTAACTATGCCATAGTAAGTACTTTCGGCAGCACGGCTGCGGCCGCGTATTCTAGAACATAACAATTTGATTCCGGACCGCGACGGAGGGGAAAAGACACTAACAGGTTCACTACGCTAGCTCTACGTGACACGGCTATGACCCTTTCAGAAAGATGGTCAGTAAGGAAATCTACAGTTCGAATTTATACCTCGGGTATATCTGCGCCCCTTCTCAATGAAATATCAAAGCCCTGCATCGCAGGAAAGCCGTAGGTTGACGTGTTCCGTAGCAGAGGTTTTCTAACCCTAACGAGACTGGTAAGCGGAACTTAACACAAGATCTTGCAGTCAGACCTTACACATGAACAAGCCTAAGCTTACCGTCTTTGCAGATACTACATGAGTTGATGCATGCAATTATATACATTCGTATCCTAAAGGACGGTGGTCGTCCGGGATACTGTCTGCGAGACATCACATCTTTAGCAGGAGAACCAGTAAGAGTGTGAGCTACGACGTCTAGAATCCTGCACTGACGCAAGGTTCTACAGGCCGTGGACTTCGAGGCAAAAAGTGAATTTGGGCAGGCAATGGAAGTCAGAGTGTTTGGTGGTGGTAAGTACTCTTGTAGCAAGCATAATCCATATTCCAAGTCATGATTAAACGTATAGTCGTCTACGCAACATATTCTTACTAAAGAGTCACTGATTGACTCGAGACTGTAGCCTGTTTCATGGCTTGTAGGTCCTTCTTGCTTCAAGGCTGCCGATACCTAGTTGCGTCGAGTAGAAGCTGTCAGATCCCGTGCTCATACACAGACCAGTTAATTCACTTGGCCCACAAATATCATCCTGGACTGAAGAATGGCCTATTGGCGAAGTCTCTTTCCAGAGCACTTCGTTATATGCCTCACAGCTCCTATCAGAGTCCTTCGTAAGCAACTTATGGGTGCTCATTGTTGTTAACTCGGGAGATGTTCGAAACTTGGCGCCTCCGTTGTCCAAGCAAGTGCTTTACAAACATGCTCAAACACACGATGAATAGTAATTGTTGAGTGTTACATAGTGGACGGACAGCAGCAGACCTAGGAAAAGCGATGGCTTCTTCCACCGCTTAATGTTATTTGGGAATCAAAACGAGCAGCCTGTACAGATATCCGCGGCAAGCCAACAAGGGCAAGCGAGCGTGGAATATCAAAGCTTGGTGGTAGGTACTATAATGGCATACCCTACTTGACTGGACAGCTTCAGTTGCGCCCAGCTTTCCACTGCCACTACTGACCATCACTACAGTAAATAAACCCTTGTTTGTAGCTAGCAGAGAACAGCAGCCGAGCCATCCTAAAAGATCACTAATCATCGCGTTCTAATCTGTCTTTCGCTTCAGGACTGATTTCAACTCAAGGAGCATGTTCTGGAATGCTCAACGACAACCTTGGTTTCCATATGGCCACGAACGATGGTCAGGTACGCCAGTGAGTAATTATTTTTCACAGATGCGCTGGAACGTGGTGGAATCTAATGAGTTGTAGTGGGGCGTTTTAGAAGGACGAATGAAGGTTCACTTTTTTTCGGTCAGCTTCGCAAAGAAAGATCAGCTACATTGTGCCTTAGTGGGTGAATGGTTCTTATCAGCCTTGCCATGGCAAAATCACGACGAGTACCGTAAGCAATTCATCTCTTGCTCTAGCTATCCTTTCATCGTATTCCAGGACACTTGAGGCCCAAATTGGCTCGCCAGTGAAAGTGATGACTGACTGGTGCCATTGCAGTGAGTAGCATAACAAGCACTGCACCGGTAGTTCCATTCTACTGGATATCCTACGCACGTAAGTAGTTCCAGGACTCTTCCACTGCCGATTCCGGAATCTTTCGTGAATTAGCAAATCACTGACCCAATACTGTTACAGTTAGTTAGTAATGAGCACCGGATCTTGTTGATTCCGATGTCATAACTTACCGGTACTTAAGACTGACCACAATGGAGGAAACAGGTCTGTTGATGATGGCAGCAATTCCACTACGCCCTAACGGAATAGAATCAGAGAAACGGATGGTCGTAACCCTCAACCTTGTAGCAGGATCCCAAGCGTATGCCAGCGGCTGCCCTTCCCAGATTCATTCAAAGGAACCCGCCTCACGGGGCACAAGGCCCTCGTGTGGTTCCAGTCAAGATTTCGACCGACGGCTCAGAGGAAGGGTGTGCAGTCAAGTGGATTACTGTCTGTATGCGGAGGATCTTTTGAAACATGTGGCAAATAGTGGATGCATTGTCCCTTTGCCATGGTTTGTGGCACTTCAGGTGAATTGTTCTTATTCTCTAATTCTTCATCTTCTTTATCCACTGCAACATGAAACAAAAAGGAGAATCATATGGCAACTAATATGAAAAATTGCAGTCAGCCACAATATCAATTCAGAAGCAACGGCAAGAGCTCGTTAACATGACCGACCCAGTTGTTGCTAGCAAAGCTTGGATTAAGGAATGGCCATTTTATGTACCTGCATATCAAGACGGCGGCTGGGCCCGCTTCAACTCAAATACCAATGCATGGGAAGCTACATAATAGGTGTCGTCCATTTCTAAGGACGAAGTACATAATACAGGAAGCTGATAGATCACTATGACTCTACCGGGTTCAGTTACGTGTAGTCTCGGCAATGCTCGAGCGGCGGAGGGTGGACTATTGACTTTACTTGGTCGAAGCGAAGGGATCGAATGACCTATAAGATCCTGCCGGCTGCCCAAGATTGATCGATTTCGGCCAGGAGAAGTCGGAGAGTTATTCATTTGAGTTCATCACCGAGTGAACAGTGGCAACGGAGTTCGTCAAGATTGATATCCCTCATACAACCTCGTGCTAAATCAGCGAAAGTGGGCTTTCTCAGTGTGTCGCTCTCTGATGGGATTCGACGACGTGGCCACTGCTCGTCTAGCTCAAAAGTACTGTCTTGATACCTGGATGTACACATGAATAGTTCACATATACTGGTGTAACATGTCATCAAAAGAGTTCATGCTAAAACGCCCATCAAGGCTTATAGTCGGGTTGAGATGAGATCTAGAATGATGGCTGTTGTCGCTACACTCTCCACGAGAGGCAAAACGTCAGGACAGAAAAAGTACTTGGGGCACCTAGGTACATGTAGTCAGGTATGAGATGTTGGTGGTGGTGGTGGTGGCGCAGGGAAAGTGTGGCTAAGTATCTTAGTTACCTTACCTGTTGAGGTCCACTCCAAAACCTCTGCATACATGTATCTTATCACGGCGACCGAATCATTACGACGTTGCAATCCCACGACCCGGCATAAAGATGCTATGCTCTGATAATGTGCTGTAACCCACCCATGCGCTATGTGCCAAGATGGTGAGATATTTGATAGGCTTCCCCCGCCCTGCACCATGTCGGCCATTGTATGGGAGAGTCCCGAGGTCCCACAGCCAGTGCCTGACGTAAACCACAACCCGCACTTACAGACTTGGCGTTGGTCTTTCAACATCACATCGTGAGGACGCTGGTCGTCATTCGGAAGGTCCATAGTGCAGACTCGCCGGAATGGCCCCGGGCCCTGGACTGAGATCGGAGGGTGCTGGCTCCTTCGCATCGTTGCGGCCAGCTTGCGATGAGCAGACGTCACATATAAAAGACAAATGCCCGTGGGATAACGAGACAAACATGCAGTCCGCAGCATTTTTCCGGTCGCCTTTTGCCCGCGGGCTTGTATATCTTGTAGTCGCGTGTGGCGCGATAAGCTGGACGTTGCAGCAACCTTTCTCTGATACAATCGCCATACTCTTGGAGACAGTCAGAATGGCGCCCTTCCCCACAGATCTCGCAACGGGCATGGTCCTCACGACCATCACACGCGCTGTCTCGACTTTCCAAAACGTAAGCATGAATTATACGACAGCAGAAGCCGGAAACCCATTCGTGGATGGATGGTATGCAGACCCAGATTCGGAATACTATGATGGGAAATATTGGGTGTTTCCCACGGCCTCTTATGATTACGACGAGCAAACGTATCTCGATGCCTTCTCCAGCACCGATTTGATCAACTGGGAAAAGCATCCGAACGTCCTGACGACGAGCGATGTAAGCTGGGCGACGAGGGCAGTGTGGGCGCCAGCACCTATTTCAAGAAATGGGAAATACTATCTTTACTTTGCAGCAAACGACATCCAGGAAGGGGAGCCTGAAGAAGGATTAATCGGTGGGATAGGTGTAGGAGTGGCGGATAAGCCAGAGGGTCCTTACATCGATGCCATAGGGCGGCCGTTAATTGGGGAATATTTCAATGGTGCACAGCCCATTGACCAGGACGTCTTTATCGACGATGACGGACAAGCCTACATCTTCTACGGTGGCCATTCACATTGTAACATGGCGAAGCTGAACGAAGACATGATTTCCATTGGCGAATTTAGCAACGGCTCATCATACGTCGAGATCACGCCCGAGAACTACGTCGAGGGCCCCCAGATGCTGAAACGAAACGGCAAATACTACTTATTCTGGTCAGAAGGCACGTGGACAGGGCCCGATTATAGCGTGTCTTATGCCATGTCCGACTCGATCACTGGACCATTCAAGAAAGTGGCTAAGATCCTCGAGCAGGATTCCGCAGTAGCAAAAGGCAGTGGCCATAATGGAGTGATCAAAGTTCCGGGAGCAGACATATACTACATCATATATCATCGACGTCCGTTAAGCGAAACCGATGGCAACCACCGCGAGTTAGCATATGACCGTATGTACTTTAACGACGACGGCACCATTGCTCCCATCAACATGCTAGTGAAGGACGATTTCTCCGATGGGAATTCGATCGGTTGGAAACAATACGGTAGCGGCATGTCAGTGACGAGCGAACGGCTCACCAGTTCTGGTCCCTCAGTTGCTATGCTCGACACCAATTTTGGAGATCTGGTGTACGATGCCACTGTCGTTGTCCCAATTTCAGCCGAGGCAGGAGTCATATTCCGCGCAGCTAACGTGACAGATGATTTTGGGCAGTTTAATGGTTATTATGCTAAGCTCTCGAGTTCGGGAGACGCGACTTTGGAGAAATTGGTTGACGGCTCTTCGTCGATCTTAGGCCGGGGTAGTTTAACAGTCACGACTGTTCCGGAATACCGCATCAGAGTCACCGCCTTAGGCTCTACATTTCAGTTGTTTGTTGAGGATATGGAGAACCCCGTTCTGAATGCGACAGACGATTTATTCTCGACGGGTGCAAATGGCCTTCGTGCATCTGCCGCAGGTGTCAAATTTGGTGCCATTTCGGTAGCGAAGCCATAATTGTGATATGGATAGCGTATGACTGAACTCTGGAATACTTCACAGACTCTCGCGTGTTTGAAGCATTACATTATACCTTAAGCAGGTCTCTACCTGTGAAGCGAAATCTACAATCTTTCTGTGTTTGCCTGGTGATCAACTGATATGCAGTCATTATGCCGTGAGCTTGGGAAACACTGAAATAAGACGCCACCCAGCATAAAACTCGATTAGATTGTCGATTTGTTGGCGAATGACGAATGCCGTCTCTGTCGTATTACTTGATGTAATTCCGCACCGGGTCGTTCATCCTCATTTGGGAGCTTTCAGCCCCCCGCGAGCCGTCACTTACATCACGGCATGTTCCGTGGATGACACCCCGGACAGACAGATACATGGAGGTAACGACGCCGTCCAAAAGAAAGTGCACTAAGTGATACGGCTGTGATTTCAACGCAAGATGCATGATAATGGCGAGTCATCTCATGAGAATTGCGGTACACGGATGAAACAATTGGGTAGAGCCGGGCTACCTAGGTATGTAGCACGCGCTGTACCGATCGCATGGATCTCGGCACCCGAGAGATTGTCTCTTCTCGGGCTGGGGCCTACCTAGGCAATAGTACTAGCTAGCCCCATCGCCACGTTTAAGACTCCACAAGACGAGGCGTGTCTGGATGTCCGATGCAGAATCAGAATTCCATTCCGAACTGTTGGCTCATATTATTACGTCGAGGGCTACATGGCGGTAGGAGCTCGAGATCAGTTACAGGTCGTTAACCGTCGACTCAAAATGCTGCAGTGGCTATATATAGGTACTTAAGGAGTATAGAGACCTCCTCGTACGAACTTGACAGTTTAATTCCACATATTGTCTACGACGTGTGTCGGCCCAACTATGCGATATCAAATCCTCCGTCCATACGACTTTGGTGGCAGTACGGAATATGCCATCCCGTCTCGCCCGTATCGATCCAGAATTCTGTGTGATCCATGATTTTGCGTCCGCTGACCCCTGGGGTTCAGGGGTGTACTCGGCCGTAAGCCCACTCACTAGTATTCCTGTAACATACCGGATCCGAAAAGTTATGCAAATTTCAATGGCCATGCTATTGCAGTTCACTTAAAGAATAGGAATCCCCATTCCATTACTGATCTCGTCTGTTTGCATGGTCCTGGACAGGCACCCTCTCACCGAATAACCTCACGTTGCAGGATAACCCATTGACCTCGGCCAGGAGTATACTTATATACCACTGGAGCTGTCACTCCCGGAGAACAAAGCCGAGATACGAAGCAAATGCCCCAGCGGACAGCTCTCATAACCGGATGCAGCGACGGTGGCATTGGTTCTGCTCTAGCCGCGGAGTTTCATCTTAGAGGTCTGCGTGTCTTTGCTACGGCACGCGATGCTTCTAAGATGACATCGCTCACGGCCCTTGGCGTAGAGACAATCGCCCTGGACGTGACGTCGGACGAATCGGCAGCAGCGGCAGTCGCCCTGGTACGCGAGAAACTCAGCCCAGGGGGTGGGAGGTTGGATTTTCTCGTCAACAACGCAGGCATACATCACATTTTACCTTTCACAGACTCTAAGATCACGGACCTGAGGAGATTGATGGACACCAATGTTGTTGGCACGCTTGCAGTAACACAAGCTTTCCTGCCACTCATGATGCGCCGAAAAGAAGATATCGATGTAAACGGCAAGGCAACAGTGGTTATGCTGGGTAGCATCAACGAGATCTTCTGCCCAATTTACCAGTCGGCATACAATGCATCCAAAGCAGCAGTCCACGCCATTGCGCGGACGCTGCGCGTTGAGCTGGCGCCTTTGGGGATCAACTGTGTCACGCTCATGACCGGAAGTGTGCAAACGAAGCTGTTCGACAACGCTCCATCTAAAGTCCCAGAGGACAGTCTATACGCTTCTGTCGCAAACGAAGTTGAGACCCGTGATTTCTTGAAGACCGCACAGTTTGTGAGCACCGATCAGTTCGCGAGACAGGCCGTAGATGATCTGCTCAAGCCGAAACCGAAGCTTGACATATGGCGTGGTGGCTTAGCCACAGTAGCCTCATGGCTTGCGTGTTTTGGTTGGGAAGGGATGTTGGTAAGTGCACTCGTTCTGAAAGCCCTCAGCAATCGACGCCAAAAGACGTCACGAGATGACTAACAGTACTTGCCAGGATTCGTCGATGTTTAAAATGAATCATTTGGACAGAATATAATCTCAGCCTAGGAGCTTATCAAGATCGACGACTCAATATCACCAGTGGAAAGTACAGATAACTGGAGCGATCAGGAATGGTGTTTGTGAATATATAATATCTAATCGTCGTTTCCGGCACAATGTCATACTGCAGCTGCCAATTTTAGCTATCGTTGAGGTATTTAACAGGGTGATATGCTCTGGAACCAATAGGTGAGTTGTTAGTGTAGCAACATTGGAATGTACAATATGCCGAAAGTAAGGATGCACTCGGGGGAAATTGGCTTGGAAGTACTGACAAAGCCGCTATGGACATCATCTCGTCTCTGCAGTCACATTCTTGGGCTGTTGTGATGCCTAGTACCATACGGGCTCTACCGATGGACATTGACGTACCTGTTTGTACCATTCTTCAGCGATGGTGTCTGCCTAGTCAGTCGGAGAGAACAGTTCGAGAATCTACAGGCCTAGTCGCCGCCGTCGGTGATTGTGCCTTTTTTTGTCTGAAACCCACTTCAAGGATGGTCACTGGCCCACGAGTGTGAGTTTCAAACGAGCCAAATGCGAGAAGATACGTTGAGATGCCAGCCTAGAATCAATCCAATTCAGTTGCAAGGTCACAGGTACAACAGCAAGTATTGTCATTATGATGTTCAGGGGTATCTTAAGTACAAAATATACGCCCCGATTCTCAAATGCTACTCCCCATCCTTATTGCAATACAGCACGCTTGGATCTTCCACAAATCCATCGAGCGGTTTGCCAAGGACGATCTTAGTGCCGCCAAAGTCTTACAGCCTGCCTAGAGTGTCAGTGTCGAATAATATCATGGCCATTATCAAGAGTAAATGATTACCTTGTCTTTGCCACCGGAGCCAACGCAAGTACCATCTGGGGACCAGTCCACTGCGTAGACTTCGTCTTCGTGGCCAGGGAGATCTCCCTTCAATTTGAAGGTGCGCATGTCGAAAATTTTCAGAGTCGTATCTCTGGAGCATGAACATAGAAGCCTTGAATCCGCTGAGAAGGCCATTTGGAAAACTGGTGCAACCTATGAGGTGATCTTAGTTCCCTTGCACAACAACCGTAGTAAGGTCCCATTCTAGGCTGCTGGGTAGATTGCGGGAAGTGATCTCTGTCTGAACTTACATGTCCTCGTAAGGTAGCTAAAAATTTCCCATCACTAGTCATGCAAATATCAGCATCAATTCGAGATGTTTGGCTGTACAATGGTTTTTCGTACCGGTCCCAGATTTTGACTTGATTGTCCCAAGCGGCCGTGGCAATCAATCTACCATCTGGAGAAAAGATAACAGCATTGACCTGCTTTTGATGGCCGACGAGCCGGGCCACAGGTTTTGTCCCTTGCGTTTCTGGGTCCCACAAAAATACAGTGGTATCATCTGACGCAGATACTGCTCAAGAGCGGTTAGATGACAAAGACCAACTTCGAGGCCGGTGAGTGGTATAAAAGGTAAGGCTATAGTGTCGAGATTGGGTGGCAAAAACGAAGGTGACATACCTAATCTTTCCACAATTTTACCACCTTGCGTGCAAGCTTTCTCAAATCGTGCCTTTGCTTTTGCTTTCTGTTCGTCTAGTGTCGCTGGCATCTCCTTGGTATGATCATAAAATCCAGTTCTCAGCACTGAGTCGCTTGATAATGAGATGTGGTTGACCCAATGTGCGTGGGCACTCAGAGTAGTCCTCAGGGTTCCGTCACGGGCGTTAAATATCTTGATTGTTTTGTCTTGACTTGCAGAGTAGCTACGAGATACGTTAGCAACAGGACCAAAGCAGCCGAAATCCACTGATAGGCATCAAATCGCAACATAAGGCTCCTTGAAGCGATGCACACAAATCTCTGGACGTTTTTTCGGAAAGGTAACTTACATGTAGTCGAGTCCGCCCCACTTCACGCATGTTACGCTTGTCTTGTGACCTGAGAGGACATGTTGCGTTACACCCGAGTTTGCAAGGTATATCCGGACAGTTCCGTCTTTGGAACTACTTGCGAGACGTGGGCCATCTTCTTTCCACAGAAACATCGGCTGCCACGCGAGGCTCGTAATCCACTTGCTATGACCAGTAAATGACTTGCCAACCTGCTTCCCTGTGATCGGATCCCAAAGTTTCACAACCTGAATTCCATCTTGTAAGTGAGACCGTCGCCAGGTCACGGACGGGAGTAATGATGTGTCCATGGGCCACATGAAGCAAGATTTAGGGGACTTACGTTGTCCATGCCTGCTGTGGCTAGGTGTTTTCCTGTCGGATCCCAGCTCACGGCAAGTACCCATTTCGAATGTGGCAAGGTATGTTTCGGCGTTCCAGTTTCTGTGTTCCAGACTAAAGGTAGATGATCAGTACTATTCTCTGATATACTGATTGCTATAAGTGTTCGCACTACTCACTTCGTGCCGTGTTATCACCAGATCCAGTTGCTCTGTTGTTCTGTTAGAAGCTGTCGATTGGAAGTTGTAAGCAAGCCAGTAGCTCACAGTAATGCACCAGTAGCCGGAGAAAATTGAGCACATAAGATTGGCTGTCCATGTCCCGGTATTCTGGCATATGTCAGCGGACAGGTCGCAAGAGTAATTCACTCAGGCCGATCCTGATGTCGAGACTCTGTGCATGAAACTGACCTGTGGGCCATGCGCGTCACCGCTTGGACTTTGAAAACCTGGATCCGGTCATATTAGGGGAGATTCAGTGTTGAACAATGTCGTTGGCTGGGCTGGACTGACCGCCTGTGGTTCGGCGCTAAGAGTGATCGTAGTTTCGAATGGATTCTCCACGCCATGTTTGCGAAGCACGTCCAGAAACTCGGAGGGGGTTGGATATTGGTCGATGACGATGTTGGAATTCGGTACACGTATACGGAATCGATAGGGAGTGAAGTTCTCTCGATCCTAGAGAGCGACCACATGTAAGTACACGCTCGATATTATGCCTGGGGTCCAGGAGCCTGTCGGCGCACACCTTTTCGAGCAGGGTGTTCAATAGGGCCGAAACATTTCTTTCGGTGGCATCTGCTAGGGGAATTTCGATCGTATCTGCAAGAGAGTTGCCGTCGGGGTCGACAAAGCGGGCTTTGAAGGACCCGGCTTCTATGGCTTTGGAAGTCACATCTTGTTGAATCTGGGAGCGCTCCAGTGCCTCGCGTTTCTGTCTTTTGCTTGGTGGGGGGAGGACGGTAGCCATTGCCAAAGTTCTGGGTAGATATTTGACTACGGCAACCTTCGTCAAAGCTGCAGATTATGTGTTTGGGCGCCGTATGCCCAGTTTATTTCAGTGGAAGCCCGGAAAGGACGTTTGAAACTGCTCGCTACCTGGGTACTGTTCAAGAGCTCGCCGCGCCAGCAATACCTCATAACTTTTACAACCAACCTATTGCTAGATTTGGAAATTATTAGCACCCCGCCGCTATCTTATCTAATCAGATCTTATCGGCTGAGGACCCTGATGGACGCGCCCCGTATCTTGTGTAGTGGTAGGTACTTTCCCTCAATCTTGCACAACTTCCATCATCACCAACTCGAAGTCATCTACCTACCTAATTGGTCCCAATGACATTGAAAGTGTCGATAATGGCAGGTGCATGCGTTGGGAATGCCGCATCCTCGGTAGCACCTGCTTGCATGCTACCATTCCGTTGAAGACTTCTACTCTCGTTAGAACACCCGACACGCCATGTCTTTCAATCAACTATTCGTGATTCCCATCTCTTGTTGACGGATATTCAGTATTTGTTTGTACTTAATGGTCTACGGGCTGTCTATACGCAAGCTACTCAGTAGGTAATATGAGAGCAATGCCTTTAACGCCAATGCCGCGTCCTGCGCAGCGCGGCCAGCCTGCATCAGGGATCGGTTCGCAAGCACGACCTGTCTCTGTCTCGTCAGCGTCCAATACCCTATTCTCGTCACCATCAACTGCCCCCTTTCGCTCAAACTCACGTCTACTAAGGCCTCAGACAAGCGTCTCTCAATTCGCTCCGGGTCCTCGAAATGGGGACTCTACTGCTAGCTCATCTTTCCCTTCTCGTCCGCGTCGACAGACTAGTACCACCTCGGGACGCAAGTCCCGTGCCGCTTCATCTATCTGGGGCTCAGATTCACATGAAGTCGTCTGCGCCGTCGCCGAAGCAAGAGGCGTAGCGCCCTCCGTCGGCCTTGCATTCATCAATATCGCCACCAACGAGGTAGTCCTCAGCCAAATATGCGACACTCAATTCTACGTGAAGACGATCCATAAGATTCAAGTGTATGAACCCTCTGTGATATTGATGGTGACCACCGCTTTCCAACCAAATCAGAAATCCAGCTTGCTGTCCATCATCGAGGCAGAGCTCCCAGAAACGCCCCTTGAGGCGCTGGATCGTAAGTACTGGTCGGAGCATACCGGACTAGAGTTTATTCAAACCTTGGCGTTTCGCGACGACCTTGACGCAATCAAGGTAGCCATCGAGGGCAACTTTTATGCCACTTGCTCTTTCGCTGCTGTAAGACAGCCCAACCTGATTTCCTCGCTGTGTTTCTGATTTCTGGTGCTCTTCAGGTGATCAAGTATGTAGAGCTATCTTATCAAATTTCAATCGCAGCTCATTCTCTGCGAATACGGTATCAGCCTTCAGAGGATACAGTACTGATTGACATATCAACAATACACTGTTTGGAGTTGATTCAGAATCTGCAGGACGCAAGGTCAAAAGACTCACTATTTGGGTTGATGAACGAGACCATTACCCCAATGGGCTCGAGGATGTTGAGGAGTAATATACTACAGCCTTCCAGCCAGGTTGAACGCATTCTCATGCCTCGCTACGATGCAGTTGATGAACTGACTGTCAAAGAGGACATGTTCTTCGAAATTCGTAAATGTACAATGAACTCTCCTTCGAGACTCAAGGGACACCGACTCACATACTCCAGGTTTGAAGGCGTTTGATGACGTGGAAAAATTACTTACAAGTGTATGTTCATCAGCCTGAGATTGGTAAATCTACATACTGATCATCTCCGTCAAGCTTGTCATTATACGCCAGCAAAACTCGATCTACGCCTTGGAATCCGCTGTCGACTTGGTTCTAAAAGTTAAAGCTTTCCTCGTTGCAGTCCCGCCACTACACGATTCACTCGTTGCTGCTCGAACGGATCTTTTGAAACGAATTCGCGAACTATGTCGGCCCGGGGTAACACAACCAGTAGCGGACCTCGTCGCAGAAACAATCAATGGAGACGTTACTGCAATGAAGACACCCATTGACATGCGCAATCAGAGGACCTATGCAGTGAGAGTGAGTGTTGTTTTCCTAGCCGTGCTATATCCCCCTAACAATTCTGAAGTCCGGAATCGATGGACTCCTGGATGTTGCACGTCAAACGTATAAGGAGGCTACAGAAGACGTGTACTCCCACGTAGAAGAGATCAACAGTGAGTTGTCTTACATATCCAGATACTGAACGTACTAATAGGATCTAGGAGAATATAATATGGTCACAGAGGTGAAGTTTGACAACCGCCGCAAATTCTGGCTCCGCCTGAGAGACACAGACTTCGAAGACAGGACACTACCGGACATTCTAATCAATACTATCACAAAGAATCATTGGATTGAGTGTCAAACATTGCTCTTGGTCCAACTCAATAACCGCATCACTGATTCTCACAACGAGACTGTCATGGGCAGCGACAAAGTCGTTCAGCAACTTCTTAACAAGATTCGTGACCACGTTCCGGACCTATTTCGCGTGAGCGAAGGCATAGCTCTCCTGGATATGATAGCTTCTTTTGCTCAGTCGGCGACCACTCGGGACTATGTGCGACCTGAAATCACTGATACTCTTGCTCTGAAGGGGGCACGCCACCCCGTCTGCGAGCGGGTAAGTTCAATGGACTGTTCTCAGGTATACCACACACATCCGATCAAGTTGACAGATTGTAGGTCAACCCAGAAAAGTTTGTACCAAATGACGTGTTTGCGAACGAGCAGAATCGGTTCCAAATTATCACTGGTTGCAATATGAGCGGTAAAAGTACTTACATTAGGATGATACCTCATCTACAAGTCATGACTCAAATCGGGTCTTTTGTTCCCGCCCAGTATGCAACGTTTTCGATCATCCACCAGATTTTTGTACGAATGTCCACAGATGATAGTATTGAGGCGAATATGTCCACATTCTCCCTCGAAATGAGAGAAATGGCTTTTATTATGAGGTTCGCGGCGACCCAAACTTTCTCTTAAATCGCTCTAATGGATTTTAGAAATGTGAACGACAAGAGTTTGACCATCATTGATGAACTTGGCCGCGGAACCAGTCCAAGAGATGGTCTCGCCATTTCACTCGCCATCTCTGAAGCTCTTGTGCAGAGCAACTCCATGGTATGGTTCGCGACCCATTTTGAAGAGATTGGTAAGAGAACACGGTTCGTCTCCATACTCAGAAATAGCCTGACCTCCACACTAGCTAAGGTGCTTGGCCATCGTCCAGGCGTGCTGAATCTTCATCTTGCGACCGAGATGTCGCAGTTGAGTGAAAACCAAGCCCAGATGACTATGCTTTATAAGGTTGAATCGGGTCCAGTACGAGAGAAGAATTATGGATTGAATCTTGCGAAAGCGATGGGATTTCCTGAAGACTTCATCCGTGTTGCGGAGCACATCTCCAAGAGATTGGCAAACAACCTCGAGGAGAAACGGGAGATGTCGGAGTCACGACGACTCCACCGACAGCGCAAGGTTATCTTGAGCCTTCATGATTCGCTGATGCAATTGAAAGGTTCGAATATGGATGATGCAGCATTAGGGAGCTATTTGAGGCGACTTCAAGACGAATTTCTACTCCGAATGGACGTGGAGAACAACAACCATGAAGCGGGCGAAACACATTGAGCTGCATGGATGATCGGGTGGCGATTAGTCCTTGCAATCCTCTTTTTCGACTTGGAGAAAACCCTCTTCGCAAAGCTTTGTGAATTGTGTCTGATAGTAACATCAACCTATTACATGTAAGATTGCGCTAGTACATTTATGTGACAGCTACATGTGTGTGAGGACCTTATATATGTGGACAGCCCGCACCATCAAACATACCTAGAGTATGGCATTTTTCCGCCAAACACATTGCAGCCATATACTGTCGCCCCAAGTTGCCTCGTTATTTCAGGGCTATATCTCATGTGAAATAAGATGTCAAATTTTGGGATAAAGATTCACTTAAGCTGTAGCCACGCGAAACGTTGATTCCCTTTTTCTTGCGTGTGTGTTTGGATATCTAGTCATCCGAAACCTTTGCAATCCGTATACTCGAGCTGTGATCAGAAGATTTGGTACCCTTTTCAAGCTATGTTGTTTGCTGCACCGTAGAAAGAGCGCATCGTCTTTTTGCTGGAGCTACTCCAAACTACTAGTCTCTCATTTGCTGGTTGTCGATTCTGCGCAATGAATCCTCGTAGATATTCCTAACTGCCTTGTACGCACTGATTCTAACAGAATACAGAAGTGAACATGAAACAACTAATAAGTCCGAATTACCTTGACGGATTCATGACGTAGTACAACAGTAAAAGCAGAAATACGATAAACTATCCGAATATACGATTGAAGCTATCAGACTAAGCAACAAAGCTAAGCTTGACAATGAAGTCGATGTTCTAGGATATGGTGACTACGATACCTTATATTGATCAGAGCTTGATCACATGTAGACTGAGATAGTTGTCCTGCTCTACGGAATACTGACTGGGCACTACCCGGCAGTGGATGGGGGCGGAGGGAGTCGGGGTGGGGAGGCCTAGGACAGGGTTGACAGGGCAGTTCCGACGTGTGGGGTGGCTGCATACACCGATTGGATTCTGAAAGTGTGGCAGTCCCGCTGGCCAGCGTCTGGCTGACTGTCGACGGGAGTGTTTCCCACATTCCAGTCCAACCTCAAGTCGTCTCGCCCTTGTCCTTTTTTTCGCGACACTTTGGCGGCCAAACTTCGTATCCAAGTCTCTCAAGCGCGTTACCTCCGATTCCCTCAAGAGCAGTCTCCGATATCCCAAAATGGGCGGACAAGATCGCGCTGGTACGCCGATGACCCCTCCATCGGTTAGTCGAGCCTAAAACTAACCAAAATTGCGTACAGGCGGCAAGGCCAAGCCCTTAAAGGCCCCGAAGAAACAGCAAAAGGATGTCGACGAAGACGATGTCGCGTTTCGTGAGAAGCAAAAAGCCGGTAATGACCCTACCTTGCAATCTTCACACAAGTCAAACTCGACCTGACACTATCAACTAGATGCCAAAGCCCGCGCTGAGATGGCGCAGAAGGCCGCCGGCAAAGGGCCCCTGGCCTCAGGCGGCATCAAGAAGAGTGGCAAGAAATAGATACCCTCTCGGCCCGATTACGACTGGACGATACGATACGACTGCACGAGGACGACGGTCACCATCACGAGCTCATCGCTCTCTGCCACCACCAACATGTTTTCGTTTAGCGGAGGGCCGGGCAGGACAGGACAGACTTCCTCTGGGCGTTCTAGATGCGAGATTCGAGACACTGTCCATAGATGATCTCTGCCATGACAGTCAATAGACATGTTCATTGCGCCATGCCCATCTGCAAGCAGACTCCATTCTAAGTGAATATCTATATTCGTAATCCGTACGATACGTCCCATCACAACACACACTTGGCTCCCGCGCCGCTGTGGTAGTAATCAAACGCGGTCGTCATGCCTTTGAGATGTGCCGCGGCTGCAAGAAGGATGAGCACGTGGAAGAGTTGATGAGAGTGGCCCCAGATATCGAAGCTGCCAGGCGAAGTCCGCTCGGGCCAACGAGCCTACACGCCAGAAGCATCAGTCTTAGATACAGTAGCACTCGACGGTGGCACGGTAGAATGGATATGTGAGATGGACTTACAGCGTATAAACAGGACCCTGCAATGTAGAGTGCGCCTTGAAGCAGAACCCAGTTGAGCCCCATTCGCTGGTTGAGCGATTCATATCCGTATATTATGAGACTGTGACAAACAGGGACGACACCCGAGACACCCAATCCCACGAACATGGCAGCTCTATACGGCCGCCATTGAGGCGTGCGGAACTTGTCAACCCAGGACACGACGCCGCAACATAAACCCAGGATGCATATCTAAAGTAGTTTTGTTAGCTTGTCAAAACCACGCACGAACACAGTTGCGTCTAAAGACTCACAGCATAAAGGTACATGGTCTTCAAAGCTGGGAGGCAAAACAGTCCATAATGAAGCGCCGGTACATAGCTACCAACAATTAAACAAACAATCCCGGAATAATCGAGCTTGTTCCCCCATTTCGCAACAGCCTCCGAATGATTCAAGAGTGTGTGGAAAGTGGCGCTCATGCCGAGACACAAAGCGGCGCCGCTGAAGAAGCACGAAAACACGAACTCGTCTGCGGGACCGGCGCTGGGGTACCGGGGGACGACTTGGGCGTAGAGATATGACATGGCCAGCGGAACAAACACCAGAGCGCCTATTGCGTGTGTCCAGATGTTTACGCTCTCGTTGTGAATGCTGAAGGCACTTGATAGCGAGGTCAAGTAGCTGTTCGTCGAAGGCCGATATCCGGATAAGATGTAGGCGTTGTCTCGACGCCAGTGCGGGAGGTCATCCCATAGTAGCAATAGAGCGGAGGTCACTTTATGCTCTATTTTTGTTGTTGCATCGCTTATTGCTGTTGTAGCGTTTGAGGCACGTCGGCGCCGTGGACCCGGGACGGGGTCGTTTGTTGAGCTCATCGATCTGGGTGGCTAGCGAGAGGATGGCCGGCGAAATATCTCAGTTCCAGTAGTGTTATGAAAAGCTCTTCATTAGCTTGGAAACATCAACGTAGCGGCATACGTATCCTGTGTAAGATGTTGAGTATAGGTCGGCGTTACAACTGTGAAGTTTTGTGTTGTTTCTATGTCTGTCCAGCACGTGTCCGAAATAGGATTAGCTCTTGGCCTCAATATTTCTTTTGCCCGAAGCGCACTTATACACTTTCATCAACCAAACGTGCAACGTTGCCCAAAAGCAGTTCTTTCCAGAGATCAAAAGACTATTCATAGCATCAATTGTCAGAATCAAATCAGCTGGCACCCGTTTCCACATGTTGCTGAACTGCCACCGAGGCTCGTAAGCGAAATGGTGAATTCCCGAGGCTGTGCTTTGCATGTGGTTTCTCACTTGTTGAGACGAGATTCTCTGTACAGAGGTAGGTACTAACTCACCCTCTGGACAAGTACCCGTGACATTCCATAAAGGTATCAACCATCACGGCTGTGTGCCATAAAGCTTTTTTATACAGTCCATCAGCTACTGATCAGACCTGACCTCGGCTCCCAGTGTAGGGGTGAGCCTTCAGATTGGGCTGGTCGCGTCTTTGAAAATTGGAATTATGAGATAGAACTGAGTAGAATCTTCACAGATGCAATCAGCGTAACAAATATTTCAACGCGTTTTCACCGTTAAAAGGATACAAGGAAGAGGCGAATAAATCTACTGTGAATGTATAATTTCATGCCAGATATTGCTCAAGTCCTCGGGAGTATGTTCGGTTGTCACCATTCGCATACGTATTGAGACATATCAAAGCTAAATAAGCCATCATCTTGTCCGATTTGGGAGAAGACATGCACTTGTTATCGTAGAGAATTAAGCACGAGGGGCGATGTAACCAGCCTTCAGTTACTTATCTGGGCACCTCTAAGCCATTTCTGTGTCCGATTGCTCCTGCTCCTGGTCCCCCTCATCATCGTCGTGCCCGTTTTCTCCATCAGTGTGCTCATCCTCGATGAGCTCCATTGTATCGTCAGCCTCACTCTCATCGGCACTTTCTTCATCTTGAGGTTTCATCTCCGGCATCTCATCGTCCCCGCGCGGATCTACCCCTAGGTCGATAACCCTTAATAGGCCAGACCCCATTGCGACAGCCGCCCACCAGCTATATTCGGCGTTCGGATTCCAAGCAGTGACAGTAATTCGGGTTTGGGGATCATTAAGAGTGATCGGGCCGGGGCCTGATGTCATGGCAGCTTCTTCGTCTCCCTCTCCCTCGGTCGGGCCAGGAGTGCGCTTGGGTCTTGCCGTAGATTTCCCCTTGTCCTTGGTTTTCCCTTTCTTGCCTTTCTTACGATTCTGCCGCTGGGTCTCAGCCATCTTCACACTTACTGGATGCAGATTTGGTCTTGGAAGAAAGCCATGTACAATTCGGCTTGTTCCACGACAGTTGGTCTGTCCAACTTCATAGTCTGTTGACGAAATGGCACTGCTAAACTCGTGTTGAAATATTTTCACCTTGTGAGTGGTCTTTCTGTATGTCGAGAGCTTGTGCAGCATGCTGAACACCCAGACCGACCCATCAGTTGTGCCAACTAGAGCATAAGAATGACATGCGCTTATGCCAATACATGTAGGTTGTCCGTCTACGGTGATTAGGTGACGACAAAGAGGAAATGATTTGAGTGGAAGAAAAGAGATATTGGGATTGCCAGCAAAGGCAGAGGGCCAAATAGAGGCAAACCCTCTGATGAGTGGACTCCAGGCCAGGAGATTGGGCTGTAGAGAAACCATCGCACTAGGGTGATATGTCACCTCCGCACTAGGAAGTCTCAAATCGGTCATGGTCATGAAGCCGCCGATTGGTATCGTTGCAACAATCCAGGGATCAGACGGGTAACCTGATGCAATCTCCATAATGGCGGCAGAGTGAACAGGATGCCGCTGGAGGAACCGAGGGGGCGAAACTGACCAAACGCCAACAGAGCCATCTGACAACCCCGCCGCCACACGATTCATATTGATCCACGTGAAACAAGTGATTTCGAGGGAAGCCTCATTCGGTGGTTCCAACGTGACCAAAGGGGTTTCCATCTCCTCTGGACTCACTGTTAGTGCCAAAATCTCAACCAAAACAAGGGTCGATGCAAACGGGCCTACCGAAAACCTCATTTATATCTTGCCATGAGGAATTGCGAACACTCAATATTCTGAGTTTCCCGTCTCCACAGAGAACACCAAGGAGACGAGCAGGATCCTCGACTGTCAATGGTATGGGACACCAATATATCTTCGACACTCGGCCCCAGGAGAAGCACAATAAGTGAGCGAGCCTCGGTGCGCGCCCCGACGGTCGGACTGCGTCCATCTCATCCTTGGCAGCTTCGAAACGTAGGATCTGGACAGTGCCTTGTTTCTGGTCCGAGGGCTGAGGCATGTCGCCTACGTTTCTGTAAAAAGCTTGATCGGAAAATGGAGTCACAGCAATGGCTAAAAGCTGGTCAACCTCGCCCACGGCAGGAGCCCAAGCCATAGACACAACAGTGCCTCCAACATCAAGAAGCCAACCTCCGATTGTGATTTCATCGCTTCCGCCGTTATCGATCGGAATACCAGAGTCGGAGCAAGATATACTTTCGCCATACTGAATAGTATATGCCCTCTGGTCTGAAGGAGGGCCCAATAGCACTTTCAGGTTGCCTCCAGTCTGAGGAATGAATTCGTGAAACACTCTTTCTTTGTCGACGATCGTTGCGGTCTGTTGCGAAAGCTGATGCACGAGACGGCATTCGTACAGCTCTCGATATTTCAACCGCTGGTCGGCGGCAAAGTTCTCCTTCATCCATCCTTGCTGCGCCCGCCGGAGATGGGCAGGGGATGAAAGTCTGGGCGGCAAGAGCTGGTGCGGCCACCAGATTCTCATGAATTCATCGATGATCAGCCTACGGTCCGGATGATCTCCGTACCACCAATCTATCAGTTCGTAGAGTCGAGTCCATCTTTTCAGTGGTCCATGATAGGCTCTGGTCCATCGTTGACCTGGATCTGACGGGTAGGCAGGTACCTCTTCGCCGACAGTGCACCGTGGTTGATCGGCTCGCTGTTTTCGCTGATACGCACGCTGTCGTGCATTTGTTGGGGCTCCGAAAAAGCTGGGGCCCGCGTTGCCGCTCGGGTGTGCATCTTGGTCTTGTTCGTCTCCTCCATCTCCTATTAGTCCTTCAGACGGAGCTTTATCGATAAACTCATCCTCAGAAGACACTGCCTCCGGCGCGGCTTCGTTGAGATCTGAAGCGTCAGGTTCGAACGTAAACCGCTTCTGCTGATTTGATTGACGCAGCCTCATTGCGACAACTGCATCGCGGCTGTGCTCTTCGGGGCGACGACGGAGGTTTTTGATGTCTATAAAGCCGTTGAGTCTTGCGTGTCATGCAGTGTTTGATTGAATTGTAAACTGTACATGTGTTCCTGAAATGAAGTGGCACTGAGGCCTGCTACCTCTTGGTACTGGTGAATTGCGGGTAGGTACCTGTAGGTAGGCACGTAAGGTGTGTAGGTGCCTGTAATCCGTAGTCGCGGGGCAAAGCCTCAGCACCATGGAGACTTCAAGACACCCGTGGACGGGACGGGATGCGCCCAGGCCATCAACAAATCTACTCACATTGAACTCATGTAGGTGATACTCTTATCTTAGGCATCAATAACGACGTAGTAAGGTTGACCATAAGGTCATCTGTTCGGAAACCCAAAATTTTACTAGAATTACCCCACCGTAGCTTCTAAAATTGTATTAAGCGTAAAAAGCAAGTACGACCTAACAGGGTTCTGTTCTCCCTACGATAGCTAAACCTAGTAAGAAAAAAACTTCTATATACCCTAAACCGGTATAATATTACCTATTATTTAGGTATAGATTTTAGCCGCTAACTGCTATTTAGCTTAAAACCTCGCCGTCGTTACTATGCCGGCGACTATCGTTAACGATATTTCTATTATTATAATATTACTATTACTACATTACTACCGTTTTTTCTAGTTACTATTTAATTACTATAACGTTATTATTTTAGCGCTATAAAAATGCTTATAATTATTTCGCCGTTAACGACAGTACCTACAATAGGCCTTAATTATTACTACTACCTTTGCTATCTATAGGACCCCTATAACGTGACTATATACCGCTAAATAAGTAAAAAATCGAAAAACAGCGCTTTTAAAATAAATCAAACATGTAAACTTATGCGTTATTAATAAAATCGATATTATTGCAAATTTATACGTTTTAAACTTTATAAAGGCTTTAAGTTATAACGGCCTAGCCTTTAAGGTTATATTGCTCGAAAATTAAAAGGTATATATAAATAAAGCAAATAAAATGCGTTTATACCGTTATAGAGTATATTTCCTATTTTAATTACTAATATCCTAATTTCGATAAAATACAAGCTTTAATATAACGAAAATATATCGTTAAAACCAGCTAAAGCCCCGTTTTTTGCAAGGGGGGAGTGTACATAATGATAAAAATTGGGTTTCCGAACAAATGACTTTATGGTCAACCGTAGTACGACGTAGTCGTTCTGATAAGCCATTCTCTATTCGAAATATTGGCGATCGGTTCAGCTGCTTAGGTACATTGCGCATATTGGTGATCAGCGCATTATACACAGCTTATTCGTTGCATTGTCCATTGATTGTAACATGGTATGCCACCACTTATTCTGTCTCCTGCCTGGCGTCTCCTATTTGAAAATGTTGTTTTCTCTGGCTCAATGCTTTCCGACCCACGGGTGATATGCAGTAGGTAGATGGTTAACTGCCTTATGACACAATCCCGAACCCTCCGAAATGTGTGTTTCTCCCAACATCGCTCAGCTTACGTCGGATTGGCACACTTGCAAGTACCGTGCATTAGCTATCCCAAACCAACATGTTTTGGATCAGGGGAATGTCGAATCTCACTGGCGCTCTGCCGCTGATGATTGACGGGTCAGCATCGACGTTACATTATTCTGCGCCACCACTGTTCTCCGTTACCCTTCGTATCTTTCTCCAAAGTCCACACACCCTCCACGCCACAGGCTATGTGCCCTGCCTTGCCCTTCCCGCCGTTTCTGTGCGTGTCGGTCGGGGTAGTGGTAGTCAGTCCAGATGTCATGTTCGCCTGGCGGGCGTGAGGTGCTGACGGCATACCGTCCTTTTCAGGCTACCTGCTGCCCTGCTCGGCTGCGTTGTCTTGCTCTCTACCTACTTGCCCCTCTTCGAATAGTACAAGCACTGCCATACACGCCTGCAGACTCTAGGTATTGTCTCTTGCACTAATGCCAAAGAAACTACGCCATGGAAGAAGCTGCCGCCGTTGGAAATCTAGACGCTGTTGAGAGGTTATTACCTAGCCTGTTACTGAGCCTCGACCCTGCTTTACCCCTTCATGAGAGGGCTGCGCCGGGGGCAAGCACCGTTCTTGACCGTTCCATTCGATCCGCAGCTGCGAATGGCTATTCCGAGATCACACGATTCTTTATCAATCAAGGCGCGGTCATCGATGACGGCCTTGTTTGTGCTGTACTCAACTCGGGCTCCATTGAGCAATGCAAAATCCTGCTGAATCACGGTTGGGATGTGAATCGTAGCTATATAGCATCCGGCGATTGGCACTTTTGGACGCCCTTGCGGTGAGCTCTTTCCACAGCGGTGCAGAGTCTCGAAGACTAAGATAACCGGATCCCTAGTGCTGCGCTCGGGAATCCTTCATTGTGCTCGTGGTATTGTTCTCTCTGTCCGACTTTGGCGGGTATAGGCAGCTTATCGAAATCACAAGGCTACTCGAGAACGGCGCCGACCCCAATCTCTCTGAAAATGGGTTCACCCCAATCGGTACGTATCGAATATTTCATACCGATCCCAAGTAATGAGGAAGCTCGGCTTTTTTGATACAACGGGTTTAACTTTCGCTGCAGTATGTAATGTAGTTCCCTGTCTTCAAGGCGATATGGAAAAGGCCTAGCCGATTAAGAGGTGAGTGATGAAGCCTCATACTGACATGCTGCATACATCAGATGGTTGCCGTACGATTGCATTCACCTGAAGTAGTCAAGTTACTTATAGACTATGGCGCCGACCCAAAAACGCAGATGTTACTGCATTCAACCGCCAGTGCCTCCAGCAGGGCTATCGCTGAAATGAACCCAGACAGGGAAGATCGGGACAGACTTGGGGTGATGAAGTTACTTCTTGACCACGGCGCAAATATTAATGAAATGGAGGTCAGTGTCTAGTATCATCACTGTTGTTGTTAGGCATCTCCTCACACTTTGGCTATTAGCCAGATCCAAAGGCGCGTCCTCGCGACGACCTAAGAAGGAAACGAAGTATAGATACAGGAACACCACTCCATTATGCAATTGCAGCAGACAATGCTATTGCCGTCAGCTTTCTATTGGCGCATGGAGCGGACCCGAGCATTCCTAGTTGGTCAGGACATACCGCTCTTCAGGCAGCAGAGGTGTTGGACCTGCGATACATTGCGCATATGGTACGTATATATCTCTAGTCTATTGCCTCCCCCTCTCTTTGCAACAGAGATACTCGAGCACTTTTGAACTTGGTCTACGAAATACTTGTGCTCATTTATCTCAGTGAGTGCCTAGGTTACATGACATCTATGTACCCAAGCTTTTTGTTTCGATTTCCAGAGTTTTTCATGATGAAATCGACGAGTCCAACTAACGGGAAGCCTTTTAAACTACTAGACTAAGGTTATGGTACGTAAGAGAATCATCCATTCTAGCTTTCTGCTTGCAGGACAAAGTGCACATTGAAACTAATTCTCCTCGCAGTACGTTATTCACCGTTTTTCCGAGCATATATAGTATGGTATCCGAGAGTGGTTTTGGGTATAAGACAAGATAGCTGACACAGCAGTATCACTCGACCAGACGGGTAATCCATGGCAGCACACATGCCGGAACGAATTCCTGATGGTTCAACCTCATGTGCTGATGGGAGTCCACCAATCAGCCTGTGTTGTATCCCGCAAGGCCTGATATTTACTGCCTTTTCGCTAGCCTGGACCATATGCTGTTATGAGGCCTATGCGCAACATATACATAGATGCACAAGGGACTAGGGAGACTGAAGCTTATCGGTGCGATCGCGTAACCTCGAAATGAATCATTGAGTTCCAAATAGTGGGGGGAGAAGAGGAAGCTTTTGAGTGCTTTCTCTGTTACCAACCTATCAAATATGGCTCTAGAGGTCTTAAGGGACCGAGCATGACTATTTAAAGCATCAGGTTTCATTACGCATCTATGTACATTACGATCAATTGTCACAATATCTTATTGCTCCGTTTCTCATCTAGGACTGACAGACCCCATATCTGGGTGATGAAAAAGAGTGTGCCGCCTTGATCTATACCTTTTGGTAATGTGATATCCTAGCAAGTCCATATTTATTATGTTCCTGTCAGACCAGAAGCCTTAATGGGCATAACAAGAATAAAAGCAGTATCCGAATGCTGCGTCAAGTTTTTCGTTTATATCTTTGGTCGTTTACCCTATTCGTAAGTCCCCGTAGGGGCAACTCCAGCTTTGAATTGGGACGTGAAAATCTGGTTCTGGTGTAATAGAAGTAAACGATACGCATTCAATGTTCTCACTGACGTTGCAAAGAACGAACTTACTCAAAATCGAAGACTCCACATCAAAGGAGGCTTATCGCTTGGTGATGCAGAGCGGATTTTCAGGCTGTACATGGACGAGCTGGGTAGAATTAGATGTACAGTATTAGTAGACTATATGTAACTCTTGAAGACTTCGCAACAGCTTGTGCGCAATTGTGTGGCCAATGGGGTGATGGTACTCTTGCTTAGTCCACGTAGGAGATAAACTGGCGTACGTGAAGGTGACAGAAGAGCTTCGCTCGAAGATGTGTTTGTGAGATCGCTCTTCACAACCGTGATTTTGACTAATTTTCGGCGAGACATAAGGTCGGTATTGAAGGTTCAATGACATTGGTAACACCTAATTTGATCTTAGGCGAAGATTCGGTCGAAACGCTCGTGACGAGCTGACCAAATGAAGCCAGTGCCACCGATGACCACCCTACTTTGATCCGTTGGCATAGCGGGGGAGTGGCAGATAGACGATGGATAGTGTGGTTCATACTTTCATAATGATCTGTCTACCAGTTGTCAATGCCAAATGTGCAATTGAAAGAGGCAGTGTGCTTTGCATTTTTGGACTTTTGGCTAACTTGGTACACCCGACACTGTCCTCAACAACATTGATACAGCTTGACAGCAGCTGATGTGTTAGGCATATTTGTTGCCGGGCATACTTGCGAAAAATCCGGATCCACGGAGTTGGCCATCTAATGTTTGTTGGTGTTTCCTCCGGACTGACAGCTCTACAGCCGGATACCGACTTGCATAGACGGCAACGTAAAAGTGAAACCGCGATTAATTTTATGTTCCAGCCAATCAGCGACGCCTGGTGTGAGTTTCTCGATAGATGCACCTGGAAACGCTTCAGTAGTGGCTCGAGCATAGCATTTAGTCCAGCAATTCCAGAAATTGTTCACGTGTAACAGTTCAATACTACATTAGTACATCCTGAAGATCAAGAGAGGGATAGTTTCATTGAGTTGGATCTTTACTAAGTGATCAGTTTGGAGAGCCTCACGCTAAAACATGGAAACGTGTTGTAGTGGCCTTGCATGAAGTCGTGTCACAACGGCATATATAATAGGTAATAACTGATTTATGTTTTTCGTCATGGAACTCATCCCGTGGTGTATAATGAGGTATAGTTGACTGCTCGTTATTGGAGTGTGGATTGTATCACGTGTTCGAATAACAATAATTTTGCAAGGAGTAATAGCTTGATGGATAGCATGGGGATAAAGTTCAAATCCACACTGCATTGACGATGAAGACAGAATGAGTCGATGTATTCATCAAGATTATGTGAAATAAGCGCTGAGTTAATAAAGTCATATCCAAGCTGTGGAAGTAATCATGACGACTCTAGATTAAGACTGTCTTATTCAAGGTTTCCTCTAATAAGTTTTTGTTGCTCAGATCTTCAGGGGGGTAAGAAAGGCGGTTGTTCCTTAGATAGTCATGTTTGTAGTTGAAGAGCCTTGAAGTCAATACGAAAGGTTTCCTTCAAATCGTTATTGCCGACGGAAGCCTCATTCTGATGAATGCAGGTTGCAGTCGGACTGACTCAGAGTCAGGCGTACACAGATGTAATAATCACGACACAATCGAGATAGTTGCTCTCTTTGGATACGTCACACGGTTCACAAGCGTCCATATATCAGACTTGATTCAGTATTTTTTACTAAACCGGTTGACTTGCTTTCTCTCTCTTCGTCTCAGTTGCACTCCATGCAAGCACTTGAAAGCAAAGTCAACTCGACACCACTCACCTAAAGTGTAGTAGTAGTTATATCTTCTTACGATGCGCAGATTGGCTTTCCTGCTGGACACTTGTCGGCTCACAGTGGAGCCCTTGATCTTGAGTCTGCTTGAGATGCGTAGTATCCGACGCTGTCGACTGTCTCACATGCGTATGGTGGCAATGGTACTGACTGCGGTGATTCATGTCTATCCTGATTGTGTGGGCCAGAGGAGCAAGATCCAGACCGCCATAGCACCAGTTTCCAGATTCAAGACCAATCACGGCGGGCTGGAGTTCTCAGGCTAAGCCGACATCGCAGCGTCTTGCAGAAGGCCCAAGCCGCGCTAGATGCAGCCCACCAACGGTGACTGACGAACCCCTTGTACAGCTGCACGGCGCACAGGGATTGCGACAGGCGACGGCTGGGCAGGCGAATGGCCGCCGCTGGATAATCCCCGGGGGTTTCTGTGTGCACGAGCTTCCCCTGCCGGCCTCGAAGGTATGGCAGCTAGTACCTATTGTATGTACGACAAGACACCCGAGTACTCGTAAGCTCACCCAGTCTCTGCCAGGTGGGCGGGCCAGAGGGTAGATGGGAAGTACCGAGCATGTATCAGCTCGAGAGCGGGACGCAGGGGCGACAGCATGGAACGGCGGTGATTGGTCATATAGCAAGCAAAGCAGCCGAGGGCAGCGCAGTCCTCTGCGCGGTCTCGACGGTCAGTGCAGGGCACTAAGGGGCTGTTTCTTTGCACGAAGCGGGCCCACTGATTATTGAAAAAGCGCTTATTGCCTTTTTCCGTTCATGGTTTTTAGCATAGGAAAAGCACGCTAATTTTTGCTTGTGGATCCTATCCCTTGAATATCAGCCGGAACCAATAGATGCTGTTTATTTTGCTGCAAATGGGGCCAGCTCTCTAACCTGGAAAATAGGAGGGTTAACTCACTTTTCCGTCCTAATTGGGTATGGCTTAAATATTTACAGCGCACTTTCTAGCACACCTTCTAGCACACCTTTAGCGTTTCGAGCCCTAAAGGCCTTATAAGTACAGCGTATAGTCCCTATAAGTACAGCGCGTATGCCTTATTAGTACAGCGCGTATGCCTTATTAGTACAGCGCGTATGCCTTATAATACAGCGCTTACTTCGATTTTTGTCGCATACTACGAAAATGGATGGTGCGCGGCGTTAAAAGTACAAGGGTTATGCACTTAATTGAGTGCTGTAATATGTACTTTTGTCGAACGTTGCCGGATGTTATACGCGCTGTCGTTTGTATACGAGGGAAATGAGGCTATCGCGACCTCTATTTAATGAGATTTCGACTCGAATGCGAGGATTAATGGTGGAGAACGGGAAAATCTTAGTTTGGGTGGAGATCTCTACTAGAATCATTTATCGTAGTTTCACTTTATTGCAGGGGCTATACGGCCCATAAGCAAATAAGTGCTTCGTGCAAAGAAACTGGCCCTAAGTACATGTACCTACTGCAAGACCGCTGCAAGGTATTGGGTTACGGCGCCGAAAATCGCTGTGCGCCGGCGGCCAGTAACCCCGGATTTACACGGCTGCGACTCACCACTACGGATTACGGAGCCCACACACTTGGTGATAGTGCTGGCTCTAGTTTTTTTTCTGCTGCCACCGTCTCGTCCTCTCCCCTCTGCCACCCCGTCTCTCCCCCATTGTCTCCGACAGGTGTCTGCGTCACTTGCGAGGCCTGTCGTCCTACCGAATTGAGTGACGCATAATCTTCGACGAGCGTCTATAACCCAGACACATCGACCGTCCCGATCTCATCGCTCTCGTCGTCTTCCCGTCTCCCGCCTCGCTCAACTCGACAACGAAAATCTCCCCTCACCTCGTCCCACCATGATTCGGTCAAGACAAGCCGCCATGGCTGCCAGGGCCCTGGCGCAGGCCTCGCGACAGCAGCAGCTCCCCTCCATTGCATCGTCCACCGCATCAGCCGTAAAATTAAAAACCAGTTCGCCTGCTACTGTCAGGACACAAACCACCTCAGCCCAAACCACGCCGTGAGTCACAAATCATAGAAAGGTCGGGATCGGCGTGTCCTCGACTTCACACCAACCCAGGCGTGAGCAATCAAACTAACGCCTAATTCATAGTCAGACGAGAGCTGAACCAGCGCCAGCATTCAATACTGCTGCTACGAAGGAACGGAGCCATGTCCAACCGCTTGTCCACTCCCGCAGTCCAGAGATGGAGGAGTCGTATGTCTTGCATCCCGCCTGGCATGCCCGTTTTGGAGTGTTCGACTAACGCGCAATACAGCTTCATTGGCAAAACGGGTGGAGAGATTGTTCACGAGATGATGCTGAGGCACAATGTCAAACACGTTTGTATGTCTCTAATCTTTAATCCCGATGTGAGTATCGTGTTCTGACTTAAACCTCACAGTTGGATACCCTGGTGGGGCTATTCTTCCCGTTTACGATGCCTTCTATAATTCGAAATACCTCGACTTCATCCTCCCAAAGCATGAGCAGGGTGCTGGCCACATGGCTGAAGGTTACGCTCGCGCTACGGGCAAGCCCGGTGTTGTCTTGGTTACTTCTGGTCCCGGAGCTACCAACGTCATAACCCCCATGCAAGATGCTCTTTTAGACGGAACTCCTATGGTTGTCTTCACTGGCCAGGTCGTCACGAGCGCCATCGGCAGCGATGCTTTCCAGGAAGCCGATATGATTGGTATCTCAAGAGCTTGCACCAAATGGAATGTTATGGTCAAGAGTGTCGCTGAACTGCCTCGCCGAATCAACGAGGCTTTCGAGATCGCTACCTCTGGCCGCCCTGGGCCTGTGCTTGTTGATCTCCCTAAGGACATCACTGCCGCAGTTTTGAGGAAAGCCATTCCCACAACATCTGTATTGCCTGCCTTGCCTAGCGCCGCATCCCGTGCTGCCATGGAAACCACTAAGAGGCAGTTACAGGCTTCTATTAGCCGCGTTGTTGAGCTCGTCAACAAAGCTAAGAAACCTGTGATCTATGCTGGCCAGGGCATTCTCTCTTCAGAAAACGGCGTCAGTCTCTTGAAAGAGCTTGCCGATAAGGCGTCTATTCCCGTCACAACCACTCTAATGGCCCTCGGCGCTTTCGACGAATTGGATGAGAAATCACTCTATATGCTGGGCATGCACGGATCTGCATTTGCGAATATGGCTATGCAAGAGGCTGATCTCATTATTGCTCTTGGTGCCAGATTTGACGATCGTGTGACTGGCAGTATTGCCAAATTCGCTCCTGCAGCCAAAGCAGCTGCAGCCGAGGGCCGTGGAGGTATCGTCCATTTCGAGATCATGCCCAAAAACATCAACAAGGTCGTCCAAGCCACCGAAGCCATTGAGGGTGATGTTGCAGAAAACGTAGCGCAATTGCTTCCTCGCGTCAACACGACAAGCATGGCGGACCGAAAGGAGTGGTTCGACATGATCAATGCATGGAAGAAGAAATGGCCTATGAACAACTTCGAGCGCACAGAGCGCCCCGGAAAAATCAAGCCACAGGTTCTCGTCGAGCAGCTCAGCAACTTGACTGCTCACCGAAAGCAAGATACGATTATTACGACCGGTGTTGGACAGCATCAAATGTGGGCGGCACAGCATTTCCGGTGGCGGCACCCAAGAACCATGATCACTTCGGGTGGTCTTGGCACCATGGGTTACGGTCTGCCTGCGGCCATTGGCGCCAAGGTTGGGCGGCCAGATGCCTTAGTCGTCGACATTGACGGTGATGCTTCGTTCAACATGACTCTGACTGAACTCTCCTGTGCTGCCCAGTTCAACATTGGCGTCAAGGTCATCGTCCTGAACAACGAGGAGCAAGGAATGGTCACCCAATGGCAGAATCTCTTCTACGAGGACCGTTACGCGCACACGCACCAACAGAACCCCGATTTCATGAAGCTCGCCGACGCCATGGGAGTCCAGCACCGCCGCCTCACCGATCCCGAGGAAACCACGGAAGCCTTGCAATGGCTGATAGACACTGATGGTCCTGCTCTTCTGGAAGTCTTCACAGACAAGAAAGTTCCCGTGCTACCGATGGTACCCGCTGGCTCCGGATTACATGAATTCCTCGTTTGGGATCCCGAACAAGATAAGAAACGCCGAGATCTCATGAAGCAAAGGACGGGAGGCCTACACAGCTAGAGTAGTGCGTATGTGTGTTTGTGTGTGTGTGTGTGTGTCCAGGAGTTGCATATGTGTTCGGCGTTTGTTGTTTTTAATGAGTATACCAATTTGAGACGAGGTGAAGAGGCAAATAGCAAAACATCAAGGGTCATCCTATGGAAGGGGTTCAAAAGTGCTCGGTTCAATCTCTGGGCGCATCCCGGCGCATTCGTCCGCCACGAGGCGTATCTTGTTGTATATCAGTATATTTAACATGAAATAAGGGACAATTGCAGCAACTTGTTCTTTCACAGTGGATAGATCAAGAGTATTTACATCTGATATGCCTTGCCGTCACTGTGAACTCGTTTTGCAATGGGCAGTAAAGCCATAGAATTATCAGATTGGCTTCTGGACAAACGTAACCATAGCCCTCCTCGAGGTTCAAGACCAATATATCACTGAGCCAGAAGAATCACTACTACCAGGCCCTCGGTTAAAAGGCATGCCAGTGGACACTAATATCAGAAACCAGCTTCCGTGGTGGTTCCAACTGACGTGCATGGGATACCAATATCATGATTCGATCTATCGTTCTGTCTTCTTCGCTTCACTCAGTTATTCCTAATGACGCACACGAAGCCTCGTGTTTCTTGCTCCCCCACATGGTGCAGTGTCGAATACAGTTGACCCTCGGCTTGCCAACCGCCTCCATTGCAGTCAAATCGAAACAAGTCGCATTCAGGCGGGTTACAATGTCACCATAACATGCAGCACCGTCTTCGGTAGCTTCGGCGAATCCATACCAGCGTAGAATGCCCTTATTCGGAAGCGACAGTGCGATGCTCTGGGTTTTATTGCTCACTATTGATGTTAGCCCAAGGCCGTCACGAATACACCGACTGACTTTGGACTCACGAGGGATCTGTAGATGCTTTCCGTCAATCCAGGCTTTAATGACGTGACCTTTGCACTCCAGCCCTGTGAACTCGTAGGCTGTTAAGGCGTAGTAGGCGTTGGACAGTGTCGCCAAGATGAATAGTGTGAGTATCTTTACAGGTAATTCCATCTTCGGGGGTTGGTGTTCTTTTCTTCTTCTCTCTTGCTTACCTAGAATTTATCGGCAGACGAAAACTCCCAAACTTAAGAAGTGCCGAGTCCATCTCTTTATCTTCATTTTACTGTTCACTTGCCGGACGCAGCGAGACAAAGCGTCTATCATGTTTTCTCGACTAGTAAGTTAAGTCACTTATCTCTAGCAGTGGGCAACAAAGAATTGCCGTGCACTCTGGCGCAAGAGACAGCTCGACTAAGAGCGAATAAAGGAGGCCATGGAATAGGTAAGCTGAAGTACGTATAGAAGGCAACATTCTTTGCCATACTCTTCTAGGTCATACGTTAAATAGCTGGAATAGGATTATCTGTTGATATGGATCTGGGAGGGAGAGTATAAGTGACATAGAATTGATAAGTACACCACCAAAAGCCTCAAAACTTCACCTATAAGGGCGGACATTGTCTTTGCCTTGTACCTATCTCATTCAAAATAAGATCTCTGAACATCTCAAATAATTCATAAGAACAAGAGTCATAGCTAAGATGTATTAAACAGTTTGCTGGACTTACAGTGGCAGATCAATCATTCTTACAATTTCCAAATCTCGGACAGGTAGGTACATGTAGGTACCTAAGGTAGGTATCTAGGACATATGGGTTGACTGACGTCACTCTGTTGAAGTTGAGCATTGCAGATCCGTCACGAAACCTTATTATTGAGTGAACGTGGAGCAACCTGATTGCCGTACAATTGCAATGTCAATATTGATCAAGGAGTTTATCGTGCTAGGCCTAACAATGCAGGCTTGGATCTTCCAAACCGTTGCAGCTTGAAACGTTATATAGATGAATGCGTGCAATTAGGATCTTGGAGGGGTAATACCTACTCCACCGGACCAAATGCCACATTTCGCCGAGAAACTCATCTCTTGGGAGCCTTATTTTCTCATACCGCCTAGGAAGACTACACAAATTTACTGACATATTTGTAGTGCGGAATTGAGTATTCATACATGTATTCATTTGATACACTCGCTTCACAGGTCGCTTTCGCGCTAGACTTGAAAACCTCATGTAGGTAACTATCAGACAGTAAGTCAATCCGTGAAACCCCACGATACCACATGCACATCCACCTACCTAGTATCCGTACTCCATAGCGGGGAGCTTGATTTCGAGCGAAGCGGGGTGACATCGGTCCTTTACACTCGGCGCAAGCACGCGCGCAGCAACGAGAGGGAATAGGGATTTTGTGTAGTTGCAACATGCATTGGATTTGAATCCGACCAAACACAGTTTGTTTCGTTTCGCCTGGTGTTCAAGATGTCTGGAACCGTTCCGACCGTCGCTGCGTTGCAGGACATTTATACCAAGGAGGCCCTCGGGGACCAAGCCGTACGATGGAATAAGCTGCTAGAAAAGTTCCAAACCACCTATGGCCGTCCGGCACAGTTCATTGCACGATCGCCAGGTCGCGTGAACATCATCGGCGAGCACATTGATTACTCCCTTTATTCATGCCTACCCATGGGCATTACTCCCGATGTCATCATCGCCGTTTCGACCGACGTGGAATCTGCCACTGAGGGCACTTACAAAATCCAGGTCGCAAATGTTGACGAGCAACGGTTCCCCGCGCGAGACTTCGACGTCTCGTATTCCGGTATCGATATCGATGCGACACAGCACGAGTGGACAAACTACTTCAAGTGCGGGCTGCGAGGAGCCCTGGAGTTGTTGCGAAAGAAGCATGGTGCAGATTTCAAACCCAAGGGCATGAGGGTGCTTATGGACGGCACTGTGCCCGCTGGTGGAGGTCTCAGCTCAAGTGCTGCTTTTGTCAGCACAAGTGCGCTCGCCGTCATGGTTGCGAACGGAGAGGATGACGTCGACAAGACAGATTTAACAGAGGTCGCGATTGTCAGCGAGCGTGCTGTAGGCGTAAACTCGGGAGGGTAAGGCACTCAACCCTCTACAATAGTTGGGAGGCTGCCGTACTAACACACTTAATTGCCATTAGTATGGACCAGTCTGCGTCTGTCTTTTCGGAACGGGGATCTGCTCTTCTCGTGTCATTTACGCCTTCGCTATCTGCAAGACCAGTGTTCTTCCCTAAGACAGATCCTGAATTGTGCTTCATGGTGGTTCAGTCATTTGTCACCTCTAACAAGCAGGTGACTGGGCCCATTCACTACAACCTACGAGTGGTGGAATGCAGCATGGCTGCAGATTACCTGAATGCCAAGCTTTGCCCATCCGGCACCCAGCTTCCGAAAGACGCAGGCCCTCTTGGTGTCTCTCTACGTGGTTTCCATGATAATTACTTCAAAGATACCCAGAAGTCCATGCCGGAGCAGCTGACTGAGTTAGTCGAATTGACGAAGAAGACTCTGCCCCAGGAGCAAGGCTACACGATTGAGGAAGTTGCTTCGGGTATCGGCATCTCGGTCGATGAGCTCAAGACGCGCTACATGTCAAGCTTTCCTGTTCGAGGCGAATACTTCAAGCTTCGGCAGCGGGCGTTGCATGTGTTTACAGAGGCTCTCCGCGTGCTGCAATTCCTGTCTTTGCTTGAAGACCCGGCTCAAGCTCCTACTTCCTCCAGCACGGTTGAATACAATGAGCGACTTGGCAGTCTCATGAACCAAACTCAGGACTCGTGCCGCGAATTATACGAGTGTAGTTGTCCCGAGATCGACGATATCTGCAAGATCGCTCGTGACGCTGGCAGTTATGGAAGCCGGTTGACTGGTGCTGGTTGGGGTGGTTGCAGCGTTCACTTGATCCCGGCCAACAGGGCTGACCACATCAGAGCAGCGTTGGTAGAGAAATACTACTCTAAGAGGCAGACCAGCGAAGAGGACATGGAGGGCGCAATCATCGTCAGTCGGCCAATGAACGGAAGTGCCGTATACAAGGTCGATGGAGGCAAGATATAGAATTCGCGTCAGTTGCGTCGCGGTGTGTGAGAGCACATGCTCCTCAAGCCAGACTCGATGGGTTGCAAGATCTCTTCGGTGGTAGCATTAATTCAATTACATGCGTACATCAGGGGGGAGGCCAGGGGGGCGCCTCTAGCCACATGCACGTAGAAGACTTCTGTGACGACATGTCTACATATTGGTGTAGTCCCTTGGAAGCACGTGCTTTGTTTGAGGAGCGCCAAGCAAATCTTCAAGTTCAACTCAACTGGACGATGTGGGGTGCATACGGATTAAGGTCATTGGGGATCGCCAATGCAAGGTCCACTATGGCAGCGTTGGATGTACCTGGAAAGACGCAGTTTTCTGCCCATGGATATTCCAAGGTTGAATCTCACCTCTTGATTCAAATTCAAAAGAAACCAGTAGACTTGACCAAGCACCTCTTTTCCACCTCCAATGGCGGATGCAATTGAAGAAGAACAACCCTATGGCCAAAGTCCTCTCGAAAGCTCATTTCTCTCTTCGTTGTCTCGCTCAGCGATGTGACTCACCGGCAAAGCTTGAGGTGACCCAGAAGAGTATGGGGTCGTATGGCTCATAGCACTGCCACCTCCCGGCGTCGTGGTTATTGTAGCCAAGCTGCGAGGGAACTTCGTTATATAAAGACACGCTCACCATTTGAAAGTTCACAGGTTTAAACCGCAAGTCCAATTGTCTATATTGCATACCCACTTATTCTACCTATTTGTTGATACGCAGGGTGTGCAATCTATTACTTACTTTGCTGCCCCCGACCCACGATACAGTTCATTATTGCTAGAGAAGTGTCTGTCAGTCAACCGAACCATGGCGCCCAACTTACCCCTATCTCACGACACAGCATTGTGCATTATACCCCCAGAAGACACGGATATTTGGCAGTCATTAGACAGCCTCCGTGCGATTTATGATGGCGCCCATGGACGGTGGCCGCCCCACATCAACTTAGTATATCCATTTGTTCCAGTAGAGGCGTTACCTTCGGCATCAGAGTCAATTGCGTCTCGCTTGAAGTCTTTCGCCGTGGGACAAGAGCCATTGAAGGTTCGGCTGGATGCGGCTGGATTTTTCGTACATCGGCATGACAACACGATATTTGTCCACGACAGCGATGAGGCCCGTGTCTCGAGATTAAAGAAACTTCGAAATAACATTTTGGGGGCACTGGGACGCGATGAGACCGAGTATCGTATGCATCTCACGATTGGACAAACCCAGGATGTCAACTGCTCGGCTCATAAATTCCTCTTGGAAAAGGCTGGTTTACTTCCGGCGGTAGAGTGGACCGTCGACAAAATGTTCATCTTGATTCGAGAACGCATGGAGATCGATGATAATGCTTTCAGTAACATGAAGATTTGGGGGACAATCGACTTGGCAACGTGCACTCTCCATCGTCTTGATAAACCGATCGCTTTTTATATGAATAAGACTCTAGCAAGCACCCCGGACTTGAGATTCGAAGCTTCCTACGTCCGCCACCCATATACATACTCAACTGAGCAGAGAAAGTGGATAGTTTCTCATAATGCCGCTACGGAACTACCTCGAGACAAGGATGAGCTAATATCTCTTGCCTCGTACAACGTTCTAGCAGAATTCGAATACCCTGCTTCGAGAGCGAGGTACAACATTATCATTGATAATATCTTACAACAATCCATCTCTGCAGATGTTCTTGTCATGCAGGAAGTCACAGACGATTTTCTGTCTTTCATCTGCGAAAATCCTCGAGTTCGAGAACATTACAAGTTCGCGACCCATGCCAATCCCTTCCAAGCCGACATCGATCCTCTTCCCAGTCACCTGAACACCGTAGTCTTCAGTCGATTGCCATTTTCTTGGAGTTGGCTGTCTTTTTCAAGGCGCCATAAGGGTTCTGTCATTATTCAGTTCAGTGATGTTGGGAAAACAGCTGGTGATATCTTCCTGCCGACGATTCTCTCGACGGTCCACTTGACTTGTGGTCTGGCTGATGGGTCAGTGACGGCTAAGAAGCAAGAGCTTAAAGCAATCCTCGGCCACTTATCGTCGACATATCCACAAAACTCTTGGATACTTGCCGGCGACTTCAACATCACGACCAGCTCTTACACAGTTGAAGCAGCCCTGAAGAAAAAGGCAATCACTCCTCAAACAGTCACAACGCTGAAAGGACTTGAGACCATATTGGTCGAGGCTGGACTGGTGGACACTTGGTTATCGGCTCGAGTGCAGTATGGCGAGGAATCAGGATTAGTGTATGATCTACAACAAGACACCGATGTCTTTGAAGGAGAACAAGGCGCCACATTCGACCCCGGGGTCAATCAACTTGCTGCCGAGATCGTGGGCAGCGGCTTCAATAATCGGCCTCAAAGATACGATCGAATCCTCGTGAAAAGCGACGATGCCTTCACGGTCTCGGGCTTCACATCGTTTGGTCGAAGACAAGGGTATTTGCGTGACGGTTCCAATGATGAGCAGAGTGAGCCAACACCGATGCCTCGGCTTTCATATGGTAGTGACCACTGGGGAGTGAAATGCACCCTCAGATTGAAGACCGCTGAAGACGAGCAATCCAATTACGACGTCTTGGTACCTATGTCACCAGTTCAAGTGCCACCTACTCTGGATTGGAGTACTGCAGAGATAAACGATTGCCTCCACGAGCAAGGCGTCTTTCCTTCCGATACTGATGCTATCAAACGAAAAGAAGTTCTCGAATTGCTTGAGGCTGTAGTCATACAGAATGACAACGCTATGGAACGAGGCAGCTCAGCCTTTGTGATGATACCTGTGGGATCTTACGGCATGGGCATATGGACTCCATCCTCAGATATCGATTGTCTTGTGATTGGGCCTATAAGCTCCAAAGTGTTCTTTGCTCTCGCTTCGCAGAGAATCCGCAAGGCTACTGCACAAGGCGTCAAGCTTCTAAGAAGGGTGAACGCGAACTCCGGCACCATGCTGGAGCTTGATGTACTTGGGATCAAGGTCGATCTTCAGTATTGCCCTTCCTCATTGATTGCGTCAACGTGGCCAAATGCAATGATGCTACCTCCCACGGATCCCTTATTTTCACTGCCGACACAGGTCCTAGCCAAGTTGAAGCCAGTCAGAGATAGTAGGTTCCTCCTTGTCCTTTTTCGTACCAACGGACACTCACTTTGAATTCCTTAGTGTATTACATACGCCGAACGGTACCCGACTATGCTACCTACCGGATTGCCTTTCATCTGATCAAGCATTGGGCCAAGCAAAGAGGCCTCTATTCGGCAAAATTTGGTCTACTAGTATGTCTATCCAATTGCTAGGCTTATTCTGATTGCTAATTCAGAGGGAAAAATAAGGGTGGAATACATATCGCTGTGTTATTAACACGCGTATGCAAGTTGCTGTCACAGAACGGAGAAAATGTGCCGTTGGCCTCAGTTCTCTGCACATTTTTCGACACTTACGCATCCTTCAACTGGGGCTCGGAACTGGTCTTTGACCCGTTCTTCCACAAGAAGCTACGCTACGTACGGACACCCAGAGAGCCTCTGGCCATTCTCGGGTACCATCCTCCCGCTCTGAATGTTGCTCATAACGCGACGAAAGCCTCAGTCAGGACATTATCAGAAGAATTCAAGCGTGCATCTGCGTTGTTGTCACACCATGATACGACATGGACGTCATTCTTGACCACCAGTCGAGGATACAAAGAGTTCCTGATGGCTTTCAAGAGCTATATAAAGATATCGGTCCAGTTCTGGGGTGGTTCGCTGGCAAAAGGGAGTGGATTTGTCGGTTGGGTGGAGTCTCGAACTCCGATGATCCTCACAGATCTCAGCCGTCGGATCCCGCATATTCATGCAAGGATTTGGGTATGTGGTGTTTGACTCACTTCTCTCATAGTTTTCCATACTGACCCAAGTGACAAGCCGGCGAGATTTGTTGACGGCCAAATACCAGAGGACGACGACGCTCCCGAACAAGATTACCAAGGGTACTACTTAATCGGTCTAGACCGATGGGAATATCCTGATGAAGACAATATGCCCAAGGAGGACAGAAAGGTCGTGCTGAACTCGTTACAAGCCGCGCTTCAAAAATTTGAGACGTCGATTCGAGGGGATGAGAAGTATTTTGATTCAAGTACGTCGTGGATGAGTGCGGGCCTTGCCAACCCATCGGAGGTCAAAAATTCACGGCTTGACGGCCGCGAGTGGGGCGATTTCACAATTGGCGATGAGGAAGAGGAGGAGGAAGAGGAAGAAGAAGAAGAGCCAGAACTGGACGAAGACGACGCTTATGAGACGCATACCCAGAAGTCGAAATCCAAGAAAGGTCTCGTTGCGAAGTTGCCAATTCGGCCTGCTTACAGTGGCAAGTTCCGGTCGTCTGCTGATGTTATCAATCGACTTCGGTGGGATCAGAGCATGGACAGCAACGATTATATCGTCGGATACGAGGATCGGTTTCTGGGCGTCAAGGAACGACCGCTGGATGCATGGAAGTCAGAACAAACGGACGAAGAGTTCATTCCACAGCATCGGATTCTGTACTTCAAGAGGGCGAGTGACGGTGAGGTGGTTTGGGACCGTAGAGAAAGGATAGATAAGATTTTTGGGAGTGGCGTGAGTAGCCTCAATGCCGATAGATATTAGGTAGTTGTTCAGAATATCTTGTCAGAAAGCCCTACATGCATGAAGGTATCATCAAGAGTATACCCGACGCTCGACTTGAGCAAAACGAGAGCGAGTCAATGCATGAACAAATACAAAGCATTAAACACCGAGAGCACCCATACCAAACATTCATTGTGACAAGCCGAGGGGGAAAATCAAAAAAGCCAAAAATTTGGTGCAATACAAACCGAACCACCGGTCATCCCACGGAGGGGAGCCTAGTGTTTCCGGACCAATGGCCTTACCCACTGCGCCAACCTTTTCCATCACCTACAATTGGCGGAAACTGTATTGACCTTGCTGTTAGTGGCTTTTATATACCACTAAACGTCAATTGGCTGATCGAGACCCACTTCAGCCTCCTGCCGCAGTATATGCGAGCCCCCTACAGAATACTGTGCCAGCATATGGAGCAACATAATGGGGAATAGCAGTGATGCACCAAATAGGAGTAGCATCAAGTCGCCAACGCTGCAGTGTCCTGAGATGAACGTTCCCGAGGCTGTGCCGACTACGGAATACTCCACGGCGCGATAGTCGAGGCTGCGCTGGAAGTAGCTTCGCGAACGGCTAGCAGGCCCAGCTATAGGGTAGCCTGCCTGGGCGCTTTTTGCACGGATGTCTGCTCTCGACGAATCTGACTAATTGCAATTAGGCCGCTTGTGATTGGTCGCAGGCCCTCCAGCTGCAAGCACGGGATATGCCTGCCCGGCAGAGAACTGGGTTGCACGTGATGATGTGGTGATGACATAGAATCGGTGATAGGCGGATCTAAGAGATTGCCCGAGTGGGTGCTTAATTGAATTGGTCCAAGGCGCGGTCTGGGACGCGAAAAGACACGCGCCACGCGTAAGGTATACTGGTCCTCTCGTTGCCCCCCTCCTGTGGAGACTGGGATATGTTTGTGGTTTTCGAAGCGACATTCATACCGAATACTCCCCGTCGCAATAGCGATCAACCATCTGCACACCCTCAACGCAGTCCTCCGTAACGCTCCCTCTCGTCATTCTCCGCGTCTTTTCCTCCCCATCTTTCCGCCAATCTTTCCCCAGTCTTCCCCAGTTCTCCCCTCTATATCAGATTTTGGTTGTGCCTCATCCAGTACACATGCGTGTGAATAGCTGAACCAACTCACCCACCCATCATGGACAGTTTTATGCTGCAAGATGAGGCCGCCAAGGAGCGAGTCCGCCAGGCCGTAGAATTTCTAGATCCTCGTAAGTATTTGTCTGCTCCGGCATGCTATTATTCGTACTGACTCTGTCCATTTCTCGGGAATTAGACGATCAACATGCCAAGAGCTATCGCCCCGACATCTTGCTCATGCTACAGAAGAACCAGAAGCGTCTCGTTGTCAACCTCGATCATGTCCGCGATCACAGCTCCGAGCTGGCCGAGGGCCTGCTGTTCGATCCTTTCGAGTTCACCTTGGCCTTCAACCAGGCTCTCAAGGAAATCGTGGCCACCATCCCTCAGGCGCGTCCCGACCAGACAGACCGAGATATGCTCTACTATTGCGCCTGGGCCGGCAGCTTCGGTCTGAATGCCTGCAACCCGAGGACCTTGTCGTCCAACCATCTCAACCACATGGTGTCCATCGAGGGTATCGTCACGCGCTGCTCCCTCATCAGACCCAAAGTCGTCAAGAGTGTTCATTACAACGAGAAGAAGAACATCTTCCACTTCCGCGAGTATCGCGACCAGACCATGACCAACGGCGTCACCACCTCCAGCGTCTACCCCCAGGAAGACGATGCTGGCAACCCCCTTTTGACAGAGTATGGGTTCTGCACATATCGAGATCACCAGACTATCTCCATTCAGGAGATGCCCGAGCGAGCGCCTGCTGGTCAACTGCCTCGCGGCGTCGATGTGGTGCTTGACGACGATCTCGTCGACAAGGTAAAGCCGGGCGATAGAGTCCAGCTTGTCGGGATCTTCAGGACTCTGGGTAACAGAAACACCAATCACAACAGCGCGTTGTTCAAGACTGTCATTCTTGCCAACAACATCGTCCTACTCTCGTCGAAAGCAAGCGGCGGACTCGCCACTGCTACCATTACCGACACCGACATTCGCAATATCAACAAAATCTCAAAGAAGAAGAATCTGCTTGAGCTACTCTCTCAGTCCCTTGCGCCTAGCATATACGGTCACGACTACGTTAAAAAGGCAATATTACTGATGTTATTGGGCGGTATGGAGAAAAACCTGGAGAACGGTACGCACTTGAGAGGAGATATCAACATCCTCATGGTTGGTGATCCTTCGACAGCCAAATCGCAGCTTCTTCGTTTCGTTCTAAACACTGCACCCCTCGCCATCGCCACCACGGGCCGCGGCTCGTCGGGTGTCGGTTTGACGGCAGCTGTTACCTCTGACAAAGAGACGGGCGAGAGGAGATTGGAAGCAGGTGCCATGGTCATGGCAGATCGTGGTGTTGTCTGTATCGATGAGTTCGACAAGATGTCCGACATTGACCGTGTTGCTATACACGAAGTCATGGAACAGCAGACTGTGACTATAGCCAAGGCTGGCATCCATACATCACTCAACGCTCGATGCAGTGTTATCGCTGCTGCCAATCCCATTTTTGGCCAGTATGACACGCACAAAGATCCTCACAAGAACATCGCACTCCCGGACTCGCTTCTATCACGTTTCGATTTGCTGTTTGTAGTGACGGATGATATCGAAGACAGTCGGGACCGACAGATATCTGAACATGTCCTGCGCATGCATCGCTATCGTCAGCCGGGAACTGACGAAGGTGCGCCAATTCGCGAAAACACATCACAAGCCTTGGGTGTCGCCTTGCAGAGCCAGGACGCTACCCAGAAGCCGACAGATGTGTTTGAGAAATATGACGCTATGCTACACGCCGGTGTGACTATCACTACCGGTCGCGGTGCCAACAAACGCCATGAGGTTCTGAGCATTCCCTTCATGAAGAAATACATCCAATACTGCAAAACACGCGTCAAGCCCATTCTCACACAAAGCGCTTCTGACCGCATCGCCGAGATCTATGTGGGCCTGCGCAATGACGAGATGGAAGGCAATCAAAGGAGAACATCGCCACTAACTGTCCGTACACTGGAAACGTTGATCCGTTTGGCGACTGCGCATGCCAAATCCCGGCTTTCCAATCGGGTAGAGGAGAGAGATGCGTCAGCAGCAGAGGCGATCCTGCGGTTTGCCCTTTTCAAAGAAGTTGTCGAGGATGAGTCGAGAAAGAAGCGCAGACGGACACGGCAAGTGGAGTCTGACTCGTCCAGCGAGGAGAGTTCCGACGACGAGGATGGTGGAGATACATCATATAGAGGGTCAACGGCCCGCACCAGCGCAGCTCGTTCCTCACGACAGGCTCAGCGCAGTCAACCATCAACCAAGGCTTCTCGCACTCCTGCGCGGGGCGCTCCAGATACACCTGAACGTGAGGAGAACGAGGAAGAGGAGGTCGACCTCTACGATGCAACGCCCCGCCGGAGTAACCGTACGGCTCGTGGCGGACGTGCGTCATCCTCAAATGCACCTTCGACATCTCAGTTCTCCTTCGCCTCTTCTATACCTGCATCGCAGTTGGAAACGCAAGAAGAAGAGGACGAAGACACCCAAGAAGATGCCGCCCTCGCCGCTGGAGCTGCTGACCTTAGCATCAACGCGCCCATCACGCCCGAGCGGCAAGCGACATTCCGCACAGCGCTTGGACAGCTTCTGAATACTGACCTATTTGAGGACGACTCGGCGCACGTCGATGCCGTTATCCAAGCTGTCAACGCACGACTGGGATCACGCGGGCCCGCATTCTCACGCGAGGAAGCAATCAAAGCGCTCAAGAAAATGGATGAAGCCAACCAGATTATGTAAGATTTCATATCTCGTGATTTCAATGGAGGTAACACTAACAGTTATCCAGGTACACGGATGGCGAATTAGTATATAAGATCTAAGGTATCGAATAGAGAACTGTCACGGCTTGTGAAATGACTAAAGGGTTATGGCGTTGGGGCAAGTTGACGAATGATTGATACCGCGACGGCTGGCTGGCTCTTGTCTCGGGATGAGAATACATGTGTTTCTGCAATAAATCCATAATGAGAATAAGATGAGAGACGGCATGATGTTGGAGATGATAAGCTTGGGTGTTGGCCAAAAAAAAACTGCTTGAAAGCTGAAATTCAACTTTCCCACTAAAGCATATATGTCTTCTGTTGCTATGGTATCTAGGGATACCGCCTAGGAAGCCTGCCATAGTGTACTTGTGAAAGCTATCCTGTATCGACGGTGAAGTTAATGACGTGACACTTGCACCGGCCGTGCCGCATCACCCCTTTTTGAGAACCCATCGTGATGTCTCATTGTTCAAGTCTCCAATTTGCCGATGAAATCCGACAGAACCACACAGCTAAGAGCTCTGGCCCCCAGGCAAGAGGCCCTCGGAGTTGGTGATCGGGCTTGAGACTGTATTTGCCCTCAGCCCTACAGCATTATGTCTCTATAGACTAGAGCAAAGTTTAGGATACTGCGTGGACAGCAAAGGTGAAAACAACACTCGAGTCGGAAAATCGTCATCGATGATATACTCTGGTACAAACATAAAAATCATACTCTCCTTCGTCCTACCTAGTAAAGATGTTTCTATCGTCGTGATTTGGTCTTTCGCTTTTCTGGCGGGGTTACAAGTTGTCTCTCGCGCTGTGGTCTTCTTGTGGTTTCTGGATCTGCTTTCTCGAAGGCAGAACGTGCTTTTCCTGTTGAGGCATCCACTGCGTACCAGTCTCAGGGAATGGAAGCTAAGCCTGGTACTGGTATCTTGATTGATTTGCCGCCAAAGGAGACTTGTAAATTAAGGGTTCGAGAGGAAGGAAAATGGCAGATCTGATGGAAGTGGGAACACTACCTTATTACTTCCACTTGCGAAGAAGGTGTAAAACAACGATGGACTTCGGAACGGTTTGGCACTTGCAGCTAGTGAGTGAGCCCACAAGAGCCGCGTGCTGTTGCCCTTTCAATTAGAGATCTCAGGTTTGTAAAGAAGCTGCTTCCTAGGAGGCGAGGAGTATAGTGCCATGATGCTTTGATGTTATGGGCATTCACAGTCTCCCACTCTATGGTTAGAAAGGCAAAAGACAAGATACATGCCACTGGTATCTTCGAAACATTATGTCATGGTCTTTATTATAAGGATATCTTTCATCGATGCCTAATTTGCTGAAGCATTTGGGTGACACACCATGTATAACCGGTCGTGGATAGGATAATTGATACAGTACACTCACTCGTAAGCCCAATAGCACTAGCAACACGTGACATTCGAAACATCACCTGTAGGTAAGGTAGGTAAGCATGAATCATGTTTAGGTTCGTATAACATTTGGTTCATGGTTTTGAATGTAATCTGAGCACCATAAATTCGAATGTTTGTTCCTCTGCACACATATATAAAGAAACTTCCAAGAGCGATAGACTAGATGTATCGATCATGTCATAAAAGATCATGTACGACAATTTCACAACTGCCCTGTTACCAGCGAATGCGTCTCAGGTTAACGTGCGCTCTATGAACTCTAGAATGCCATTGTCATCACAGGATTCACATTAGTTTATAGTGAAGACATATCTCTGACAAACCAGTGGTTCTTTTCCCACTTTCGTTTTATCTATCTTGCATCTGCGAGCAGAAAGGCTCTAAAATTGCTGTCTAATCTGAGTACCTGGATCATCAGCTACTCCCGCTATTGTCGTCGTCCTTGAGTCTCTTTCTGTCATTAACTTCAAGCACTTGTTGTCAGGTAGAAGCAGAAAGGTTTCTGGCAATAGATATTTGAACCTTCTCGTTCTCGATCGCCACCAGTTGTGATATGATTTCCTTTCTCACATCACCATAGTTCTTTTCAATCACTCCATCGGCAGCCAAATGAACCAGAATGCTACTGCCCTCTTTGATAGCTTCTTCGCCGTCGGTTATGCCATTGCCAAAGCCAATGATCGCCATGGTCATTAGCCAGCGATCATTATTTACGTGACACTTGTCAAGACATCGATCATGTCCTTGCCTCAGTACTGAACAATATATTCGGCATGTGTAGACGTGTTCTTGCCTTCATCATTGTTTGTAGATATTAGGAGCTCCTGCAGTTCCCTTCAGCCTAAGGCTTCTAGTGCTTTTCCTGAAGCAAGGATCACGAAACACTAACGTCTAATATCCTGTAACTGAGACGGGAGCATACGACTCGCTCAAAGCAGGTGTGCCCGCCTTACTCAATACAAGTAAAGACAACTTTAGTCAAGCGGGAGCAAAGGTCTTGCTCAAATTAAGTGCGTACGCCTTGATTGATGAGGTTGTATAGTAGTTTGCCGATTCAGATATAAGATGAAAGCACAGCAAGACCTAGATCATACATACTAATATATCATAGAACTCGACAGCCACCGTTCTAAATTGATACGCCCTCCATACTTTCCCACCCGGATGTGCTTTCTCACTTGTGAGAGCATAACACTTTCATCAGGTCTGACATCCTTGCTTGCTTAGCCTGTAGTCAACTGAGCAGGCGTGTCGAGTCTGTAGAAGACTCCTCCTCCTTTTCTGCGGCTCCTCTTATTTTCCGACTTGACATATTCTCGTCGACAAGTTTAGCTCTATGGATTTTTCTCGGGTCCTTGCCTCACCACCTTTGAATACATACAGTTACTTCTCCATATTCAAGGGCACATGCTTGTGCAACTTTGAAGACAAATCCTTCGTCATCTCAACATTTTCTGCGCTGTCGACTTTGAAGACACGTACTTCGTCGTACTCAAGCCAGGGTTCTTGATCATCTCTGGCGTCATCCATCCCATACTCGGACAACTGTCGTTCTTCTGATTTATATAATACGTCTTACTATTAGACGCAGAGGCTTTCTTACAAGCAGGAGGTATTCACTGAAATTGCTTCCTTCCTGTCCTCTCTTCGACTGTTCCGGTTCTTTTTCACCTCTTTCCGGTTTTATGGAAGATCTCCTTGCCTCCCCCCAGAGCATTATGCCTCTGACCTTTTTCCTCTTCTGACCTTTTGCATCTCTTCGTAGCATACCTCTCCAGGCCTCCTGCCTCATCCGCTTCGCTCTCAAAGATACATTGTCATTAACAAGTCTCAATCTCAACATTCAGCAGTTAGGACCCCCAAAGAGTGGCTAGTGTTAGCCCCCTATCTGTCGTTTGCCCTGAATCGCTCGTCTAGATCGAGTTCCTACCTCCATTCCTCTTACCTTATCACATCTCTTCTAATTCCTTCCCCGTCCTTCTCCTTTCCTCTTTGTCACTGTTGCCGAATCTCACAATAGCAAGACAGTATGGTCCTTCCTTCCCCTTCCAGCAACCACGAAGGTATCGTTCCAGGATACTTCATGAGCTCCCACGCCCTTAGGTAAACTAGCATCGTTCGCTAATGTTACGTAATACCCAGTTCTTGAATTCAGTCTCCGAAGCCACACGTATTCGTCTCAAGAAGACGTGTTCGCAGCCAATGGGGACTCCTGGTCGACCCAAAAGGCCAGAATCAGTCCGAGACTCGTTATTTCCACCAGTCGTAGCCTGGGATGATAGGAGACTGAAGTCGCAGGCCAAGATGAACGCAAGATCTGACGCAGTGCCATCAGTTAGGGCTAGCGACAATGATTCCCGGCCGTCGCATGCTGAGACAAGACTGGATGGCACGCAAGAGGCTATGACCCTCGATACGAAGCATCAGCACAATAAGTCCACGGTCAGCGTGGCACAGGGTACAAGCACATCCGCCATCGCGAATGATACTCATCACACCGGAGCGAAGCGGAAGCACGAAGAGCCCCAGGCTATTATGGGGCAAGCGGTGGCCAAGAAGAGTAAGATAACACTCAAGACGGCCGCGATGCGAAGACTCGAGTCGAATCAAACGCCCGAAGAGATGTTAGCATCTATAGCGCAGACAAGCTCACCTTTATACATGAGCCCAAAGGAGAGGGAAGACAAATTGCGGAATGACGAGAACGAGATGAGACGAGCCGTCGATTATCTGGAGAACTTCATCGAAGAAACGGGGCAAGAAGATGATTTTCCCAACAAAATATACCGACTGCGGAACACGACCTTCTTTGCGAGAGACTATCAACTCCATCAAGTGGCGAAGATGCGACGAACTGAACTGTCAAGACGTCTTCCACACCGCGGAGGAATTGTAGCCGACGACACAGGCGTGGGCAAGACATATCAAACGATTGGTTGTATCCACGTAAACCCACCCACCCGAAAGAAGTTGCGTGACGGAGTTGCTGCCAATCTGATTGTGGTGCCATCACAGAGCCTCATTGAACAATGGGCCGATGAGCTTGTCCGTACTTCAAAGGAAGACATAAGTGGTCAGATCATGAGATATGCAGCTAAGAATGGGACCCCAACAGATTCCGTGCGTCATGCGAGATACGTGTAAGTCAATCAATGCTTGGAGAGCTCGTATGTTTTCATTGCTAATGATCACAGGCTCGTAACATACAGTGCATTGCTGGCAGACTACAAAGGATCTGGTACCTTATTTAAAGTCATGTTCCGGCGTATCATACTCGATGAAGGAGATAATATCAAGAACATTTCGGGGAAATGGTCAAAAGTATGCGCAGAGCTCCAAGGAAAATACAAATGGGTTCTCACAGGAACCCCTTTGCGCAACAATAAAGAAGGTCAAGCTACTCCTGTGCCTCCAACGGGACATCGGACTGACGACTGAACAGAAGCGCTTCCATACTTTCGTTTCATTGGAATCGATATGGATCAGTCACGACGCGAGTTCGAGGCGATCTTTGATCCGCTGCCGGAGGTATGCATATTCATAGAACTCTTTCAATGGCCATATGTGGGGTTGCGGCACTAAATATGACGGAAGGACACGACAGATGAAAGGATTCGACGGCTTATGTTGGTCTTGATGACGCGAAGGTAGGCACTCCGACTCTCTATATCGAAACGAAGTTCCTCTGCTCATATGGCTCTCACTAGAATGAAGGGCGACATGTTCATGGGCCGGCAAATATGCAAGTTACCAGAGTCTCAGGAGGTCGTCCTGAAGTTCCCACTCTCAAAAGAAGAGAGTATGGTCTATGAGTAAGTTCTTGATTGAGTTGAAATACAATGTTAATGCTCATAGAGAGTCAGGGCGCAAAGCAACACAATGAGTGAGGAAGCCCAGATATTGGATGGCAACGCAGAACTCGGGTTGAGAGATGAGAAGGATCCCTCGGTTCAAGACGTTTTTCGAGGATTCTGCCTCAAGCTGAGGCAAGCCAGTAACCATACGTTCCACCTGGAATCATCCTTGAGGGCGGAAGAAATCCGGCCCAAGCTGCCGGAGCTGATGGAAAACATAGAAGACATCAAACCTCGAGTGTCACTCTACAACCAACTCATGGCCAATTGGGATGGAGCTAACCAGCTAGAGCCACGTGTCGCAGACAACCAAGATCCTGGTATTCAAGACCTCGGTTTCGATATCACCCAATATTTGGCCGATATTATGATCGCAGAGAAGCATGTATTCTGCCTAGAGTGTCGCGGAACCGACAATCTGAAGAAAGTTGTGAGTACCAGCTAGAAATCCTTCTCCTCATCTCATATTCAGTATATCTCTAATCATTGTCCATTAGTCTACTTGTGATCATCTGATATGCATCGATTGCTTCAAGGATCTCATCAATGAGTGTCAAAGCAAAGGGAAGCGCAAATGCAGGTGCCCTCAATGCGGTAGTCTGTGGGCCAACGTAACGCCACCAAAAAAAGGCGCAGCCTCAAGTGTGTCGTCCGTTGCCAGCCCCAACATACAACATGTCGGGATCCAGAATTTCGGTGCCCTCGATGGTCACAATGCGCCATTGCAAATTATGGGCGAGCCAACAACTAGGTTGCCTGGCGATGATATGAATGGCTATCAACCTCATCTGGAGAGACACAGCAGCGGTTGTCGTTGGCTTGAACAATGTGATGCAGACAAACAAGTCATTGCTAGCACCAAAATCATACTCGCTGCCGAGCTCATCAGAACGTGGTTGATCAAGGCCCCGGAGGACAAGATCGTCGTTTTTGTTGAGTGGAACCTCACAGCATGTGTACTCGGCCGCGTCCTTGATTTAGAGGGTGTCAAGTACGTCTACTACTGGGGGGACATGTCTCTCAATGCCAAGACGAAATCTCTCGAGGACTTCAGAGACCATCCTGAAGCCAAGATCATGGTGTGTGCCCTTTTATCCGATTACCAAACGGGCTAGGTACTAAAGACTGGGTTCTAGGTTACAAGCAAGAATGCGGGCAGCGTAGGCTTGAATATCACCTGTGCCAATAAAGCCATTATAATGGCGCCGTGGTTCAATGCGGGCGCTGAGCTGCAAGCCTTTGGGCGAATCAAGCGACACGGGCAAAAGAAAGAAACTCTAATGGTCCGTCTCATCGCTGAGGGTACCATTGACGAAGACTTGCTCGAGTTGCAAGAGGGAAAGAATCTTAAACTTGCCGACGCGCTGAATCCAGACTCGCCTCACAAAGGTTTGACAAAGGAGGATTATTTCCGTATGCTTGTCAGTAAACGCGATCATATGTCTACAGACGATGGCTCTGTGGAAGACTCTGACTCCCCAGTGGACGACCACTCGGAAGACGATACGGATTACGAGCCCTAAGTTTCAAGAGCACTAACGATCCAACATCCTAACCTCGAACCTCTCGTGAAACGCCACAAGCTGAGTGTATATGATAAGAAGCGCGTCAATACTATCTAAAGATCAAAAAAAAAAAAAAAAAAAAAAACAGGACAAAATGGGAAAAATGGGGGAAAACGTAGAAAAAAGGATGAAACGTTTGTACCATTCAAGGTACCGGTTAGTCTTCGGCGAGAACAGTCGGCAACGACCTAGTAACTACTTGGCGGACATTAAATGATCACCAGTACGACCGAAACACATTGACAAGATAACTAAGCATTGTTTTATCATAGCTAATAAATTGCGTTGTTTTTAATGTAAACAAAGTGAGTTGTGGATCGACTCGTACATGGACTGCCTTTTCCCATCAATATGTGTACGAAAGGCAAGGAGAGAGTTCTGTGAATCAATGTTGTCTACAAAAACTATCAATAACCAATTCTTGAACCCCATGCAAACTATCGTCAATACCCAGAAAACACAGTGATCATCATTCACCGCATGGTGGGATGTGGACGTCATGTTTCAGAGCATCCGCTACTTTAGAGGATGACACACCTTAACCTGAGAGAAATTGATGGGAGGATGTTTCGTTTCTGCATCTGATGAAATCTGGTCCATCAGCTTCATATGTGTGCCTTATCTTATCACTCCGAAGGACATTGTTGGAAAGTAATCATTTGATTTCCCCTACATAGTCAGGTTAAGTGTTAATGGGGAATGCCGTTTTTCTCAGGCGTCGTGGCTCTGACCAGACCATCACCATAGTAGCACCTCTCGACGAGCAGCGTGGAAGTTATGTGACGAAGGGTAGCATAAACGCAAAAAGACGCGGACACTTCTGAGTTTCGAGAGAAAATCGATGCGGCTTGCCTACGGGCAGTTCCCTGCGTAGCATGAGTACTACTGAAGAAAGATCAATGAACGATTAGCTGTGCGGAGATACAGGGACAAACTTCGTGTGCAGATTCAATGCTGTCATAGCATTCATGTTCGAAACGGCTCATCTTACTCGTGTTAGTTTCATATGACTGTAGAGCCCCATGCGATACAGATACACTACGTTATTTCAGGTAACACAACGAACCATATTTCGGCTTATTCGAGAACTAGACTCAATCGAAACGCTCGCTGTGCTGAGGACAGGTGTAAACTCGAGATGTAATGCAATGCCGACTCGAACCATACATTTCTAGCTATTAAGCGTTGTCTTAGCATCGAGACTCTTTCGCATGCTGAATGCCAGTATCGCTCAGAAGGCTACCGCATCACGAGGTGATATCGCTGGCGCAGGTCGCATCCACAGTGTTTGAAATTCCTTGAACGTTGTCTCGATGTACTCTGATCCATGCTTGAATTTTAGAGAAAAAATAACTACTTCGTCTGTTACTTCTTGACGTGTAGACTTTGAGGCTATCCATGGCCCTGAAGGTTTTCGATCTGGAGGTGCAGTAGCCGATGTCCAGCATCCACTGCCACACATGCAAGTAATTGCAGCTTTATACACCATCCGTATGACCGTGACTAACGGCTCAAATCAGTCGCTTATGCTGCGAAACACCAGCAAACGCCACATTTTATATACTCTTGCTTTGTCGGCTGAACTGGGACAACCAAGACTTTGTGTGAACCGCCAGGCGGGCCGATGTTCCAGCAAGTGCAATGTCATTGGAAGCTCATGGTTTCAAACATACCACCTCAGTCTGTCTCGTCAAGCCTTTGGCGGGTATCAAGCAGCGTGTCTATGATTGTTTTCCCATGAACTATCGTCAGAATTGGAGTTGTATGCTACACCCACGTTTTCGCGGCTCTCTGTTCCTATGACGAAGCCAAGGCCTAAAAAGTAATAAATGTATATTACTCTGCGATGCCATGCGAGCTCCCGTTCGATTCCAGATCAGATATGAGATCCGGCACTCATTTCCAGGCTGCAATGGCGTGCCAAATCTCGTGGGGCACGCTCATATCCCAAGACGACACTGTGATACTCCCTGCATACTCCCTGCCTTGTCTCCCGGACAGCTGCAGACAAAGAGCCGAGAGAGGGACGTGAGCGATGCAACCCAAGTGCCGGCAACTCGCGTTGGTTCCTCGGGAAGATATGCAACCCCTGTTATACGATTTTCCGCTGAACGATGGCTCGATGAAGAGGATCGCGCGGAACTCATAATATCCTCTCCGCTTCCTGGACGTATAGTTCGTCCGGTGAAGGGAGGATACGGGATGCAAGAAGATAAAAGGGGGACTTAAATATAGCCATGTTACACAGCAGGGAGGGGAGCACACGGGTATATACACATGGATTTGAGCCAGACTTTGTGAAGAGAATGGGGACTGACCCTGTATATCGGAATAGTGTGAGTCGTACAATGCGACATGAACAGGCTTCCCCTCAGGCTACCTGCATTCAAGGGCTAGATAAGACAACCTACATGCAAGGGAACGGAGGGAATACAAGAGGCCAAGTATGTGCGATTAATCAAGTACGTTCAGCCTCCAAGAGAGGATGTATATCTACCAGGCCGGTGTTCGCACGAGTCTGGAACGGGGCCGGACGCTCGGTCAGGGATGAACATGCTGTCTATTCCCACACTACAAGTTTCATCGGAACTCGACTGCAAATGTTTCTTCCTGGCCGTTTTGCTTTCGTCATTTCTGTGGGCGGTTTGGAGCAACGGAGCTGCGAACACGCGTTTTGGGTGGATAATCCCAACTACCTGCGCTGACCGAATGCAGGCCAAACGGGATGAGACCCTGTAGGTGCCTAGGCGAGAACGTTGCATGTGAAGCTCGGTGAGCCAAGATCAAGATCATAGAAACCCTCGTGATTCGAGTTTCTAACTTCGAGTAGACGTATCGTCTTCCACAAAAAATCCTTCTGTCATGGTACTATCTGGAAGGTCTTGAATGCTCCTACAAGTTACATTTGCTGCTCTGAATACAGTTGTCTCATCACGATCGCTTCATTGCATCATCTTGGACTTGTTCATCCTGATATGAGTATCTGAAATCAAAATTAGACGAAGTGGGCAGAATGTATGCGTTTCGAGGGGATTTGCGAGATCAGCCGAAGGTAAGCTCCTGGCCTGATGCTCATTCAACGTTGCTAATCTCTGAAACGCTGGTGATTCCACATGTCTCGTCTTCTTCGAATACCACTTTGTGTTTCTGACCGTGACGGTGCCCATTCGATGTGTTATTGCCGAGATGCGTAGGAGTATCATTCAATGTGTGATTTCTCCTTGCTTCAAGTGCCCGTGTACCCTAGGACTCAAGGCAGCGTAGCGAAGAGATCACCAAGCAAGCTGTCAATGTTGAAACTTGCGATCCCAAGCGATTCAACTTAGCTTATAGTATGTATATCTTATTCTGCCGGTACGTCGTAGTTCAGGATCCTATCTGTCTAGATATATGTTGCTTATGTAGGCCAAATCCCGAAACACATAAGAACGCCTCGGGGTTGGCCAATAGAGTCCCGATGCTTAATCTGGTCTCTGATTCAAATGTGCATTTGTTCCACGATTTAGAGGTTCACTCGACGGGCTATTGGAGCGCCAGCATTGCGATCGGGTCCCAGAGTATTGTAGAACTACAACATTTCTTCTGCGGGCGTGGAGCTCCGGAAAGTCACTAAGAGCAGAGCGGAACATTGTTAGATAGGTATCGATTTTTCCGTGAAGCGGCATAGGGGTACGTAGTAGAAGCTCCTAATGGAGTATTGAATCTTGTAACATGCCTGGTACGGAGGCCCTTTGAACAGATATCTTATCATGTTTCGGAAGAAATCAGCGATTACACGTAAGTTAAACCTTTGACTTACATAAATTCATCTACCACAGTGAAGTAAGATGACAAGTCATAGCAGCAGTTGATTTACCGATAAACTACCGGAGCAGCAACTGACACATGCATCTGCTTCAATTGGTAGTCCCGCGAACTGAGTTGCTCAGCTACCACTAAATCCTCATATCGTGATTTCCTTATTCGCGGAACTTCATCTCTTTTCGCAGCTTGAAGAGGATGTCTTGGAACACAGATAGGCATAGCTTGAGCAGTGCCGCCTCCTCCACTGCGAAACTAATTCGGACCGGGTTACCGACTTGCTGGTGTAGGGAGTGCATCGTAGAGGATCAGCGCCTTCCGGGTCACGTTAGCTACGAGTGGATGAATGCTTCATGGTTCACGCAGCATCCTAGAGGACGATCAATACACGTTGTTGTTTCGACGATACGGTTAGCAAGTGCATGAAATATATAGGGACTGTTAAGTTTCTGCAATGGAGAATCTCGTACGGCCATTGTTTCAGGCATTAGCATCCAGAGAACCCTGCTCGTTGAAGCATACGGCAAATTGTTGAGAAAGGGATTAGGAAACACACGTAACATCGGGGAATTGTTTCCCATATTTCTCATCCTCATCACCTTACCGAGCTTCGGGTTGCTCGTTTCCGGGACTGAACCACGTGTGGATGCCCAGGCTAGAGATGAGATCAGGGCGATGGTTTCGTGATTCTTTTCCTCACCACGGAGACTGTGCATTCATTCCGGGGACGTGTGTCAAGGGGCTGCTGTGAGTTTGTACGGATTAGCGAAGAGTAAGCTGAGAGAATGGGTTCTGAATGGGATCCTGCTGCTTGAGTTGTGGGGTTCGTATTGTTACAAGCAAGGGGTCTTCTACCCCATGGAGGAGCAAGAGGTGGAGGAGCGAGCCCCCACGCGCAGCGGGCTAGATTACGGGTGTTGATCAGTTCTTGGCTCGTGAATTTGAGTAAAGGTACTTGATTGTACTTGTCATGAACTCACTATGCAGAGTTAACAGGTAACGCAACCAATTTATGACCGAGGAGATGAAGGGAGCTTAAGGAGCTCTTCTCTACCTAGAGTACTGTACGCGTAGTTGGATTACGAATAGACATCTGCGACGACTTACGCCGAGGTCAATCAAACGGTCCTGGGGAGGGCCATCACCCTACTCTCTGCCTACTTGTGCCTGTAGCAGCCACCAAAAAAAGACTTGTCGTTATAACCGGACTTCCCAGTTGAGTTTCACAAGCACAAGCTGAGCGACCACCTCGCCGCGTGGTCCGAAGAGCAAAGCCACTCTTGACCCATAAACAATCTTTTCGCATTCATTCTTCGGATCTCGGGGACGATTTGGTTTATTGTGCTGCAACAACTCGAATTGCATAAAGAGGTCGGTTAAAGAGGTAGAATCTTGTTTGACCCGGTCTCGTTGGTGCGAAATATTGTATGATGGTCTGCCATGAAGCAGAAAAGGCGTTCCAATCTACACGCGAGCACGCAAGGGTGCCATCCAATACATGAGGTAGGATCAAGCCGTGCGCCAAAAAAAGCAACATCAAAGACCCCAAGACACACGTAATAATTCTCTGGTGACCGGGCCCCCTAGGCGAGCGAATCGGGATCTCGACAGAGAGATAGGCGACCAGGACCCCAGCCTGTCACCCCGCACAGCCCGCGATGAGGATTCAAAGAAAGGGGTGGAGGTACTGTTAGGGATCTGTCGTCATGATCTCTTGGGGTGATTTCAGCTGCGATAAAGCCCTTGGCCAGTGATATTGCTGGGACATGGGTACGACAGACATTCTCGAAACGGAATGCTTGGAGGGAGTCCGTGGGCGACGAAACGTATGGCAGAAGCCCAGAGAGTGTGCAAGGATGACGACTTCACCAACAATATTGTCAGCATCTGGCATACATACGTGTACAGATATACTGTATGCTCTCCTGGGTCCCGCGAGATAACGGGCGCCTCATTGATCAGACGACACATGAGGCCACAGATGAGCTGACGAGATATTCCATGGCTGCTGCAGGCATCCATCCATAACCGCCTTTCCCCAGTCCCCAGTCGAGCAGTGTCACCTCTCTGCCGCCGTGCTCACATCCGTACGTATCGAATTACACACGCCTGTAATCGCCCGGCTGCCGTGCGCATCTTCGCAGGGCGAGGAGAAGCAAACAGGGCACGAAACGTAATTGAACATTCTATTGTGATGCGGCCCTCGGGGGCATCATGCATCCCTCATATTGTATTGAAAGGGGGCAGTTTCGGAGCGTTGGTCCTGCACGTTGGATCAATCTGCACTGTACGATATGAAAAGCAGCATGTATCTCTCACCACGAAAATGATGTATTTCCAACCAACATTTGTGTCGCCTACTGGCAACGTAGAGCGACTCGACTGATAGGCAATTTAGACGAGGCGGAAGAGGCCCCACGTCATTTCCCCCACAAGACAGCGACGGCATTCAATAGGGCCCAGGCCAAGCTCATCGATAGACCGCCCAAGAGAAATATGTATGTCGCCGCTGAGAATGTGACAGTGTTGCGATCGTGCCTAATGATTATATCGATACCTGACATTACCTTGGACCTCGCTGGTAGGCATGAAAATGTGACCTGGCCACCTCTCATTTGCTTCGACAACAGCGAGCATCTTCTTCGATTACCTCTCAATCTACCGGGCCCATTTCATCTACATACTCCGGGGTACATGCCAACGGTGATTGTTTACTTGCCCCCTCGGTGGTATCACAAGTATCGCGGAGGTGGCCTGGGGTCTCCGCCCTCTTCTTCAGCTGGCCTTCGACGTTACAATCGCCAACTCATCAGAAGAGAAAGAACCCCGCCACCTCGCCCGGTCAAACATGGCTGGGGCTGAGTGCGCACTGCTCCTTGACTCATCAGTGCTTATTGTCGGGCTCACCGACGGTGATACTGTGTCGGGGTGAGGATAGACCATGGAAACTGTACGGGCATCTAATATAAATGACGGCCAACGCAACAAGACAAAGAAAAAACTTTTTCCCGAGCTCATTTGCCCACCGCTTCTTCTATGTAACCGTCTTTTGGTGTGGGTGTCCAACCATGCGGTGACGAGATCTTGTGAGTATATTTGCTGATGCTGAGTTGCATTTCGGCGACGTCCGAGGGCGGAATATGGACTGGCTGCATGTCCCACGAGTATTTGCGGTGTCGGGACTGGGCTGCAAAGTGCGCAATGAAAACGCTCGTTTCTCGACTGCAGGGGGTTTTACAGCGAGACACAGCAGGTATCTGTTTGGACTACTAGACACGTCCTCAAACCCTGCTACCCAGGGTTTGGGCCATTAATTAACAAAAAATGAGCAGATACGCAACGCTAGGTCCTGATCGGGATAGATACATCGATTCTGGCCTTATATCATGTAGGATGCATGTATACTGTCCGACGTACTGTCGGTAGGGCGTACTGCGATATATAACGTGCAGCCGTATAGCCGCTGTTTAGATGCATGATGTGCAGAGTTCATGTCATCGAATAGGCTAGATCATGCCAAGCATGCTTCAAACCGAGGTACAAGATCTGTCACTGAAAATGAGCTGGCGTAGAGGTACCACGCTTGTGCGAATGTTCCCTGTTTTTTGTTAATTAATAACCCAAACCCTGGGTAGCAGGGTTTGAGGACGTGTCTAGTAGTCCAAACAGATAGGTAGATAACTGCCAACAGGCAATGGTTCGGCGTAGCCATCTCAGCAAGGAATGCCCATCCCAGATCGTCCACCACATCCGTCCTGAACTGATGAATGGGGAACCTCATAATGTATGTACGCATAGGTAGGTGGGTATCTAATACTACTGTCACATCGGTAGAGTCACACGTCCGTAAGTGTGTAGTAATAGACTCGAGACAATGCAAGCGAACGATTGATAAATTGTTGTCTGTTTCTTCGACTGTGCCTCGTGTGCCTACTCCCTGCCGGCACCTGAGCCGGTGGTGTTGCTCACCCCGTGGGGCAGCAACTCGGTCCAGAGATTGCGAATGCCACGACGTAGATCTCACGATCGGAAAATACCCAGCTAGGCGCGAGGCGCGGGAAGGGCGCGAGAAAAGCGCAAGAAAAAAAAAGGTTCTTATCTCGGAATCAACAGAGGGCTACGGCTAGTCATGCTAGTCGGGTGACTAATGGGTTGGGCTCATCACGCACGTCGGCTCGTCACTGGGCTTCGGGATATGGGCACGACGCAGGCTCGGCAGGTAGGGACCTGCCTGCCATCTAGTGTATGGGGTGGTGCCGGGATGAAAATCCGGGGCCGGCCATTATACAACCTTGACCTGATCCGCGCTCTGCGGCTTGAGCAAGTTGAGCTGCGTTTTCTGATTAGATTGCCGCACGGAATACAGTCAGAAACGTATTCCTCCATAGTGCGAACTGTGGCACGTAATATACTTCCTGACGAGCCTGACACACCTGGCGGCCATGTTGGTTGTACGGATCGTCCCCGGGAACCAAGTACAAATGGAGTCTGGAGATCTGAGAGTGTTGTTTCACCCTATCCTCGTAATAACACCTCTCCCGCCTGTCTATTCTAGGCCACGTCAGTTTAGCGCCGTTCGCTTCTCGTGATTGATCTGGGCGAGTGCCAATCCGTTGGAAAAAAACAAGATGTCCTCAGTTGACGTGTGGGGGCCGGGATTTTCTCCGCATAGAGTGACCGCCATACCAAGATCTCTTGTTTTGTCTGACGAAGATGCGACGGGCCACTGACAGGCGATCAGGTACGATCCTCCCCATTACGCATGCTTTGGACATAGACTTCGGTTTGTTCGTTTCGAAGTCTATGTACCGCACACTAGATGCCAAGAGTTAGGAAAGTCTGCCACATTATTGATCCACCAGGACGTAATGCTTGTGTAAAGTCATGTACATCATTAGCCCCCCGTTGCATTTGCTTTTCACTCTTCGTCTCCAACCATCATCCCTCCCCTCCAACCTTATTAGATGTCGAGAGACTTCTAAGAAGAGCAAATCTGAACCGCTGTACAGTTAGAAAGCGGTGGGCGTAGGATGCAAAATGCCGTGAGGAAAACGAACATATTTAGTATTTAGTGGTATCCAGTCATGTTCAATGATTCCAGTCTAGCCGGCCAAGTGAGCCATGCGTTAGACAGATTGAAATGTCACCCGCTCCCTTGGCTCCGCCAGGATGAAAACCCAAGAGTACCCAAGTGGTCTCCATTCTATACATGTGTCCAGTAGAGAGCACAACGTCCTGTCCATCGCAGACTCCATCTTTGTCCCTATATACCTCGACGTATAGCCACGTATGGCCGTCCTATTATGAGAGTGGGGTGTAAACAAGCGCCTCAGAAGGCGGGGGAAAAGATAACGCCTCCCTTCGATATTCTATAGTACTCTATATTGCAAGATGGGAATTTTCGTAATTCGTTCCGTGATCCAGTAATTCATCACTGTGTTCACACCAGGTGAAACCATAGTTTGCAAACTCATTCGCCGCCAGCGAGACTGCCGTTTGCTGAGCTCCGGCCGCTATAAGTAAGACTGTCGTTCGAACCCAAATCATGAACCGCGACTTTTGGCATCTGGGGAACAGGGAGTTTTCTGCTACCATCCGGCCGACTGATGATATCTGTCAAGGACAAACCCGCGGGACGAGGCCCACTAGTGAGCTGAGGCGCCTGTGCAAATGTTGACCCTTCCAAGTGCGGCTCCATGGGCGCGAGCGCTGGCGTGTGGCTCAGGGTGAGGTGACGCAAAGTTGGGAGCTCAATACCGGCATAAGGGCGAAGGCGAGGTGAATGAGCAGGGGTGGCCAGAGGGGTGTGGTCCGGCGTAGGTGAGAGCGAGTCGTGTGAAAACGTTGGAGAAGATGGCGCAGTTGAGTTGGGCGAGTTTGGTCGCGAGCGTTTGGCAAGGCGAGCGGCTGGAGAATAATGGTCGTCTCGGTGGTCCTCGCTTGAGTGCGACCGAGACATGTGGTATGCAGACAGAGAAGGGAGGTGATTGCGGGAGTTGTGATGGCTGTGAGAATAGTACTGTTGCCTCGAAGCGTGATGAGGAGCCAGGCCCTGTTGCTCTACCTGGTGCGCAGCGTTGGCTAATATGCCCATGTCCAGATTGGGGCCAGACAGATGAGTACCCCTTGCAAAGTGATGCAGAGGAGAATGATGAGGCACAGCGTACGATGAGTACGAGTGCGGCGGAGACACATTGGGCGATACCATGGCTGAAGTCGGGGCAGACTTGATGTCCCTGGCGCCCGATGGAGGCGCCATCATGGAGTCGGGGGACAACGAGTGGCCGAGGACATGGTGCGCGGCCTGCCCGGCCTTGTTTCCTCTCCTCGAGTTGGGGTTGTTGTGTATCCTCGAGTGGCGGGTGAGCTCGTCGGACCTGGAGAACTTCTTGGTGCAGCCAGGGAACAGACAGGCGTGCGGCTTCTCGCCGGTGTGAGTCCGGATGTGCCGCGTCTGATGCTCTAACCGGTGGAACGCCTTGTCGCACAGAGGGCATTTGTACGGCCGGGGGAGCTCGTTGGGAGTTTCTGTGGGATGGCCGCCGGGTAAGGGGCCGTTGGGCCTGATTACGGAAACAGAGGCCATCTCGGTGTCTCCCTCGGCGTCAACCGTGTGTGCACTGGCGCTGATGGCGGCGGATTCAGGGGAGACGACAGGTTCAGGATTCAGCAGGTTGGAAAACGCTCCCACCGCTGAGTTTGAGCGTTGCATGTGATCGCCAGCCAAGTGGGCACTCAAAATATACCGGTGATAATGAGGCTGCCTTCGTCTCAGCGAGATAACCAGGGCTCGATGCGACACCCTATGCAATTTATGCCCTTTCCGATCCTCTGATTCCTTTGGAAACTCGACGCTTCTGCCGTAAAGGCGGGAAGAGGTAAGAAAAATAAGAAACTGGACTTGTGGCGGTTTGAATATTATTGTTGTTCTCGTTGTTGTTATCGCTGTCTCGGTAAGTTGGGGAAAAGCCTGGGGGGGGCGATTTAACGGTGAAGTGGGCGAGTTTTTTTCGGACGGACGTAATAGACGGCTAGAGGGTTGGAGGGGAACCTTCAAAGCTTTCAGGAGGGATGGGGGTGCGCTGGATTTAAAGGACGGGGAAACCAGGTATCGACATCCATGAGCAGAGAGCCTTGGGTCGGTCGGCGAACCCCCTAACCCGCCTGGCCTGGGGGCGCGGGTACAACGACCTGGCGAGCTGGGCAGTTGGACAGTGGAGGGTGGAGAGTGAGGAGGGTGGAGGCCCTGGAGGTTGAAGGGACCTCCAGCTTGTTGTACCTTGCCTCTTTCGAGTCGCGACGATTCCCCCAGGTGAGCCAGGGCTTCTAGACAAACCCCCTACCGGCTGCCCCTACACCGTCGTCTCGTCTTCTCGCTCCCGCTGTTGGGGTCCGGTTTGGCCTTGCGTCGAAGCCGCCTACTATCGCTGGTGGCATGTAGGTACTGTATCTACTGGGGTTGTGCGCCCGCTGGATGCGATGCCATGGACCCGACCTGGACCACCTGCAGCGCTTGAAGGCATTGATTGCAGCTTCACTACCTTCACTACCTAGGTACCTCTCCTATATCTAAGGCCAGGGGCAGGATGACCGCCTCCAGGGCTGAGCCATCAAAGACGTTGCCGGCACGTACACGTGTACCTAACTACCTGCCTTGCCTCGCCTCGCCTTACATCCTGCCGCGCATCTCACCTCCATCTCACCACCCTCTCCTGGGTTTGTACCTCGCCGTGTTCGACGCCCTCGAACGCCATCCCAATGACAACAGGGCACAGTGCAGGACTTGTGACTTTGTCTCAAGTCGGCAAGGGCTCCGCCTGGACCCCGGCCCCAGCTATCATGGACCAGTGCACCTGTCGAGCCTCCTCCTACATGTACCTACATCGTATGTACTATATTATGTATGCAGCCCCAGGCCCAGGTACGTTAGGCATGGTCGAACGATATCTTATTGTAATTGCTCTTGTTGAATCTGGGCCTTGGTATTGTAGGCCTCGTTGTGCCGGGATCCCCACCCCGCGTGTGGGGGACACAGTCGGGTGGAAACCTTAAAGACACGAAAAAGAAAAAACTCGGGCGAGAACAGCATTGCTGGCGACACATTCTACAGACACATTCGAGCAAAGAGGTTACCGAGCGGGGAGTGATACACGTACGTGCCAATTTGTACGGACTGCTCTAATCGTTACCAAAAGTCAGCTGCCTTAGCTACTGGGTCGCTTGCGCTTGGCCGATCGGTTGGCCGTTGTCATTTCCCAGAAGACGATCCCCCCGACTGCCAGCTGCTTTACAGGTGAGGACTGTCGAACTGTGAATTCGTGTCGCCTGCACTCTCATACTCGGCCTTTCGGAATTCCAACAAAAGCTGGGGTCGAGTTGGTAGGTCGGAGTATCATACTCGTGTGCGCATATCAGATGTGGAGACTGGAGACTGGAGCAGACATCAATGATGAATGACCCTCGCGCCTCGAAACCCAACCTAGACGCATGGTTCAGCTGGACAGGTGTTAATTCGGCGAATTGTGAATCGAATAACTTTACAAGTACATATCGACGCTGCTTGATAAACTTGACTCCGCTACCGCGCGTGTCGCGACCAGCTGTCAGCCGCCAGAAATAGGAACATTGTCGTCTTTTCTGCATGTGGCCGGCTCTGAGGCATGAGTAAGGCTTTGAGGCTTGACTCGAAAGGGCTTGGCCCGGATCACGGAATAATTATTGTTCTTGGTCCTGCACCTGCTTTTATACCTCATATTTCCGTCGAGAAGTGTGCATGATAATTGAGCCCGTCATCATAGTTAGGACCCTGCTCATCCCGAGTACGTCAGTCTTTGCTCATTGTGCGGCGTTGTGTTGAGATGCGGCACACTGCAATTCCGCAGGTTTGACGAACCAGGTGTTCACAGCTCCGAACACACACTGCTTGCGGTGTATTACGCGGTCATGATGAATAACCTTAAAGATTTTTCTCGGCCAAACTACATGGTGGTGATTCTACTTATTTGGCTCCTCTAGCTTAGCTCATGCGAACCAGCCCACCGCGCTTCCGCGAAAATAGTAATCAAATCGCTTATTTCGAATGTATACGGTCTATCAAGCGCATTTGATAAAGACGACAGAGCTCTCTGCCTTTGTGGTTGGGTACAGAGTCAAAGGGCACGCCAAGTCTTGTCTTTGCTCTTATGGTCATCTCATCACATATTTGATGCATGTAGGTCAACAGTCGTGTCGACGAGACGGCCGCTCTGCCGCGGTTTCCTGTGCTGGCCCGGCTCGCCGATGACGCTTTCCCGTACACAAAACTCACGATAATGGAAGTATGGGGACGGTGGGGCCGAGCCCAGATGAGGGTCAAAGGGGTGCCGAGAGTGTGGATATCACAGATAAGGCTTCTTCTTTCTAATGCCTCACCAACATACCTACTGGCTCGGCATCCTTAAGCCATGCTGGAACATGTGATATAGTCTTGGATATAATGGGATAATCAGACAACGCGTGACGCAGGTCGTACCCTGTGAACTCTACTGGCTCATATCTTCCCAGACATATTCCGTCAGAAAGGGACGTAAAATACGTCTTGACAGCCCTGATAGTTTGATTCAGTATCTATCTGTACGCCTTAATTTGTATCTCGCGTTGACTTGTAGTTCAAATCCTCTTTGATAGATGAAAAGACTAGACCAGCTGACCAACACGAGTACGTACCTAGTAGACGACACGAGTTTGACCTCAGCAATCCAAGGCTAAGAGAGCCACCAATTCCACCCCATATCCTTCAGAGAACGCTCGTTACTTGAGTGGAAAAACGTCTCGTGGTGTTAAAGGGTCGAGAACATATGACCAATTTACGGCCGTCTCGATACAATGCCCGGCACGCGACGTGAGTTTAGGGCGCCGTTCGAAGTCTCGGGCGCTCTGGCGAGGCGACCCCAGAGACTCAACAGCATAGTAGACCGCCATACATACCTTACTCTTGCGACGCGTTTTACATGCCTTCGAAGCCTACTGGTTTGATGTGTTCAAGAATCAAATCGACGATCGATTAATACTAGGCTTCGACCATCTGTTTCTCAATAATTTAGATATACGCTGCGGGAAAGTAGCTGTAGATAAAAGGGTTTATGGTGTCATCGCATCCCCGACTCGCTCCGTCTCTTACTCCATGCTGGGTGCGATAAGATTCCGGTTGAACTTGTGATCGCTGATGGCCTCCTTCTATTACTCTCGCAAGCACCCCAACATTAGTCATGGGGAACCATGGGGAAGGATCATGCCGATCTTGTTTGAGCTGAGAGGCTAACTCGCGTACGGCTGTCATCTCCAGATGTGTGAGGGAAGACTTGGTAACACGTGCAGACCCTCCTCGGTCTACGTGATCCTCTACTGTATCCGGTCTCATGGAAGCACGGGGGTGAGCGGAGGATTAGATAGGACCTTGGATATGGGAAAGGCTGGAGCCTGACGGCCTGGGTGAGCAAGTCCCACACAAATATCGTCTTCCGCGTGGGGGTTCACCCGAAGTAGAGGTACATGCAGCCTGAAAGGGGAAGAAGAATGGATAAGACTGAACTGTTTGGGCTTGGACCAGGGCTTGCGGTTGAAAGTTTGGGCGACAATCCTCAGAATTACTTGATACAGAACTGCGCCGCCTGAGTTCGCCTGGCGAGTCTGGACTCTGGAACTTGATGCCGGTGTACAATGTCATCATCCATCGTTCATTGAAACGTCAGCAGTAGCATGCATGGCTCTATTGCCGCCCCAGGTTTCACGGGCGGTCAATCATGTGTGTCTAGGGAAATGAGTTTTTCGCCAAGTTTCTGTAACCTGTAGCTTAGTATGTACGAGTAGTAGTGCGACACTCCAAGTTCATATGAATGACACAATATAATCAGGCGACATGTCTGTTATGTCGCGCAGACTAATCAAGACGATTGACAGGGTACATTCCAGCCGCCAAAAGCCAAACAGCACTCCATTCGTATCCTAGGTGCTGAGAATTGTATGTTTCGAGCACCCGACTCAATACATGGTCCAAGGCTGACAGCCGATATTAGGAGCCCTAAGATAATGATAGTTCGCATTCCTGATGAGCTTAGTTGACTCGATGCGAGTGTTCCGTAGGTGTCGATTTCGGCGATTCACACCACAGCCTTCCCCCGCTAGGAAACCTGGGGCTAAACCTGGGGAGGCTGATCACTATGGCTTCCTGAAAAGGCAATCCGAGAGTCAGGACGGGAAAGTGTTTTCCAGGATTTCAGACACTGTTCAGCACCATAGCAACTACCTGCGGTTCTGACACTTTTTGTCCCATGCCTTTGAATATTGACTACCTATCAAATCTGGAACGAGGCGAGCACGGGTCTTATTTGCCGTATCATGCGTGTCCTTCGGCCATGAGCAGACCAAAAGACATGGGCGCCTACCTCACATTCGATACTCGCTTTCAGGCCTAGCAGAGCTGGCAGGCGTCTTTTAGATAAACTTCGTTGAACACATACATGTAGTGTACAAGTTTTAAGCCTCGTTCTGCCGATCTAGACTTATTGTCTAGGTACAGTATGTACCTATTTGACCCCACATCTACAATTCGATCACTTCAACGAGTACATACGTCGTTGTTAGCAACTGAGCAGAGCCTCACAAATGACTTCGGGCCTTCATGCCACTGTTCTTGTCATTGCCTGTACAGTATTGGGGAAGATGTTCATCCCCAGATGTGTAATCTGCAGCCAACAATAACAAGGGTCCAATATCCAGGTACTAATTCATTTGCGCTGTAAGATCAATGGCGATAAGAACATGGACCAAGGCCCAGAACGGCCAGAGAGAGATCCAGCCAGGATGTAGCTCATTGCACGAGTCAGGCAGGTAGATCGACAAGGGTACAGCAAAGGATATGAGGTCGACCGAAGGAGTCTGTAAAGGGTACTACTCGTCAGGCCTTAAAGCGGCTTCTAACGTGTTTCCGGTATGGCTACGACCTATACGTTAGGGACATTGATTTTTAAAACGACATTAAATAGCAACCGTTTTTTATATACTTTATTTTTAGCAGTAGATGCACTAATTTAATATATACCACCGCTTAATTAAATAACTAGCTTTAGTACATGCTGCTAAGTTTGATTTTTAGCCTTTAGTGTTTTAATGGATACAGTTATCCCTATTTAAAGTCTGGTTTTGCGCTTACACTGCTGTATTTATTTAAATAAGTCTATATCCATTTTGGTGCAATCCCTATTAAAATCTATATTTAGAATTTTTCAAAAACGGTTGCTATTTAATATCGTTTTAAAAATCAATGTCCCTAACGTATAGGTCGTAGCCACACCGGAAACACGTTAAAAGCCGCTTTAAGGCCTAACGAGTATGTATTGGGATGTCTGTCTTGCACGACATTTCAAGCAAAATCTAATTGTCTATTTAACAGGACTCCTGAATAGGAACATCCTATTGCCGGTTCAAGTATTACGGATAACTGCACATCAGCCGATTGACAGCCTTGATCATATCATTATCAACGGCGTACAGTGTTGCGTGTTATGAAATTTTAAAAAAAAATTTCATGATTTCGTTTTTCACATTGGTCATCAGAACATTACGGTTCTAGAGCTATGGAACTGATCTCGACGAAAGTGTTACGCAAACTTCTTGCAATAATAAAGCCGTTGAAGCCCCGACATGTTCAACCTTGCTTTAGAGTAAGAAGGTTGGAGTTTCTGCTCTCAGTTCGCTGATGAAGCGGTCCACTCGGAGATACGGACAATACTACAAGTTAGCGGACCGGGTGAACTGTACACGTAGTACATGACACGCACGACATTCTACCTTTACCGTCCAAAGACATGTGAAAACCCTTCAGAGATCAAGACCCAAGCAGGGATATTTCCCCGCCCTGCTACCGTAGTTCCGAATTCCGTCTGGCGTACTCCGTACTTGGAGAAGCTATGCGTGCGCTTCTGCTTGTCGTTGAACCCGAAATCTCCCGAGAATGGAGAAAAGCGTCGAGACTCGTGCTTTCGGGCGCATTCCGATAGCCGATATACGACCGCGCAGATAACGTAAGGAAGTGTCCCAGTATTCCATCCTCCGGTGGACAGAATAACAGTCTCTGCATGATAAAGCAGTTGTGCTGTTCTGGTAAGTCGGCATCGCTTGCTGCCCTGGGTGGTGTCGTTGCACGAAGCGTACCTCGCCGTACCTGCATTAACCCCCTGCCGGCGATCTCGAATGTCGCATTCCGGGCGGATAACATGCTTGTGCGTCCTGTTTTTTCATACAAGGTGCCTACGTTAAAAGCCTCCAGAATCTGGTTTTGGGCGTTGGATTGACTCTTTCCCTTTCGCCGCCAAAACTTCCTCTCATGGGATAATCTTCGGCTTAACGGAACGTCTCATGAATCGTGTCATACATACTGCACACAGAACACAGCATTAGCGGTGAGAAGGCTAGACGTCAAATCTATCTTGATCAGATCCTGGCGCGGAAAATATGAGACGGCGTTCCTTTTGGACCTTGGCTCGGTTCGATGGTACACCGCTAGGCCCCATGGACGGTGAAACCTAGAAACGGGCCGCAAAACTCGGTGAATTGTCGCAAGGCGGGCGAACCAACCACGTGGTAGGGAAGATACGGCCAATCATGGACAGAGACAGACAGTGATAGATCTATCAAAGGGCACACTTGTGTGAGTACGGTACCAGCACTACCGGTGCTAGTCTTACAGAGACCCCCCACAAATTGGGTCTTTTCTGCGCCCGCATCGTGAGGGATGTACCCTTTAGCATGCATCTATGTAAGTAAGGGAATAGCGGAGAGGTCTAGTCCGGTCTCACTTGATTGCTACTCGTCAGGCCTTAAAGCGGCTTCTAACGTGTTTCCGGTATAGCTACGACCTACACGTTAAGGACATTAATTCGCAAAACGACATTAAATGGCAACCGTTTTTTATATACCTCATTTTTAGCAGTAGATGCACTAATTTAATATGTACCACCGCTTAATTAAATAACTGGCCTTAGTGCATGCTGCTAAGCCTGATTTTTAGCCTTTGGTGTTTTAGTAGATACAGTTATCCCTATTTTCTTAACGCGTAATTAATTCACTAGTCAATTTACCAGTCACTTCAGTCAATTCAGTCAATTCAGTCAATTCAGTCAATTCAGTCAATTCAGTCACTTCAGTCAATTCAGTTGGTGGCATGGGAAGTCTGGTTATAACGTTGCTATAGGCTGACTAAGGTCTGGTCTTGCGCTTACACTGCTGTATTCATTTAAATGAGTCTATATCCATTTTAGTGCGATCCCCACCAGAATCCATGTCCAGAATTTTTCAAAAACGGTTGCCATTTAATGTCGTTTTGCGAATCAATGTCCCTGACGTGTAGGTCGTAGCCACACCGGAAACACGTCAGAAGCCGCTTTAAGGCCTAACGAGTATTACCAAGGCACGGATACCAAAGGATATAGCCGTGCAAGTAGGTAGATATGGTACACACTACTAGAAATAATCATATTGAGATCAGATACCTAATGCTCAGGCTCTACCGGATGTTGTAATTGGATTATTGGAATAAGGACAGACTCCAAACCACTGGTTAGTATAGCTTACCTCCTGCCACTACCTTATGAGGCTTGACGAGGGGGAAGAGAGGCAGCTGAGAAATGAACAACCGTTCATTGACCCTGCGTCGTGTGGTTACAGTCAATCTTTCATGATTGAGAAAGCAACTGGTCAGTGTCAAGAGCTGAACTCTCCGTCAATAGCTGAAAAGGCACAGTATGTATTCGAACATAAGTAAATCAGGTGCCTACATGTTGTGACTGGTTATTAGAGACCAAATTCCAGTTTGGCGTGCTGTTATGGCTGCTGGCATCGTCCACTGCCCTTCCACCTGGCAACAGCCGAGGACACCCCTATCACCAGAGCAAGAGAAGCTGTATTAACAACGACCTCGCATCACCACGTTGTGGGAAGCTCACGGGTGACACTGTGAGCATTCTGGCGCACGGAATCTCGCGTTTTGAATAATGTTTCCTCTTGCAGCTCAATATGGACAAGTATGAAGCATTACATGGCCGCGACGCCTCGAGCTTCGACTTGACCTCCACTCGTGAGTCTCCATGGCATCTCCCATGTCTGTTCACCTATCTGGAGATATCAGCTCACAAAGTCGCAGATCGACTGCCTACCATTTCCGCAGCGCAGGCCCTTGATGATCTGAACGACCATTCTCATCACTTCGTTCCTACTGGCATGAAGTCGCTTGACAGGATCCTGAGCAACAACTCGCTACAGCATACTGCCGAAACACTGCATCATGGGGGGTTGCAGAAGGGCCAGGTCGTAGATGTTTGGGGGCCGCCGGGATCTGGGAAGTCGACTTTTGCGTACTACTACCTTCTCATGAGATGGCACTCAGTATTTCTAACATATTTGCATAGCATGCAAGTTGCTACGAACGCTTTGTCCGACGGCTCCAAAGTTGTCTGGGTTGGTTCGTCATCTTTACCCAACAATCCCCTGTACGGCCCTGCTATCGATCCACTTCAATCATCTCATTGTAATTCATAGATACATTTCACCCGTTATGTCGTGAGAGATTCCGCGAGATCAAGCCGTCGTATCAGGAACAATCACAAGAAGCGCGTCCGCTCGCGAATGCAGGAGACGCACTTTCAAACCTCGTGGTTTATTCTGTACCTACCTTGGCACATCTCATTGGGCTTCTCTGCAAGCCAACGGCGTCTAGCGTCCCAGATGGTACATCCCTCATTGTTATTGATGGCCTTGTCGGTCTTGTAAACCATGATCTCCCAAGGAATTATGAAAACCGACAAACCTCCAGAGGTCTGATATCCCATTGACATATACCTTGATACGTTGATGGTGCGTTAACACTCAGATTCACGTGCAGGGCCTCATCCCTCAGCTAAGCGACTCAGAGTCCTCCAGTACATCATTTCGGCGCTGCAAAAGCTTGCTGCCACGCGAAACCTCGTCGTGATGCTACTGACCCCGTGTGTCACGAAAATGCAGTTCGAACGAGGGGCCGCGATTGTTCCCGGTATCAACGCGACCGTATGGCAACAAGGAGTTGCTACTCGGCTTGTTCTATTCAGAGATTGGACAGATCCAGGCACTCAAGTACCCAGCGTGCGCATCGTGGGCATACAGAAGAACAACGGACAAACAAGCCAAGATGGCATTGGCCCCATGGTAGCGTTTGGTATCCACAATGTGTGAACTATCTCCCCGAATCGTCCTCCTGCTGTATCTAACGCGACCTAGAGTGGTGTTGCTGAATTGAAGCTCACTGTCGACCCCACTCCTGGACAGCAAAAACGAAAGATGAACGACGGGATTCTCGAAATTGCCGATAGTGAAGGAGAAGATTATGGCTGGGAGGAAGAAGACGATAGGGATATGCCGAATATGCCACCACAGGCATGTGCTACATTCCCCCAAACGGTTTTCACATTGTCGCTTTCTAGGATGGCCCATGCTAACATGTGTAATAGTGAGTGACGATTGTTCGAGAAAGCACCAGAAACGGTTGAGACTTTTAAAGCGTTCCGATTTGGTAGACTAACTGACATGCTTTCACATAGGTGGCAGGGAAGTGAAGATATGGTATGTTAAGATTGTCCAGCGCTTTCATTTCTGAATTGTACTATGAATGTCTCCATTCTAACTAGTTCATAGTAAGCTATCTAGTTATCTGAATTAGGTTCACCTGTTCCTGAATTATCCCTTTGCGTGGAAACCCCTGGCTGACCCAGGATATGTTTTGACGGTCAGACTCCTCGGCCCTGCGGAAGACGACGATAACGAAGAGGACAGATTATCTGCCGATGAAGAAGGTTAGCTTGTTCGCATCCCTTCGTACTTAACGACCAAATACGCTGTATTGCAAATACATTATAGTCTCAGAAGGTACTCGCACAAGGCTAAATTGCCTACAAGTATGGATCGCTAATCGCCCTGTTCAGGAGTCACTGGCCATACCGAGTAAGGCTGTACCCGAAAGTTCACCATGCTCGATCCGTACCTTCGTGAAATGTCAATATGACATACGTAGCCTATGTGCATGTGTATAGCGAGGCATGGTTGTCCTGCCGAAAAAGCTGATGCAATTTGAGATCATCAAAACGGACAAGATCACAGATCCCGGTGGCATTTTGACTCAAAATATGGCTCTAAGGAAACCCCTTGAAAAAATGCTTCGCTATAAATGAAGCAATTCACGAACGCTGTCCCGGTGCGGGCGGTCTTTGCAGGTGCTCCGCGCGGAATGGATCTATTGCATCGAACTCTATGGTCGCTTACAGATGTGCCTGCAGACCGGTTCAGCGGCCTGCTGTTCTAGCCTGGCAGGTTAGAGATAGAATCGACTGCGTCGACCGCACTACTGTGTAAGACAATGTTTTGAAACAACGAATAATGCCCAGAGACATACATTGCAAAATAGCGTCATAAGTGACATACCCATATGTAAAAATTGACTCGGTTGACATCTTGGAAGCATTGCTATGCTTGGCAGTATCTGTATGCTGTAAATTTCTCGCAGGATTTGTGTTGTCCTATCAAAACACTTTGACCTGAGAAACGCGGTTCACACCAGGGATATCAAGATACCTGAGTTTACCACGAAAATACGTACGATCATATTCGTTTTGATTCGAGCCTATGTGGAAAGTTCAGACATGCAATGAAAATTTCTTTAGAAGAGGATGTCTCAATTTATTGATATCTACAGAGTGTTAAGTTCCCTTGTAGAATGAACGACTCGTCGACCAACGTACAACCTAACCCTCCAGTCTCTTTTACACACTCCCTTTGCTGATCAGACATGTTCTATCCATCGAACAAGAGCACACACCCCTGGTCGGCCTCCAGACTAGTGAAACAACAAGTTGTAATACAGTTCCCCGAATTTTGAAAGAGTACAGTGTCGACCTATTAGAGACTAAAGTCTTCGAAGTCTCAGATAGAGGTACTGCAGAAAACAGACAGAGCCCGCGCCGGCCAGGGTCGGCCCCTGCTTCTCTACCGGCCCACGTGGCTGGTGGTTATTAGACAAATGTACAAACGGGGGAAATCCAAATGGATTAATAAGAAACAACAAGGACGCGCCGCCAGGACCATATTCGCCTGAACGCCGATCGTATAACGGCTTGGAGCCACTATACTCGAAGCATATCCCGGAGCCGGTTCGATCATAATGCTTGGTCGTTTTACAGGAAGATGAAAAAGAACCACAAACTTGAATGGTGGTGAGAGCCTCAAGTGCTCTTCCTCGATGTCGTCTTTGTCTGCTTCTTCCTCTATTTAGGAGTCAGATATTCAGCCAAGACTGAGGCTGTCCTCTAAGCTTCCTCAGAGCCATCCGCGTTCCTTGTCAACCACTTCGTCATCTCGGCGTACTTTTCCTCGAATGATTTTTGGAAGCGCTCGGCAGCGACCGACATGTCGTGTGTTCGGCCCCAATAGGCGTAGCAGTTTTCGAAAATTTGCTTGATGTCTGCTTCGAAATCTTCTGCCGACTCATATTCACCATTGTCCATTCTTCTTTTGATTGTACCTAGATCCATCGGGCTTTTGATCTTGTCAAAGTAGTCCGGTACGCCGTCTTCAACGGGTCGGACTGCTTCCTTGAAAGGGCCGACTAGGCGAGTCCAGAAACCTATTTTGTTGGAGAAGAATTAGTTTTGTCTTAGCTTTGCCTAAGCTCCCGCGAAAAGGAAGAACGGCGATAGAAAAACAAGCGAGTCGGGTGAGGCATCTTATTCGTCATGAAACGTACCAGGACCAGACAGCATTCTCGTCAGAAGGTCAGAGCAGAAGGCCAACTTGTGCTTTTGCGAAAACTGTAGGTCATCGCTGTTGTTGGCATTCGCTCGCTTCACGCCCAGCGGTTTTCGAGCAGCCGGGAGGGAGGATCTGGGTGTAGATGACTTTTTCCCTCGATTTGATACGCCATCCGAATGGCGGTGTTTGGGTACTTTCTTCTCTCGTTCCTCGCTGTCCGGTTCCATATAGTGTACGTTCTTGTGTTGCGTAGAGGGGGCCACTGGCTTGGGCTCATTTAGATGGCTCATGGCAACGACTAACTCACTGAGTACTTCTTGCGGTAGTGATTTCGTAAATTCAGTACGGGATTCAGATGAGCGAATATACTCGGCCGTCCACGACAGCAGCAGAGTGCGGATTTGTGAACCCTCCGGGGTTTCGTTCCAGGCTTTGACAAGAAGTTCGGTGGCAGGGATGCTGTTAGTTGCTGCACGATACTCCGCCATGACTTTGAGTGTTTCCTCGCAGAGACCATCAATTTGCATTTCATTCCCCAGCTTCCACAGAGCGATCAACAAGTCATAAGCAGGTAGCGGTTGGGGGCCCAGAGTTATGCTGCCTGTGAACATGAAGAGTTGTGCGAGACCAAACACAACTGGCTCGGTGTTAGGAAAGCGGATGACTTCTTCGACTTGTTGCTCCTTCTTCTCAGCAAAGTACTTGCGAAAATGAGCTGACTTGGCACATAGAAAGTCCTTCTGGATGCCAAACGCGTCTTCAGACTCGCCCACGAGAATGATGCAGAACAGGGGGTGAGGCTCGCTATTTGGCCCAATTCGTCAGCCATAGGTCTCAAAGTCAGTTCCGCGACAACAGTGCGGGAGAGCTATCTTACAGCCATGAGAATGGCGCTGGCACTTCGCCGTCTCCAGTATCTTCGGGTGACATCTCGTTTCACTGAGCTGGTACAGTCAGTCATATACAATGATACACGTGAGAGCAGAATGATATGGTGCACAAAAGTTGGTGCGCAATTGATGAAAGAAGAGTGAGGGCGCAAGGGGTATCAACTGTGTTGCGCGAAATGGCTTGATGGGCAGCTTGCCAAGATTTGCCATCCGGCAGATTATTTACGGTCGCATTGAGGTGAATGATGGGTGGGATAATGGGATGAACGGCGGACCAGAAACGTGAACAACTGCGAGAGCATGCAAAAAGGCGACGACGACCGGCCACGTGACTGACGACTTGAAGTATAGGCAGGGAAATGCTTGTGATGAGGATTACATATCTCGCGGACAACAAATATGAAAACGCGGTTTGCACTTGGTGTAGTGAAGTGAGCTGAGCCGTGAAAATGCCAGGTTTGCTCAGCTGCGGAACTCACCTCAGTGGTACCTAGTTCGCTAGCGGACTCGAAGAACACGCGGTCGCGGGTCTCGGGGGGCGTCTCGGGCGTTGGCAGATGGGCGACGCAACAGATATAATGAGATGCGAGGTGCCGTTCGTATAATGATGAGAGAGTTGCGTGAATGGAGATGAAAAGAAAACAAGACTGGCTTGAGGGTCCCTGACGGCGGGCACCAAATGACTGGTAATTTTTGGTGCTGAATTACCTAGATGTGTAACCAGGCCTGGCGGTAGCGTGATCAGAAGAGGCGCAAGGAGAGTCGCGACACATGCTTCGTGCCTTAGTATTTAGCTAGCCCGACACCTTGCGCGCCAGATGAGAGGGCAAGGAGCGGAGAGACACAGACTCGACAGAGAAGGAACGCTCCTGTGTTTACATGTATGTATGCATGCAAACTGTAAGGTGGTAGGTATGAACGCGTGAATGGCGGGGGGATGGAGATCAATTGGGATGGGAATACAGGACGATACGACCTCTCGACCGGATGCTGAGGTAGGTACCTGGCTGTAGGTAACTTTCAGGCATGCTGTTTAGCGATGAGTAAACTGTACTTCAACTCATGCATGGGATCTGGTCGGTGTTGGAGCACTCGCGTGTAAGGGAGCGAAATGAAATAACCGGGCGGGCATGCCTAATGGGAATGGCGGGGGTTCTTACCTCACTATATCTCAGCGATGTGCAGCATCGTTATTGTGACGGAGTCACAGCCACGTTATCCCACCTTGTGTTTGTTCAGAGGGGAAAGAGTGAGTCTAAGTATTGGTGTGAGATGAAACGGATGAAACGACTGAAGCCATATTCTGTACATGTACGGATGTCAGCTTATTGAATGAGACGACAGCTAGCTTCAAGGTTCTGTGGCCCGAAGAATTGACATGGGTATCTGACTGGCCCGTGCTGATGTGGTTTTGCCAATCTGCTCAAGTTCCGGGCTTTTCTCCATTCGTTGAGGTCACAGCCTAAGGTGACCTGTGAACGTGTCTCCTACAGGTAATCTGTAGATACCCCTACTTCCCACATTCTACTTCACAGGAGCAGGTCTAGCTTAATATCTTTTTCCAAGTGAATTCGGAATGATCCATCCTTCCACATCAGCTAGATTTTGTCTGTGATGACACCCGAGTGGCAATCGACCAGCGCGCGAAAGTGAGAACTCGACAGCTGAGAGCGCCACCGTCCGACGTGTTCTCAAGAGACCTGAGTAGCTCTCACTTCACCTCTATCTGCTTAGCAGGAACTCTATATACAGTCAGTATATAAGAGAATCCATATGCCCGCTTCACGTGTTATGCGAGGTTCTTGTTTCTTCCTTTCCTATGGCAAATCTATGCCAATTTTTCACACCTGTCTACTGCCTTATGCCATGCAGTATGGCATCACCGACCTTGCCACTATGTTGGTCAAGACTCTCGCATTCGAAGTCAATGCAAGATGACATAAACCTGTATTTTGTGCCCTGAGATAGGTAATACCTGGTATAGTCATCCAGAATTGCATCCGAGAGTCCGGTATGAATGAAGGTGCAGAGGCAAGAGACTCGATAATGGCCAAGACAAGATTTGAGGAACGCCTCCTCACATACACACGCTCAGCTAGACGTGGAAATGAATATCATGTGCCTTGTACACTCCAAAGATTGTACGCAGGTGCAATAGTTAGGAGTAGAACTTGAAGGCTGAAGTAATCCTGAGGAAGTCAACAAACCAGCACAATTTCAGAGAAGGAATGAAGTATATGACTTTCGAGCGCCGTCGTACATACAGAGGCACTTAGGCTTGGCAATTCCATGTATCATTTCCACATCACTAGGTAGGTAGGTAACATACCAGACTACATCCCTACCCCCTCTATTTTCCATCAATCAATCTATACAAAGAGCTGGGCGACACTGCTACTGACCTTCGTAGCCTCTGGAACGGCATCCGTACTTAGTCACAAGCAACCAACGTTTCTCGACAAGTGTCTTAGCGGCGTCAGCATCAGTATGGTCGACAAGGACCTGCGTCTAGCAACGCTTTACCTCGACGTGTACCACTTCGACCGCCATAAAGCCACAACGAAGCTCTCCCTTTCTATACTCGCCCCTTGGAGTTGTTCACCTCGTCTTCTACCCGATCATCCTCGTCTTAGGCAACCTTCAATCCGTCATGTCCCCCGGGACCCGCGCAGCCCCCTCGACGCCCTTGGACACTCAGAGTTACAAAACAGACAATCGTGTTCCGTTCATTAGACTTAAAGACCGAGAGGATGATCAGAAGATTACTTCACAAGTGTTGAGGGCCATCGCCAAGTCCTTGGATCTGTCGGTATGGCCCGGTGAGGCACTCTCATCGAAAGGGGGACGACATGCCGTCCTTGCGTCACAAGCTCAACGGCTTACATCTAACAGACTCCCTACAGTTCGCGCACACTACTACTACGGAAATGAGCACATAAAACTTCTCTACTGCCTCATCTTCCATCCCACACCCTTGAACCATATACCATCCATAACCTCACCTACCTTCCCAGACAGTCCCACCGCCGAGACTCCGGGACCGTCAAACTGGCCACGTACTACCCATACTGGACAAATTTACACTCAAGTATCTACACCCAACTAAACGATAAAGATAATCTGAATACGCCATTCCGGTGATTGGCTGATCTTTGTTTGATTCGGGCTCTTGACCTTCAACCTCTTTGCCTTTGTCGCTTTCACCACCTTCTTCGAAAATTTCATTATCCTACACACCTAAGAAGATCCCTGGAGAACTCATCTCTGATATCTGCATGAGCCTGTTCTTCGGGTTAGATACCGTGCGTTTTTTCTTAGGCTTTATTTAGTTAATAGTAGCCTCCAAAGACTCGATTTCGGCAGTTTTCTCCACCGGTTCGGCTATTAACTTATCAAACTTAAGAGCAAAATCCCTCAGCATCACTTTTGGTTCAGGGCACTGGTCTTTGGCGTACCTGTTGAGCTCGGACCCCTTAGATAGTGTAAGAGGGCCTTCTGATGCCGAGTCATCATTACTGATGGTACTGTTGAGCCATGGTCACCATCAGGGGCACCACGTGACCAGGCCACGTGATATCAGGCACGTACCAGCATGCGGCACCGCCAGCATGCCTTCGTACAAAGGGCACGATGGTGCAGACTCTTTGTACAAGGTCTCCCTTGGATAGCATGCATGAATATACAGATAATTGATATTACTGCTTCACTCAACGTACAACTGTACCACAGCCCGTCCAACAGGTACAGGATGGTGAAGTAGATGTACATGAGCGCTCTACTTGAAGTCCTGGATGTGACAAGGCTTTAATACGGTGTACAGGCCAATTGCCAGTAACTCCGAAGCCATTCTTGATACCTCGACTCCGTAAAAGCGTCCTCGCCGGTTTCGCATAATAACGTATAATGTTGATCTTGCCAACAAGCGCAGCATCAGCCAAAGGAGCTAAAACTTGAAGGGGCTTGTGATAGGCAGACTTCAGGGCGGTATATGGCCCGTTATCGCGTGGTTGTAGGCCGTGTGAGGGAGAAAACAGAGCTGAACGTTATTCAGTGCTGCCAGAGTCATAAACGCATCCTGGTAACGAGATCATCAGTAAAAATCCTAAATCGAACATCAAACATGCACTTTGCGTTCACTTACAGATGTTTGACCTCTATGCCCGTTAAGAATCGAGAGCACAGCCTCAGACAATTCGGCGCGGCCAACTTTGAGGACTTAATAAAAAATAAAAACGCTCTCTAACCAATCAACGGCAATCTTGTCATTTGTCCAGCCGTTCTGTGCCGTGAGATAGTGTTAATCAGCTATCTTCTTAACTCACGCAAAAACCACTTCTTCTGGAGGTTTTTGCCTGTAAAAATGATACCCAGAGAAAACGCTTTTTGAGCCCAAGAGATCACCTCAATGAAGGAGATCCAGTCAGGTACCCAGTCGTCTCAGGGCGGCCTCCAACAGGCCTATTCATGTATTTAATAATTGGGAGAAGATCGGGGTAATTCAGGGTATACGGCGTATCATAACCTTGGCATAATCCCACCCTCATCCACATTAACAGCGAGCTCTAGCTTCACCCAGTGGTAACCATCGTGGATTTCAAGATACTAGTTGACAGCCTTTGCGACGAGTTTCCATCAAACCATGCTGATTCTTACCTTTTAACAATTTTCCTTTGAATTTTGGGGTGGCGCTTGCGGAAGCCTTTCACCCAGTTGGCTCCCAACGTCGTATTGTTGCCGATGATGCGAGCGGAAAGGGCTAATCTCGGAGCCCAATGATTTTGCACAGCTTTTCGCAAGTTAGGCCGTGGTCAATGATATCAAAGGCCACATTCTGAAGAGCATATTCTGAAAAGTCTTGGGACGCTACTATGACTTTCATGGTTTAATATCGTCGAGATACATGGCTTGCCAAAGATTCCCGTCGATCAGACAAATAATCAAACAAACGCGTTTATGAAACTCGATATTATCACGATTTCCAGGCGCCCCGTCCTATTGCTACTATGGTCTATACCAGTGAATAGTTGTACAAAACCTCTTATCTTCCGCTATGCAATGTCGCGTCTTATTTATGTCAGAGTAATCAATGCGAAACGGTAGCCGACCTTATTGTATTCCACGCTCTTGGTAGCTCAGTCCGTGGCTGGAGCAGCTCCACTACTACCAGGTTGAGATCTCGCGGGACTCAGAGAGTCTTCGCCTCTGACTTTCTTTGTTGCGCCTTTTCCTACAATCTTCTCAGTCCAGTTCCAAACGGGACTTCTACTTCCGTCACGCTCCTTCGCTTTCCCCTTCTGGTCTTGACCGTGCTGCACAAAAGGGTGATCAAAAGCTGTATCGAAATCGATCTCACTGTCCTCACCACTGTCAGCGAAGTCATGATCGCTCCAAGCGGCGGGCTCTGAGCTAGTATCGTGCGCCAGTTGTGGCGGAGATTGGTGAAAGCTATGTGATGCCTGACTCTCGCTTTCCTCCATAGTAGGGAGATCTGGCACGGCGTCCGTGGCTTCACGGGTTTCGCTGGCGGACCGACTGTGTTGCCTCGACCTGGAACGAGATCCGTCTGATTTGGTTTCTTTACCTGTTTCGTCAGGCTGCTCGTTCATTGCTTTAGCGTGTTCGGTGTTATCCTGGTCTTCGTCTCGCTTCCGGGCGGATGCCTCGTCACTGAAATGAGCGTCGACGAGATGTTTGACAACAGGCCATCCGAAAGCGTTAGCAAATTGTCGGCGTACGATGATGTTATTGTGCGCGTCGGGCTCCAGTTTGACGAGGACTTTGCGCCAGCTCAAACCACGGTGATAAGCTCTAGCAATTTTCTCCTCAACTCTCATGTTAGACCCATCTATTATCTGATCAGGATCTCGCTCAGGGTCGGTATGCAAGCGATCATCATAATCCCGCGTTGACAGGAGAGATGCCTGGCGTACGGTCTGAGGCGACTGTGCTGAAGCCATCGTGCTTTCTCCGCTGTCTGAGCTCCTAGGCACAGAGCTGCTTCGACTGGTATTCTTCCTGCGTATGGCTAAGGTCCCTGTAGTCTTCCTCTTCAGGGGCGGCGGCGGAATGTCTGAAGCATGATAGACCCGGTCGTGGAAGATAGTCCGGGCACGTTTTGATGGATCGACTAGAAAGTCTACAGGTGGTAGCTTCGGATTAAGCAAGTCCCCAGCCGACTCGAAGAAAGTGGTGCGAGGAGGTGCGGTCATGCCAGTGCCAGACTCCCCCTCAAGCTCTTGGCCCGAAGAGACACCAGTTCTACTTGACGACGCTGAATTGCTAGTAGAGTCATCAAGTTTCAATGTCTGACTGCGTTGATAAATCTTATTCTCGCGCGGAGACCGAGACGATGGTTTTGGATTGGACGCTTTCGATGTATCACCTCCCTTGAAAAAGTTGAAGAAACCGGAAAAGGGCCCATCTGTTTGGGAGTTTTGCCCGAGTGTATCATGTGCCGTGGGAGTGGCAGGGTTCAGACTCTGCCTATCATCTTCAACGGTTGCGTTGCTCGAGGGCTGTGGTACTTCGTGAGAGCCATCGCGAGAATGTTCGGGACTGGGTACCGATTCGGCAAGAGTTGGCGGTTCTTCCGCATCCGGTGTCCACTGACCTTTGCGCGAAGACATTCCAGTGCCAGTCAACTCAGCCCATCCAAAGCCCACCATGGTTTCCATTAGCCCAGCTTCCCGCCGAGCCTTTTCTACTCGTTCAAGGCCTTGCCAATCTAAGAATAGTAGGCAGCTGGTTCGCAGAGGGACGATGCCATCGTTGACAACATTTGAATACACTGTCCGGTTACGAAACTTCTTCAAGGCCGTATGTGCCGGTCCGGTGGGAAGTATTCTTAATAACGGTTTTGATTCGGGCTGTGTTTCGCCCATCACTTTCTTGTGCGCACTTTCTCCCAGTGTCCCAACAAGGGCACCCCAACCACTCCTGGCAATAGTGGGTGCCCTCCATGTGAGTCCAAGGTCCTGGCCAGTCCTCCCTACTAAGCCGAAGTCTAGGGCGAATTTTACATACATAGGGTTCTCATTGCTCAAGCCTAGGAATGGTGTTGCTAGGGTTATGAAGTTTATAGGTCGGATTAGATCGAAGAACTGAGGTGAGTGTTTCTGGATATAAGCAATGGCGTAAGTCTGGACCAAGCCGCCCAAGGAATGGGCGATTAAGCTAATACTAGTAATTTGAAACTTTCGAGTAATTTCTTGGTCGTGACCTGCGTGTATCGTGCTGTGTTTATGGGATGGTGGTCCCGTGGCACTCTCTTTCCCAGTGTCGCTTCGTAGGACATTTGCGAGGCCGTCGGATGCTTTTTTCAAAGATGGCAAGAAAGGTTGATCGGGGTAAGTCATGGACAGTATGTAGCGGGCGAAGCGTTTCCCCAGGAACTTGATGCCTCGCTCAGTTCGCGTTGCGTTCCCAGAGAAGCCTCGCACAATAACTTCCTCCTCCTCCTCAGAGTCATCATCGATACCTGGCTCATGTTGTGTATGTTGGTTTTTGCTGTCATCTTCTTCACGAGCCTTAGCCTTCCTGGCTTTTGCATCAATCTTAGCTTGTCTGACCGTTGCGTCTATGTTTTCCTTCAGATACAGCAGATCGGCGCCGACGTTGCTGTGCAAACCGTGCGTTAAGACTACTAAATGTACTTTCTTGAGCTTTTGCCGTTCTGTTGGGCGTTCTTCCTGGCCAGATAGATCTGTAGAAGAGCGGGTTTCCGATTTGCTTGTTGCTCCTTGATTATGATCATCGCTGCCGGGCAGTTTTGGTGTGTTCCACAAACTCGCAGTGTCCTCAACAGCCAAATCAACGGCCTTGGAGAAGACACCCTTGGGGTGGGCAGGATGATGCCCATCTTTGGCGCCCACGCTCTCTTGGAAGTCACTTACCTTACCTGGCTGGTGGACGTGCGCCTGTCCCTTGACGGTGGGTACGCTGCCTAGACTCAGGCTCTTCTCGTCACGCGCAAGCAAGATCTCGTAGCCGACAGCGGCGCTGTTGGAGAAGATGACCTGGCTCGAGACCTCGACTACCCAGCTGGCACTCAGGGCTTCGTTGGTGTCGAGGGAGCTGTTGGCGAAGTCGCCTCTTGCAGCCCCCAGGCCAGCACTCTCGCGGATGTGTTCTGGAACGACGAGGCAACAGGACCAGGTGCCAGCGGCCTTCAGCATGGGCTCGAACTCGGGGACGCCATATCGGCGAGGGTCGTCGAACTTGGCGTTTGGGTTGTAATGGGAAGGACAGGCGGAGACGCAGAGGGTGTAGGGGCCGTGTATGAAGGCTGCGCGTAGGGGTAGAGGCGATGTATTCCGGATACGCAGATAGAGGAACTCGGGAGAGGGCAGGATGCGGTCGTGGGAGGGGGTGTAGTTGACGGTGTATCGGACAACCTCGCCAATCTTGACGCTACCTACTTGGTGCAAGAGCAGCATTGTCGTGTCAACGGCAGTAGTCGTTCATGGTCAGAGTAGTATGGAGGAGGGGTGAGAAGGCACGCTCAACTTCGATATGTATGCTCGATTTAGCTGGACTACAATACTAGTGGACGGCGAGGCTGTTGTAACAGGCTGGCAAGGCAAGGTTTACGCTCGCGTCTCGCGTGCGTGGCAGTGTGAGAAGGGACAGTGGCACTACTGTCTCTCCGAAGTACATGTAGTCTATGTAAGCCAGACTCGGAGGTTTCTGAGAGTCTTTCTTTGATGTCGTAGAGGCCGGAACAGCTGGATGTGCTCGGTATGGCGGAGTTGGGATGCAGATTCTTAGCTAAGCGAGAGGATGCTAGAGGTTGTGGCATGACGAATTGAGACACGCTGAATCATCCTCTCGAGCCTCTTACAGCGTTAGCACCAAGTTCCAATACCTCGAATCACTCATCAACGGCACAGCGCCAGGCTCAGTCACAAGCCTAAAGAGTCATGAAGAGACGGATTAGGGTCAAGCACCGCGTGTCGGTGTGTCACTTTGTCCCAGCACCTGCAGAGGGACCCGTACAGCTGCGATCTGCTTGCCAATAGGAATGTTTCCCCGACCCAAGGTTCCATACAGATTACTGCCAACACTCACGAGGCCTTATCAGATCAACAGCGCGGAGTACGGTGAAAGATCTTAACGGAACGTGGGAATCTCGAGCAGAAGCTCGAGATCCTGTCTCATACACCCAAAGTTTGGAAAGCAGGCCTATTGTCTCTGCCTCTGAACTACGTAGGTAGTACTTGTCCATGGGTTACCTAGGAGGTAAAACATTAGGTACTTCGGTGCGGTACAGATCATCTATTAGTACATCCGAGTCTCATTACCCCGCGCATGGCTGTACTCACAGTTTTAAGCTGTACCTGAGCTAAGACGCCTTCACGATGGCACGGCAATCACACACTTCGTTAGACAATGGGAAGAAACCATTCCCAGGTCAGTGGTGGCCAGTCTTGATCGTCTCGTCTCGACACCAACCTTGAGTGAGCCAATATGGAAGAAGCACCTGCCCAATACCGAATTTGTAGACGACACATAAGGCAATGGCGGCGTCGTGGCGCATCATCAAACATTGAATTAAGTCGTAGTATCTGCGAACATGCCGTCCAACTCTTTGATAGTATTTTCGCGTGATAGAGAGGGAGAGTGATAGAAGAAGAGAGGCACCACGTATGTTCACGATCTCGTCATCCATGCGCTCTGGCGCCCAACCAGAAGCAAAGTTGGGACAAGTTGGGTCCTGCAGTGGAAGCTTGAGTGATGTAATTTCTGCCTGCGGCCTAATGCGTTGGTCTCCAGAGTCTAGGATCAGGTCCCAATCTTGTGGTGAAGATACGACCAAGCTTTTGTTTTTTTATCGTGGAACAAGCAATAAGCAACAGATGCGGGCGGCATGGCGACGACAGGGCGGATAGATGTAGTCTCTAGGTCATCATAGTAGACGTACGGAATAGTAGGTAGCTCACATAGATGTGGTACTAAACTTTAGAATCATCAATGTGAGTAGGTAGCCTTCCAATCTTATGATAGGTACCTAAGATGGTGAAGGGATAGTTACAATCAGTAGGTATTCTGCCTATGAATAGCTTGTCAATCAGTACCTTTAGGTAGTCTCGGGATCACTTGATATTACATGGTGTGTTGCCCTGAACCGTGGGAGGCCCCAAGCATGTGAGAACGAGCTTACCACGCTGCCTCGTCAGGTGGTGCGACAGGGATGCAACAGCAAGAGAGGTTGGGAGCGGCGAAGGTGATGAGCACTTGTGAGAAGTGACTGAAGTCCTAACGGGCAGGCGAGCAGGCCGATGCCAGGCTCGCCAGGACGGGGATGAGGGGTCGGTGGGAAAGAGAGCCGGCGCTGTGCCCGCCAAGTGCCCGCGACGGGATCAGCCACGGCCCTATCCATTTGGCAGCGTTGGCTCGCATTGGCCCAGCATTTGGCATGTCGATTTGCTCGGATTTGGCATTGGGGGCAGGGTTTGGGGGGCGCGAAATAAGGGTCTCAGACACTCCGCCAACCAACAGGAACACTCAGGAACAGCAGAGGCGAGACGGGCGACGGGCGACAGGCGACAGGTCAGACGAGAGACGAGCAAGACAGCGTGTAGCGCATGCGGTTCGATGGAGAAGGAGTCTTTCTGCGGGTGGGATCATCGCCATGGCAAGGGAATATCTGCTGTTTCATTTGTTTCGTTAACGGTCGAGAAAGAAGAGAGCATTGTATTGCGTTTCCTCTTTTCTCAGTGCTCACTCGCCTGACAATTCATTCACTGCTTGTCGGATGCAATACCACGCTGTTGTGTCGACTTGCTCATCTTCACTTATTGTCATCATCGCCTTATATTTCCTTACCTAGGCACCTACCTGGCCATCACATTTCTCGTGTTCGGCCGGCAGCAGAAGGGTATTGTAACCCGTAAGCCTGAGGATCGATAAGGCAGCAATCGGGACATATCGAAGTACCAGGAGAGAGAGGCGAGGTCTGCAACGCAAGTAAGTGGTAACACCTTGTGTCTCCCAGGGCTCCATGCTTGCGCCCAAGCCCAAAGACACGACGCGTACCCTCTCGCCATCGCCGTCTCGACAATCCCCGGTGTCACTATCGCCATCGACGTCGCCTTGAGGCCGCCGTGCTGCAGATAGACTGCTGCCTCTGAGCTCGCCCTGCCCTCTAACTGCCTGTCTATTGGCGAGAGAGACCCAACCCGTCCGCTGCTGTTGTCACCTCATCTAATGCTCTAATGCAGAGTCCGACCCCATAACCCAATCACCGCCGGGCCCTGCACAAGCACGCCGGCCACTCACGAGCCACCAGCTGTCTCTCCCTCCTCGCCCATATCGACACGGCGTCGCAGCCAGCACTCGACCATTGCTCGACCAACCGCGTGCCTGTGCCTCACGCTCTCCTCCGCACATCCCATCGCCGGGGCTGACGCGGGCAAACCCTACGTAGTTCCCCAAAACGAATGGCCTCCTCCCAGTATGGTTCTGGCTCCCAGCGTTACAGACGCAGGCGCCACACCTCCTCCTCCGAGAATCATGATTGGGAGCCAAGACGGGACGAGTCTCGCCATTCGCTCCCTTATCGCGCCCGCCAGCCAGAAGTACAAAGGCCCGATGGCAGGAGACCCAAGCAGCCGTCCCATCGCCCACGAGTGTCCGACGACTTTCTCGTCACCCGCCCCATGCCTCCCACACCACGACCCTTGACCCGGGCAGCGACCGACATCACGCGGAGGAGCAGCCGTCGGTATCACGACGACGATGACGAAAGCGACGAGCAGGAGCGTCTGAGAGGACGGCTGCGCTCCAAGTCGAGAGGCGCCACATCCACTGCCAGATCCAGAGTCAGGACCAGGCCAAGCTCCCCGAACAGCGACACGAGCGACTCGACAGACGTCTTGACCCCGACTCCTTCATCCTATCCGCGGCGCTCTGCACCTCCTTCTGCTCCCTCTGTCCCCTCGGTGGATTCGCTGTCTCAGACTTCAAGCAGCGACTCGGAATCCTCAGGCTCCTCCCAAGACCAACGGATGCAGGCCCGTACGCTGAAAGAGCGGATGAATGGTGCCCCGGGACCGGACCCGGAACCGACACCGGCTTCGACGGCCCGTGCGAGGCCGAGCCGGAAGTCTCGCAAGCCTGTTGTGCATGAATCGGATAGCGACTCGGACGATTCATCACATGATGGTACCTCCCGCCACCCTCGTGTCGTCGTAAAGAGAACAGCTGCAGCTCCACGCTCTCAGAGACAGAAACAACGCCAGTCCAGACCATCTGTGAGTCCCTCGAGGAATCACCGGCATCACGACCGACGTAGTGAGGGACATCTTAGTTCTCCCTCAAAGAGGTACGCGAATAATCAACCGTCATCTTTCCTGACTAACGTTGGAATGGTGCCAGACCAGCCACGCGCTATTATCATTCTGATATCTCGTACGCTGGACGACCCTCGTTGTCAAGGTCGCGAACGACGTCTAGTTCGCGTGTGACATCTCCTAGCCCTGTCTCTTCGTCTAAACGATCTTCATCTTTTCAGCTTTTCCAGACAACTCCACTTCGGTCATCTCGTGATAAGATTTCAAAGATGTAGGTGGGAGCCTGAATTAAGCATCCTGGAAGAGAGTTTATGCTAATGGAATGTCTGCAGTGCCCAATGCAATATTTGTACTGATGAATTCCCAGCCAGTGACCTAGCTAGACTCAAATGTGGGCATCGAATGTGTCCATCGTGTTTGAAAAGAGCCTTCAGACTTTCTGTCAAAGATGCCGCGCTTATGCCACCCAAATGTTGCACTCCCGACTGCATTCCGTTGAAACATGTCAACGACTTGTTTAACGACGACTTCAAAAGGCTTTGGAACCGAAAATTTGCCGAGTTCTCTAATCGAGATCGCATCACCTGCCCGAGCAGGAGATGTGACCAAATGATTCGACCAAGCCAGATACGTCACCATCGCAATGGACGCTCCAGTGCTCGATGCAGCTGCGGTACCAAAGTTTGCTGCAGCTGCTACGGGAAGTGGCATGAGTCAAAGCAATGCCCAGTTGACGAAGGAACAAGTCAGTTCCTACAGACAGCGAAGGAAAAAGGATGGAAGCCTTGCTATAAGTGTCATCACATGGTGGAGTTGGTAGAAGGTTGCAACCACATGACATGGTATGTTGGATCCTCCATGATTCCGTCTCTTTTTTGTGTTGGTGCTTACCAACCATTCAGTCGATGCGGTGCGCAATTCTGCATGATATGTGGGAGCAAATGGAGGACCTGTGAATGCCCCTTCTTCAACTATGACCATCTAAGTGACATAGATGATGAATTCGACCATGTTGATATACCCATGCCGATGGTAGATCGCGACAGTGACGGGTTGCTACGAGGGCGCCCCGGAGGCGGCCGAGTCAGGGTACGACCTCGCCGTGGTAGCTACGACGAAGTCCTTCTTTCAAAGCCTTTCCAGCCATACCGAACTGTTGACCCAGAGAGGCGGCGTCACCATGTCGATTATGATGAAGAAGAGGACGATGACGAGGACGATTACTTGGGAGATATGGGCGAAGTCGTTGGCTTGGGCAATGCTGCCCTTCATCATATGAACAGTGATTACAGGAGATCGCAGAACGCCATAGCCCAACCGGGCCCACCACCCGTGGCTCCCCCTCCACCTTCGGCTACGTTTGAGCGCGGTAGCTCTGGTACCAATTATGTTTCTGGAGTGAATAAAGCCCGAGGCGTGCGAGCAAGCTCGATGGAGAGACGACTTGCAGATCGGTTCTCTGACCAACGCCAGGGCCCCGGTGCAGCCTTCCGCTCATTTGGTCATGGTATTCCGCCCCCTCCGCCCCCTCAAGCCATGGGGCCGCCATCACCGCAGCTTCCTATGACGCCGAGTCCAATTTCGAGACGCCACACAATGGACGACGATATGTACGATAGCCCACGTAATCCCCTCCTCCCCAGCCATCCCATGCTACGGAGAACAGCAACTCGTGACTATGCAGATGATTACTCTGCACCTATGCAAACAGGACGTAGACGACAACGCAACATGGAATCGTCGGTTCAGTCTTCCGAGCTTGCAGGCCTCAGTGGCCCAGGAAGCGGGATGCATAGAGTAGATGAATGGAGGGCCCACGTACGTGCACACTGAGGAGGCTTTTCACGAATAGTCATGAGGAAGCGGTGTACTGCCTGGATGTTATTCAAATGATTGCTTAAGACTTGGAGTAGCTGTTGTTGGGCGCCTGTAGACAGATACCAACTTCTCGCGTTTTTTAGGGCCTTGTATTTATCGACTTCGCATATCATTCAGTGTCATTTTCTGTAGGCTAGACTTTGGTCTCCGTCCATTCCCTTAAATTGGCGCTGTACGGATTGGATCATGGATGGAAATATAGCCTGTATTAGCCTGTCACTTTTCGGTTCGATTTAATTATTGTGGTATTTTGCCGTTTGCTCGTAACAATATATCTGCGTACTGCTCAGCATTCACGGATTTGACGGAGGGCTGGGGGGGGGGAAAGCGGAATGTTTATTAACAAAAGAAGAAAACAAGGAAGCAAGAAATGTACCATTGATAGCAACTTGTCATCTTATAACCGACTCGCACCCTGTCTCGAACAGAGACCCTCCTCAACACGTGCAATTGGAAGGGCGAGGAAGACGGGACGCAGAGCGTACACCGCGCTATACCACTAAATCAAAGGGCCTAGTATTGGTTGGCGAAAGAACTGGCCATTAGCGACCCCTATTTACTACAGACAAGGATAAGCCCGTGCGCCAGCGAGTGTAGGAGGTTGGTAACGACTGGGGATAGGAAGGAGAGTATCTATAATAGGAGTACGAAAGGGATGACGTGCCTCCCAAGTGCACAAGTCAAGATCGTTGAGACTTTGCTGCTACCGTGCTTGCCCAGTCGTATTATCATGAATATTGACTTTGCAACCGCAACATTGGGCTTGTTTGAGGCCATTTCTGTCTTAACCGTGATCAGTATGTAACAACGTCAGCGAGAGGTCGATTCGAGATCATTAACACTCACGTAACCCGCTCTATGGGCATGCGCTTTATTTTATGAAATGTCAGGCTTTAAAAATGCATAGAATGGTCTCATTGAGGCTAGATGACTGCTTCGGCTTCCCAGAGCTGTTTCAAATAGCCATAGAACATATCTCTCGGCACAAGACATTGGGATGTCGCTACTAGCTGCCTAAGATAGGCAGACGGTGAAAATGTAGATTAATGTAATCGTGTTTTAGTCGACAATGCTGCAGTCGCAACAAGTATCAAGCTGTAATCATTGTGAAAAGCTAAAATTGGGATAGTTTGCTCAAGACTGTAAAGGTATCTTAAGTTCCTTTTCGACTGAGATCCTTGAACTGTTATGTACAATGATTCATCAGCTACGGACTGTATAGTACGAAAACAACGTGACTATGAAGATGAATGATAGAGGCTTCCTCGATGCGCTCTATTGTTTCATCGACACGGGGATACAGTCAGCCATCTTAGCGATTTGCATACCTAGTTGTCGCTGTCCATGCGTGTAGTGTTCAGCTGTTGTATCATATATCTAGTTTGCTCCAGGCTGTTTTACAAGACAGAATGAAGGGGCCGAAGAAGTCACTGCAATGACTTTTTTTCATTTTGAGCACCTAGTTACCTATTTACGCCTAAGACACGAGCCATATGCGCACATACATAGATATCTCAACACAGGACGAGTAGATAAGGCCTTGAACCCACCGGACGTATCAAATTCTTCTCGGATATGTATTCTCTGCGCAAAGCACTGGTAATGATCTGCGTCATGTCGGGACATAATTAACAACTACAATGCTTATGCTCTTGAAACTTTGTGTATTCGCGCTCATTCTGCGTTTAGTCGCGGCTTGCACCCTCCTGAGGCTCGGTAGGCTGTTTTTCGTCGTTATAAGCAAGCGGCGCGGGTGGAGGCCTGCCATCCACGATTGCCGCCTCATCAAACTCTGCCAGTGATGCAGATGTCTGGCCTAGTTGGTGGATAGGGGACACGATCTCGAGCCGTGGAGGTGGAGGCGGAGGCGGAGGCTCGGGCTTCGTCCCGAGAACCGCGTCGAGGTCAGATACGGGGAGGGGAGGAGGGGTGAGGGGTGATATAGGGCGCGGTGGGGAGAGAGTTGAATGAGAACTGCAACAGCGTAATGGGGGTGATCTCATGGCTTCTGGGTACTGCGGTGGTGGTGGCCCGTCGATCGACATGGATCCTGTGTTGAAGTGGGCGGATGTTGGCAAATTTGGCATTAGTATAGGAGCGTGTACTGGCATCACTCTTGGTGGAGTGGCTGAATAAGAGTGATTGTGATAAGTATGGAGAGACGCTTGGCTGTAGGTTGGACTTGGTGTCACATATATGTCGGCAAAGGGATCGTTGTAGCCAAGGTTGGGAGGCAAGCCTGTAACTTGCGAATGACGGTTCAAGTCTCTATAAGTAGACGCTGCCAGTGGTGATACATTGGCACCGGTTTGAGTATTGATGCGTTCTGGGGGAGTAATAGGAATGCTACGTTGGTCGACGGTTCTATCCGCGGATGGTGATGAGCCAGGAACTGGAAGGTTGATGAGATTCCGTGGTACGTTTGAGTAGTTTGATACCTCGTTATTACTCCGGGTCAAATTCATAGACGGCGCTTGCCAGTCCCGCAAGTCCACTGTTACGTGGCTGTGACCTTCTATGTCAGAGTCATTGGTTGACGCTGCCTTCTCGCGCTTCAGCCATTCTCTTCGCTTTCGTCGGGTCCTGACGCAATATAAAATGAAGAGAAGACCAAGCAAGAGGAGGATACCCCCAACGACGCCCCCGGCAATCGAGTCGCCAGTTGTTCGGTTGATTTTTACTTCTTCGTTCGGGTTGGGGCCATCATCGGCTGGAGCAGAATCATCTCTAGTACTGTCTGTTCCTCCGGCCTGGTTGACCAAGCTCGTCGGTGTGCTGTTGCTGGTTGGTGAAGCGGTAGGAACGGATGTAACTTGAGTGATAGAACCCCCCTTGGTGATCGTTGAGCTCGAAGTCACAGGCAGTGACGAGTCGGGGAAAGCTGTTGTTACTGAGCTGGTAGGCAAGCTAGTTGGACTTGTTGGACTAGTAATTGTGGTGGTTGGTGAAGCAACATTTTGTATTATGCTCGATGTTGTCAATGTTGTTGTACTTTCAGGATAGCCAGGGCCACTGTTGCCGCCTTCCTCATCGCCACCATCACCGCCCTTGGTATCATCATCGTCATCCTCATCGTCATCACCAGTGTCATGATCGTCGTCGTGCTCGTCCCCGCCGCCGTCTTCATCGTCTCTTTCACCATGCTTGCGCTTGTTTGAGTGACGGCGCAGCCTGTTCCTTATTGATCGTCGTAATAAAGGAGGCATTGACTCCTCTTCATCGTTTACAGTCTTCAGTTGAGTTGCACCCGATGGTACAAACGCAACTGCCGAGAACACTGATGTAGCTCGTAAGCGAGGCATCGTAGAAAGCTACCTCAAGGTAGCCAGCCCCTGTCCTATAACAAAAGGAAGTAGAGAATATGTCTCCACCAATTCCATCCGTGGAATCGTGAGATAACACTAAAACAAGCCGACTTTCGGTATTTTTCATTCGAATAGAGGGGACGTCGGAAATCTGGTTGCCGTTTGAACGGCATGCACTTCTCAATTGGACATAGGTAGCCTAGCTTATAGACGTTAGACATTAGGATGAAGTTCGCCACATAACAGATCAAAGAGATCCTACAGGTATTATCAAGAACCATAACAGGTAAGTTTCCGTTCTATATAGAAACATAGCGGCATGTACAATTATTTTGTATTTCCGAGGTGGTCCTATGAGCCAGCTGTTACATCCTGGATCTGGAAAGCAGGGTACGGACCACGCCTCGCTAACGCCTCTCTTGGGTCGTGCTGGGAATTACTTGGCTGCATTGCGAGGATCTCCCCGAATTAGCGAGCGGTGCGTTCGGGGCAACCATGTTTTCAAAAGCCTGACCAATGGCAACCGTAATGATAAGGCCTTGATGGTGGGTTGTCCGTCTTCGAGTTTGAACAGTGAGCTGCGTCTTCGCAGATTTCTCGTATTATAGGGGTTGTTGCCAATATTTGGGGGTGGATAGACAGGGCAGTTCGATTGGCGTGGAAGTGAAGCCGCTTCGGACCGTGCCTAGGTTGCCATCGTCTAGATATCTGTGAATATGTACAGGCGAGACAGGAACAAGGTTGAACCACTTACCTTTTAGGTGGTGATCGGCAAGGCTGTCGCCATGTGACGAACCGCAGGGGCTGGCGTCTCATGGCATGCAACCTTGGGCCACCATCGCGTATCGCAGCCGACACGTTTGCTGAGGTGGCTCATCCGTCAGCTAGGTCTCGGCGACAAGTCGCCATCGTGGAATGGTTTCTTTCTCCGCACCTGCTGATACCCTCACGGATGCCAAGCAGAGCCAAGAGGGCTGGATTCGCATTGTGTGTGCGCATTTTCCATTCTTAGATTTTTGGCAAGGAGGCACAAGAAGCTTGGCTCGGCTGGCAACCACCCCTAAATCGAACTCTTTATTTCCCATCATCAGTCAGCCTCCAAGCTGCAGGGTCCTAGACGCCACCACCACACCACTTTTGAGCCAACTTCTGGCAGGCGTGTGAACTGTAGGCAAATGGCCGTGATTTCACCGTCTCCCTGGTCACACCGAGAAGGACAACTGTCAGGAGGGTTTGGCGTAACTAGATGATGTGACAGAGAAGCTGAGAGTTTATGAGTCCAACCTGCAACTTGATTCGTCGTCCATAATATCCGTGCATATTATTTATATATGTATAGGTATATATAAGCACACCGCTGTGGCTTGCTCTCGCCCATCGCTCCCACATGCGACAAGCAAGCTTTAACGGCTGAAACATGCATTCTAATTTGTTCCCTAGAGTTTGGAGCGTGGGGGCGTGGTTCAAGTTGAGCATCATCCATTTTGAGTAATGCGATCGACGTCAACATAAGTGAATATCTCACAGAGTGTAATTTAAACAAAGCTACATGTATGCTCTACGACGCATGCGGAGAATGGGTACCTGCATCCGACACCCCCGTAAACCGCTGCGAGAAAATAGGGTTTCATGAGACGGCATTCGTCTTACGAACGGTTTTTATAGGTCGTATTTTTGTTGCTTTCCTTTTCATTGGTGTGTCATTGAGTTGATGTCGTTCAATGACTCGTTTTACATGGAAGATACATGTTCTCAAGCTTCATTGAATTCTTGTTACCAAGGCATAAAACGCGCATGAAACACTCTCAGCCACTCTGAGAGGCTCCCAAACTCCAACTACTTCGACAGGGTATCATTACTAAAATCATACGTCATGAAATATGCGAAAAGAATGTCTGGTCGCGACAAGCGAGAGACCAAAGCCGATCCGTGGTGTTGTTGTCCGAGGCCGAAGGCCGAGTAAAGCCCATGTGATTACCGTGGAATTTGCCGTCTCAATCATCACTGCTATGCAGTAGATAAAAGCCGGCTCTCACCGAACAACAGCGTTGTATTCGGATCGACTCATGTATTACCATTAGTAGAGGCTGAGGAAGACGGCGGCGATGGAGGATTTATCGTATTTTATGTACTTGCCTCTGCCCTTGTCTACTTCGTGGTACCGATCCCAAAAACGGTTGTAAAGGGGCTCGAGCACCTGCTGCACATCTTTGGCAAACATTTGTCGTACCTCGCGCTCCATGCTATACGTCTTATGGCGGGCCACGAGCTCGTCGAAGCTTGTGTTGAAGATCTGAAATTTGGCTTTGATACTATCCTTATCCTTGCTACTAAGCCCCTTGACAATGGAAGCCGACTCGTTGGAGCCGGACGGTGGTCGCTGCGAACGATTTGTGTGGATAACATCAAATAGATGCATTGACACGTCCTTGCAAGCTTCCGAATAGAGCGATTTTGCCTTCTTGCGCCAATTTTCTAGGTTGCCGAGTCGACCTTCAAGGAGTGGCTTGAGGTCGGAATCCCTGATCATACGCTCAATAATGGTGACGGAATTGGCTAAGAAGACTCCCAAGACAGACTTGCCCTTCAACAGGACCCTAGCTTTCTGTTCCAGTGCCGTCATCAGCGTGTCTAGTGTGTCCGTACAATAATGGGCAAATATTTGTTTTCCGTCTGCCCCAATGTCGAATGAGGCTAAGCTGGGTATGCCATCTGAGCTTGTGTTGGACGGCGCAGCTGATCTCCATCCACCGTCGCCCAGGGAAATCATGATGCTTGATATCGGGCGCAGAAAGTTAACCATGGTCTGGAGACGCTGCATAGTCTCAGACACGATTGGCATCGGTGCACCATCGGACGGCAAGGCTTGTATGGAGTTCACTTTGCGCTTTGTATCGTCCAATAGCTCCGTTAAGGACATTTTGCCGGTCTCTCGCACGGGCTTAAGGGCCGCAGCGAGTGTTGCTTTAAGCTCGCCCGTCCGTGTTTCAATGTTACTGGAGAGGCCAGACATGATCTCTGTCACCTCGTATGCCAGATAACAGTCAGTGCTGAGGTGGGATTTGATATGATTATTTAGTTCCCGAATAGTGCGGGCTAACTCTGCCATGGGAGCTTGACAGGTTGTCTGGAAAGTGGGGCCCCAATCCTGCCTCATGAAGATATTGCAAATATTCTCGTACTCGGCAACGAGTAGACCCTCCATGGCTTGTGCATACATGCCAATGCCGTTGGTGCCGGGTTTGTAGATAGCGTCTTGACTCTTCTTTTTGGCCGTATTCACGCTCGCATACGCCAGGTTGACGAGAGTCTGAGACAAGTATGAACCCCGAACATCGGCATAGATCTTGACCAGGGGGTTGTCGGCGGAGCTGTTACCCGAAACATACGAGTTCATCAGGCTCAACTTGGATAAGGCATCTTGCGTGAGCAGTGGGAAGGGCTTATTTTTTGTGATAAAGTTCAAGGGTTCGACGGAGCGCGGGGTATCGGCACGAAGCAGCTTGTCAAAGGAGTTTTCGAGCTGGGTGTTACCAGTGCGGATGAGTCGCTGGAGATCGCTGATGGTCTGTTGATTGGCGCGCAGGTTAGATGTCTGCATGTTCTCGAGGGCCTTCTGAAGGCGCTTGATAGAGTTTAGATAAGTGGAGAGGCCGGCCTTCTCGGGCCCCTGGCGGATGATGTTCTCCTCGTCGTCTTTGGAGTCGGCGGGCTGTCGCAGCTTCTCAATGGCGGCGATGACGGCGTCGACATTGTTGCCGAGGATCTGCAACTTCTTGGTCTCGCCATTGAGAGGCCCAGAGACGTCGCGAACGCTTTTCCCGGTGGTCTCGAGCCTGGTCAGACACGCCTGGATCTTCTTAGTGAGCTGGGTTGTCTTCTCGAGACGCGAGTTCAAGACATCGACCTCGGCGCGAGTCTCCTCGTCGTTCACGCCGATGGCCATGATGCCGCGGCCAGCGCACCAGCCGGAGCAGCAATCTATGGCTGGATTTAGCTGTCGAGGCGGTGATCGTGATGCGACGATGTATAGAGGTCGACAATGAGGTGAAAGCGAATGTAGTTGACAGCAAAGCGACGTTGACGGTGGCGACGGTGACAAATAGCCCTACCTACCTGGTAGTCTAGCCATGCCCCGGAATGCTTATGTGCGATTCGGAGCTGGGTGCTATCCTGTGCCTACTACCTAGTGGGCTCTCGCTGGGGTGATCCCACTTTATTCCGTTCTCTATTCAGTGGGTGCATTTATTACTACGGAACACGTAAAAAACATAATAATCGGAATCTTTATAATGCTAAAATTATTTACTTAATTAAATGTTCAATTATAACCAGCGGCCTATTAGCTCTTCAGTGTTGTACGGGTATAGCTATTTTGCAGTGGGGGGGACGGCGTTCGTATTCTTCGAGTCCAGGCCCGTTCATTTGCCTTTTCGTCTCCGACCTCCAGTCTTTCGCTTACCGGGTGAAGCAGTGCGGGACGAGCTTTTCTTGGCTCTCGAGCGCCCACTGCTAGATTCCGGTGAGCCTTCAATGATAATCACATCCTCTTGACTTGGATTCCTGATCTGTGCCCCGTTTCCGCGACCATCACTGCCACTGTCATCCTCAGGAGGAGTTTCTTCGCCGCCATAAGCTAGATCATCCTCGTTGTAGCCTCTAGGTGTTCGCATTGCGGCTTGAGAGCGTGTCATATAGGGTACACGTGGGCCTTCGGTTTGAAACTGGAACGGATCAAACGCCTGTTGCTGAGAGGAGGGCGAATTCCTAGGGCGCCTGCTTTCGTCGTGGGGGAGCGCTCTGCGCGATGACAGAGATGATACAGGCCTTGATGGGTTAGAAACATATTGATAGTCGAAAGGCGACGGCGAGCCTTCGCGATCAAGAGGGGGTCGGTAAGAAGACGACGTTGAGGAGCGAGGCCGTGTCTGAGAAGTAGTGGGTGGGGGAAACAAGCCTGTGGGCGGGCCAAGGCGCTCTTGGCTTTGTGTTATTGAAGATGGTAGAGGATGGCGGGGCAAGGCATCGTTGGAGTAATTGTTCGGGGCCGATGGCGCATCGAGTTGGGAGAGCGGAATGGTGTAACGTTGCTCCTTTTCCTTTCGTTGTCGTCGCTCACCACTGGTTTTTCGTGCGTTGGCCTCGGCCTCTGCCTGCAGACGCTTGCGCCGCCTCTCCAACGCTGCTAGTTCCTCCTTGTTCAGGCGTACGTCCTGCTTGCCCTTAGACTTGGCCTTTCGGATCCGTGCCAGAGCCGACTGTACCAAGGCATTCTCCACCTCTGCCTGGGCCTCGTCTTCCATATCCACCTCTGTTGCCTCGGAGTCGCTCCCATCCGAGTCATCATCTGAATGCTGATAATCATACCTGCGCCGCGACCGGCCGCCACCACCCATGTCTATACCCGTAAACCGAAGTTCATCGCTGACGAACCGTTTATTACCCGTTGTGAGCGCCAAACCAGCGCCTTGTGTATCCGTGTCATCACTGTCCAACTCCTCGACGACTCTTTGTCTTAATTTCCAGTAATCGCTGTCGTCATCGTCATCAGGCGCAGCATACCCCCGCTGATTGCGCCTGGATGGTCTTCCCCATGGGGGCACAACTTTGGGAGCTCGCGGCCGACCACCTAGACCGCCTCCCCTGAAAAAGCCTCATCGATAGGCTTGTCCAGCATAGCAGCGTGGCCGAAGATGACCACACCACTGGCACCAATCAGCCACAGGACGGTGGAGAAAGTTGGTGCAATGAGAAAGATGAAACCACATGTGCAGAGCAGCCCGGTATACAGCTGAGACGAGGTGGCGTGGAAGGTGCCGATCGTCAAGTCCTGACCATTGAGTCGGCCGAGGAGGAACAGACCACCCGCGAGGAGGACAATGTCGAAGAGCAGGAGCGGGGTGGTGATCAAGGCGTAGACGCTGAGGAGAACAAAGACAGCGACGTAGTTGCTCGAGAAGGTCGACAGGTTGTAGTTGACACGGGACTGGACTTCGCCAAAGTTGGCAGGTTTGGAAAAGCGCTTGAAGTCAAGAAACTCGCCAATGGGCTTCATGTTGGCGAAGCGGGTGGAGAGCGAGGTGTTGCGGAATCCGGAGAAACGATCGCCAATGTTCAGGCGCGACGTGAGGACGTCGAGGGGAATCTGGATACGGGAAGTCATGGTGAATGATGAGAGGTGTACGGTGCAATGATTTGCGTGTGTTCTGCGACGCGGATGCAAAGTATAGAGCACGCTAGATGTAGATATTGAGATGTTTCGGAGATGTCGAAAGATGACCTAGCTAGCAGAAAGCTTTCGATTAGTCTGGCGTCTGCGAAGGTTTGACGGCGAACCGGCTGTGGAGAAAGGAGAAAGGACGGGAGTGAGGCAGTGAGGCTGATAGTTCCTTAGGACTTACGTCGTTAGGTCGCTGGCTCGGTGATTAGCGTTGGAATTGGCCAGGCCAGGCAGACAAAAAAAAGAGGTGAGGGTTGATCAGGTGCAAAAGGGGACAGATCTGGCCAGGGTGGCCAATGCTGCAGGTGTTTTGGAGCTGTCGGCGCTGGACTGCTGGCAGCGGCAGTGGCAGACACAAAGATAGCCCCAAAGATAGCACAAAGGGGGGGATTTCCCAAGCTCAGCCCGGTTAGCGTTGTAGCTTCGCAATCTCTCTCACTCTATGTGAAATCGTAATTGTCTTGCGTCTCTCCCCCACAAGACAAGATCGGCTGCCTGTGAGGCAGATCGAGAGGAAGAGAAGACTGTCCTGTCCTCTCGCCTCTACCTGCTCCCTACAACACCCAACATCATGTGGTGAAGGGCGAGTCAAAAGCGGTGAGAAGGCAATGGAAGAAAGGAAGATCTGAAGGTCCAGAAGGAAGAGCTGAGGAGCGACAGGATCTCTTTTCAACCCAAACTCACCTCTCTCTTGCTGGTGCCCGCTCGTCCTGTACGTCAGTCGAGCTAGTACTGCAGCAATCAAGGCCCGACACAACCCACTTGCAGCTGCAGTGTGAACTGGCGGTCGGGCAGGTATTGGGTGCCTCCGGCAAGATACCTAGATATAACTGGCACTATTACACTACCACAGCGTGGAGAATACCCAATGCCACAACGACTACAGTCCGTAATTATTTACGGTAAGAAGAGTCCAGCGGTTTAGCTGAAATTTCCAAATAGTTTACGACATACCTTGATAGTGGGGGCTGGTATTAAGAGATGGTAACTTAAGTGTAAACGGCTAGCACCTGGACCACTTGCAACAGTGCCCGGGTATAGTTGATCTTCCGAAATCATCTTGCATCACCTATTGCCCCATCCAGGGCATAGAAACATAGTAGACGAGGTAGGTATCTTTTGTTCATGCGCCTGATATCTGACGTACATTCGGAACTCTACTATCCACACACTTCCTTCATCTAACATTGTCCGAAATATCTGAGCCTTGTCAAAGACCCTCATGAGAGACAGTCTATCGTGTCGAGGAGCGGAATGAACTACCTCTATCCTTCTTCAGTGTCTTCACAGTCTGCTAACTAGCGACGAAGGCGCTGACCACGCTTGGTCACGATGTCCCAGCCTTGTACGCTATCTTGCGCGCAAAGTAGTCGACGACTAATCTTTGAACCGTAGTGGCGATCTTCTCGACATCATCTTTCGTAATGTTATACGCGGGCGAGATGATGATATGGTCGCCATTGACGCCGTCTGCCGTTCCTGAAGATGGGTAGACTGCCATGTGGTACGGCTCCTGTAGGCCTGTCTCGGCCAAGTCGAGGGCCACGTTATCGGCAGCTGGGAATGGTTCTTTCGTTGCTCTGTCCGCAACAAATTCGATTCCCAAGAAAAGCCCTCGCCCTCGGATGTTTCCGACGTTTGGATGATCACCTAGCAACTCCACCAGCCTCTGTGAAAGCACTTTGCCCATCTCAGCCACATTCTGGATGAGGTTCTGCTCGCGAATAATATTCTGGACCTCCAACGCAGCAGCGCACGTAATTGGGTGGCCCTGGTAAGTATGGCCGTGGACGAAACTCCTGTCACGGCGTTTCATTATCAGACAAGACTGCAGCGACGAAGGGTTCCCGGCGGATCTTACCCGCTTCCTTGTTCGAAGACATCAACCACTTTGTTGCCCACAAGCACACCAGCAATGGGTTGATATCCACCACCCCTAGCAAAAGAAAGAAGTCGTGTCAGTCGTCAGTTGGCCACCAATGTTTGCTTGGACACTCATCGGGCGCAAAGGCATACATACTATCCCATATGTTAGTATCCTAACACCTCGGTTTTCCATATGGCATGCAATTTGCTCGAATAGTTGTTTTGCACCACTTACCAAACATTTCCCGAGTGTTTGAATATCTGGGGGAGCGTCGTCTTGTTGCCAAGCGTGGAATGTGCCTGAGCGACCCATACCGCACACTGACAACACCCGGAGTTAGTAAGGCTTATTATCGACAATCGCTGAGGTCAGCCTCGAGGGACGGGAACAGTTCTATCTTGAAAATGCCCCTCGTTCAGGCGGAAGAGACCGATGTGTCCTGGGGAGCTGAGTAAAGGGTTCGCTCCCATCATTACTTACTAACTTCATCGAGTATGAGTAAAGCACCGTATTTATCACAGACTGCCCTCATCGCTTTCAAGTATCCTGGAACGGGTGGCACACACCCAAGTGCCTAGCAAAGAAGTCAGCATGCCCTGACTCTAGGTTGGGAAGAATAATCAACCCACTGCTCCCACAATAGGCTCTGCAACAAATGCACAAACTGTTTGGGGTCCGACCCGAAGGAACTCATCGTCCAGCTGACGCGCGAGTCTGTCGACATATTCTTCATCGGTCTCTTCCAACCTTTTGTCACGATATGTGAAACAACGAGACACGTGAGATACACAGTCAAGAAGCATCGGCTCGTATTTCGCCCGTCGGTAGACACTGTACAGCATTGCGAGTCAGTGAACAAAATTTTGAAAGAAATTCCTGCTTCTGAAGGGCCACTGCGATTCTCCACGCAAGCAAAGCCCTCCAGAGCGATTTACCGAAGAACCATCGAATACGTACTGGCCACCCATCGACAGTGATCCTAGAGTTGTCCCATGGTATGAACTCTCTCGAGCAATAAATCGAGCCCGCTTGGGTTCTGGAGTGGTTTTTTCGAGGAAATACTGTCTTGCCAATTTCATCGCAGCCTCCATGGCTTCCGACCCTAGTGGCTCATCAGCAAGGTGTCGGGAGAGAAGTTTGATGATACTACCAGAATTAACAATGTAGGCTCGCTTCATAGAACCACCAGCAGAATCGACCAACTCTCGGCACAGTCTTTCGCATACATCGGTCGTATAGAATAACGACGAACAATAGGATATCTTCTTCAGCTGGTTGACGATTGCGTCGTGGACTCGAGAGTCACCATGCCCAATACAAGCAACAGCTGCACCACCAGAAGCGTCAAAAATTCGACGGCCGTCTTCCAACACGATATAGTTGCCGTCACCACCGGTGATACGAGGAAAATTGACTTTCAAACTCCGATGGAGCACAGCAGATGCAGGTATGTCGGACATACTGTCAAAGCAAGCAGAAATCCCTTATTTCAAGGTGAGACCTGGTCAGAAAATATGAGTCGAGTGCTGACAGCCAAGCTAACGAAGGCTGAAGAGAAGAGCGCCACCAAATGATCTTTGGCAATTTATAGGTATACCTCTCTTTGGTGCAAGGCACTATCGATGATCACCTTATACTATTTGTGATACCGGAGCACACATTTAACTGCTTTTTCGGCCCGTGTCGGGAAAGACGTTGTATCCAACCGCAAATAACTATTCCAAGTCCGATGTGGAGCTGACTATTTACATCCCTCTATGAACTTTATACCATCTTTCACTCCCCGCGCAGAAGCTGAGCCGCCATAATGATCTCTTGTGGTGTCCCGAACCATCGCAACCATTTTGCAATGTTTCCGCCCCTCCTCCTCCTGCTCCTCCTCCCTGCTTCGTTTCCCCGAGACTCGGCCACTCGGGCTCACGCTACACGATTGTTTCACGACTTGAGGATAGAAGATAATGCGTGATGGTGTCCGGTGAGGACGAACTGCAAACAGCAGCTCGGCACGACATTCTTCAACGGAGCCCATGCATAAGCGCGGCTTTTGGGGTCGGGACTGGCAGCAAATGGGCGCGGATTCGGCATACCGAGCATCGATCGGGGCTTACCCGACCCCACACACATCCTTTCTGTCGCTTCTTTCCGTTGAAGAATCTTATGTCATCAACGGACCAACCAGAACTCCACAGTTGTAGCCGCCTTCAGACCTTGTCATTTGGTCCATGATGAATCCTTCAGTGACCGCGAAACGGCTCCGCAGCCTATAGATTGTTCAGCTCCTGTCCTCACCCCCGAGCTCAACTAGGTAGTCTCCATCTTCAGTGCATAAGTTGGTATTAACTCGACCGATTGGATGCTCTAAAGGGACAATGCATGATTTGTCACGGCTTCAGCTAATTTCAAGTATTAGCCGCCGAATAATCATTTTGAGTCCTTGGAGGCGCATGAGATCTAGACTGCCTTACCATATCTCCTCATTCCCCTCAAGGTGAGATATTGGAAACAGGCCGAGACTCCATACTGGCCTTTGGGGGGCCGTTCGTATGCAACTTTCGCCTTCACAAGTCACTCACTCGTTTCCCTGCCTCGCCCGCGTGAAATCACGAGTGATTGCGACTACCTGGTTTTGACACAGATTTCGTGTAAGCTTCATATTTCATCAATTCTTCGTGACGTATTGCTGAGCTCCGGTCGATACATTGTGTTGTCTGTGGTCTATACCACTGTCTCTCGTTGTCAACACTCATTTTTGAGACCGCTCGATCGTGTCGGGGGACATAGCATCCTTTGTTACGACTCTGATGCATCATTTGCTGGATAACGATTCGAAATGGGCGGTTGATTAGTAGGTATCAAGCCATAATGATACTCTGTTATGGATGTGCTACTGCACTACTAAACCCATCACATCTCATTGCAACCCACCTTTAGCGGCCTGTGTATCACAACCCCATGCAGTGTAAGCGTAGAGTCACACTGATAATCGAACGGAGGCCCACGTATGACGAGCACGAACTCAAGTGTCCCCATCGGCGGGTGCTTACACGCGACTGCACAAATGCATCCTATCATATAGATACGGCGAATGCTGTTGGGTTCTTAAATAGTATCTGAAGTTCACGCTTTCACATGTCATGCAGACCGGTTTCGGTGCCGCCTCATGTTAGTTTACTCATGCTCTCCATCGTTCATGACTGAATCTATCTCCATTCAAAACTCGCTTTTTCCGCATCACTTACAGAACAAGCGGCAGACCTTATCTACACGTACTAACGTCACGTATACCAATATATGCCAAGTAAAGTCATATATTATACATGCCGTATTGGGATACCGGTTTAACTTACTATCTGGCCCCTAATAATCATCAATGGAGTCGCAGCTGAGGATCACTATTGAAAAAGCAATGTCGTTAAGTGTCATGATGATAATCCAACCCACTACAATGCGTTTTCATCCATGACATTATAATTCTCATTCATTATATCAAAAGACCAGGCATCCACTAATTTAATTTTACAAAGCTTGACTGTGTTCGTAGAGTCGAGATTATGGTATATGGCCTAGGAGAAGATTGGCATCAATCTAATACCAGGAGTGCCTAAACATATCACCCTAGAAGATGATACTTTTATACAACGATCCATATGCTACAATGCGAAACGTCTCTTTTCGGTCATAGTTTTAGTTCTAGACATACATATCATGACTTTATTGTTACACTTGATGGACGATTAACCATACATCGCAGGTTCCGGACCCCAATCGATCATCGCGCCATCCCCTTTCCTCTCCATGAGGCTTTCTAGCTTGTCCTCATTTGTAACCCATCCCTGTCTCTTCTGTGCGATAGCATATTTGACTGCAATAATATCAGCATAATGAAATAAAATGTCGAACGACAACATTGTGTGCTAGAGTTCATCTAGGAGCGCTTACTAGGATCCCTCCATTCGTCCCACCACGTCTTCTCGCTTTGGACAATACATTTCCTTCCAGTCTCACCATTCTTCGCATTTGCGAATGGCCACACGGCTTTCACGACCTCGTATTTTGCCTTGCCGGTGAAAAGCGTAGTAACACTGGTGAAGAACTTATTCACTTTATCAGGGTTCTGAATCGTGACGCGCGCATGCGTCACAGGGAATGAGACGGTTACAGAGCCCCTGTAGCTAAGAGATGCAATTAAGCTGCGGATCTGGCCTTCCAGCCAGTTCGTATCGAGATTCGCCACCACACGCTCGAGCGTGAAAGTCTTGACACTAGACTGGTCTTTCGTGAAGCGGGCGCACCACGCCTCTAGCACGTCATCCCCGGGCGGGAGGTCTGGCCTCAACGACGGCTCGTTGCTTCCGCGGTAAGCCATCTCGTCTTTCGCCACGCAACGCAGATAATCCATGCGATTCCGCGGGTTATCTGGTACCAAAAGGCTCATTAAGTTGAGCTTCAAGCTGAAGTCTACATGCCGTCCTCGAGTACCGTGGATGAGAACCTGCGGTTTCGGAGGCACCGTGGCAAGTGTTTGAACTAGTTGTGACAATGCCTTGACATTCTCGGACAAATAAGTCGCCTTGCTGGTGATGGTCGTGCCGTCGGCCGACAGATCAAACATTGGTGGAGCATACTGCCGGTAATCTAATATCGGCAGCCCCGGGTAATATTGCGGACCCTTCGGGCTTTGTTGGCGAGACGATCCCGCCGCCGCCGCCGCGGTACTGGTGGTTGGACCGGAATATGGAGGAGGCTCAAAGGACTGTTGATGTGAAGAGCCGGCCTCCTGGCCATATGCGTTTTCCGATGGTCCAGCCGAAACGCTGTCTCTTCCTGGACGATGGACTGGTCTTCTTGGTATCTGAGACCCCTTTTCAGAAATGATTCCTTCCTGTTGCTCCATGATCGGTACTCAGACCAATTGAGGTGTCGATTCTATCGCAAGAGGTTTATAGCAAGCGCTTGGTTTCGAAAGTCAAATTGAACCGTGAGAGCACTTATCATTTGATGACTTCTGAAGCGACGTACCAGTTAAGAAATAATGAAGAGGCTTGCCCAAGTTATTCGGCAGCCTAACCGGGGCTGAAAGGCAGTGGCGCAGTGGCATGTGCGATACCTAGCCGGGGCCCAGCGAGCTGACGGGATTTCCACTCAACGATGCTAATCCCGTCGTCGCAACCTGGGGTCATCTACTAGATCTAACTACCTTTCATTCGTGTACCGTTATAATAATGACTGATATTCTCTGCTGGAAATGGCCAGGTCTCTTGCGGCGTATATCGCGTTCACCAGCGTCTTACAAGCCCAAAGCTACATCTAGTACTGTAGGTTGAAGTTTGGAAACCTGAATGCTTCAGTGAGGCCTCCCCTGTTCGACTAGACCCTGAATTGTCAACCATGGCATTCTCCGTTTACATTCGAAGGATGAGTATTCCTGAAAACCTAGACCGATAGATTTTCTTCGACAGTTTTATTAATACTCGGGGACTGACAAGAATCGGCTGTCAAATTCAAATAAATCGAGTTTTGCAGTTGGTACATGCTGCACATTTCACTGTTGCAGACTGCCATGTTTCACAAATGGTGAATCTGATAAAATGCAAACTGTTGTGTAAAATCAGGTTGCGTACGACCGCTCTAATCACTGTTTTGTATAGATGACCTTTCGTCCCAATGTGCTTTTCTCTACAGCAGATCTCCCTTGACGCCGTATGCTTTAGGGAAACCCTAGCGCCGGAGGATAACGAAAGAGACGTCTACTCCCCTCAGCAAACAGACATAGTCAATCAGCTCAAGAGCTAAAATGTAACTGAACGATATAATTTCTACAAGGAGTTCTGATCTAGATCATTGAACAAAAGTACAAGGGCAATCTTGTCAAGTCATACCAGTCCCTTACATACCTTTTCAAGTCACGACGCCCCTGGGCTGGAGGTAACAATCACCAAAGTAATGAATCACGAGCTCTGCAAATTGACAATAATCAATAGGTAACAAATCACGAAGCAAGGAGTTCGTCCCAAGCAGGCATGAGTCTCCGACTTTCGAACGAGATGCTCACTTTTCGACTATATAAGCTTGAGGCTTCAGGCCTCGTTGTCTCTCTCGGGCCTCTCATCACTACAACAGTTCTCATACCAGCAGAGTCAACGAGGAGTCATCAGCAAGAAAATGCAGATTCAAGTCAAACTTGCCGCCTTGTGGCTGCTCACGAGCACCCAAGCTTCAGCATGGATCTTGGCTAATCCACCTACGGCTACTAAGGATCACAACTCGACCGTGGCTCCTTGCGGCGGTCTCGCGCCTGCAGACATCTCTGTCTTCACCGACTGGCCCGATCTTGGTCTCGACCTCAGCATCACCAACTTCAGCGATCCCTCCAACGCTGGGTTCTACTTCAGGGTGGCCCTTCTAGAAGATGGAGTCGACCCGGTTTTCGGTGATCCCATCTTTTCCTGGGGATCTCCTCAACCAGGGGCCGATTTCCTCGTAAGCAATTCCTGAAACCGTTTCCTCTCTCCTTTGTTCTCCAGAGCAAACGCTCTCTAGCGATGCTTCATGAAACCTTAAAACTCAGCGAGCGCAAATTTGGCACGAAGAGTAATGACTAACTCAAACTGCTGTAGTGTTACCCCCGGATCCATGGCAGGACTGACGAGGAATGGTTGAATAAGAAAGCCGTCCTCCAGGTGATGGAAACCCTTGGTGGTCCGAATTATAGGTATCAGGTAAGATCAATCATGCCTTTCTCAACTCGAAACGACACGATACATGCGAGACTTTTGCTCCCGTGCTTCAAGTAAGGCACGTATGCTGATGATGGAAATCAGTGCGCCGGTATCAGGTACGTGTTGGGCGATCCAGCTCCGAATGTCTGTAACCGGGGAGGAGGAAAGTGAGGCAAACCTCTGTATTGGATCGGCACTCGGGTACCCTCTCACAAGATATAGACAGCGTCTATGTCACAGCGCGAGAGTACGAGAATGTAGCCGAGATGAAGGGGATAAGACAGGCACATGTGGTCAACCCACTGGGAGGCTTCACGGGTCGTAATGTATCCATGGGTTTTGATGGCGCAATTGCAAATTGATGCCTCCAGCTTCGTGTTCAGTGATCTCTAATGCGTGCCCATAGACATATGCCTAGGCGATTGTTTGTGTCTGTTCCGCGATGCCAGCCCCTCTCATTTGGTAAAGAAATACTGCTGTGTCCTGAGGCATGCGGAACAGAATCTGTGCGAATCCACGGATGCATGCTCGCTCAAGATGTAGTTGACCTGACAGGGCCATCGATCGGCGGCTGAACGGTAAGGAGGAGCTGATGTAAATTGTTGTATTCGCATCGGCTGATGCTTACCGTGAAATGATCCTCTAGATAGTCTCCCTTTTTGAAGATTGGCCTCGCGATGGAGGCGGACATGCGACAACAGCCTTGAATAGCTGGACAGGGATGGTTCCCTTTGGACCTCGAGTGTCAGGCATTGTATGTGATGGATGGATGATGAGGTAGAGATGAGGGTGCCGGAGGGATCCTGACACTGTAGGTACATATGCATGGCCAGTGCACCTGCCGTAGGTGACATCGAGAGTGTGGGGATGAAACGTCATTGGATGTCTCAGGTGGGAGAGTGTTTGGGTACCTGGCTACTAAACAGGCAACCACCGAGGTGCTGTCAGCTATTAGCAGCTTGCAGCTAGTACCTACAGCTCACATGCCCAAGGCTCAGCTGATCAGCTTCCAACAACCAACATCGTCCTCATCATCATCTGATAAGGTATCCAAGCTGTTCTTCTGGAGTTTTGTTTGCAATCTGCTTATTGAGTTCTTATCTTGGAGCACTCTGGTCGTCCATTTTCCTGCCCATTAGCAACCTACATCCTCTGTTTTAGCATCCTTCTCCGATCCCGCCACCTCCGAGCTTGTCGCCATGAAGTCGGCTCTACTCTCCTCCTTGCTTCTGCCTCTGGCGGCTAGCGCTCGCTTCATCCAAGCTGACGAGGTGCAGCCTGTCTACATCAACACCGAAGCTTTGACTGGCGAAACAACAGCTTCCTCGGTCGAGAAGTTCCTGATTGAACTTTCCCCCGACGACCAGCGCTGGGTCACCGAGGACGAGAAATGGGAGCTGCGCCGCGTATGCCTCCCTCCTTCAGCTTTGAACACACGATGCTAACATCCTCGTAACAGGCCGGACACCGGTTCATGGACATTACCGAAACCCGTGACCTGGGCGCATATGGCATTGCCTCGTCACGACGAACACCCGTTTTCCCCAAGAAAGTCGCACTGCAAGACACCATCCACCCCTTACTATCCAACCTGTCCAAGACCGAGATGCAGGACCATCTCGAGAAATTGACGAGCTTCCACACACGTTATTACAAGTCAGATTATGGCCGCCAATCGTCTGAGTGGCTGCTTCAGCAGGTCCAGAATACCATTGCTGAGGCTGGCGCCGACGAGTATGGCGTCAAGGCCGAGCACTTCCGCCACTCATGGGGCCAGCATTCCATTATCGCCACGATCCCTGGCAAATCCAAGTCCACCATCGTTATTGGTGCTCACCAGGACTCCATCAACCTGTGGCTTCCCTCCATCCTGGCCGCTCCTGGTGCCGACGACGATGGTAGCGGTACCGTTACCATTCTTGAGGCTTTCCGAGTCTTGTTGTCATCGAAAGATGTGATAGAGGGCAATGCACCGAACACGATCGAGTTTCATTGGTACTCTGCCGAGGAGGGCGGTTTATTGGGCAGTCAGGCAATCTTCTCCGAGTATGAGAAGCAAGGTCGAGTGGTTAAGGCTATGCTACAGCAAGATATGACAGGCTTCGTACAGAAGACCGTCGATGCTGGCAAGCCCGAGAGCGTCGGCGTTATTACGGACTTCGTCGACCCGGCCCTCACCGCTTTCATCAAGAAGGTCATTGAGGAATATTGCGCGATACCGTGGGTGGAAACCAAGTGTGGCTATGCATGCTCCGACCACGCTTCTGCCTCCAAGGCCGGCTATCCCTCTGCTTTTGTTATCGAGTCGACATTCGGGGATTCGGACGACCATATCCACAGCACCGAAGATCTGATCAAGTATCTCTCCTTTGTGAGTAAAATCCGTAGTATGTGATGGCACAAGGACAATATTACTGACACGAGATGTAGGACCACATGCTGCAGCATGCGCGTATGACACTTTCGTTAGTCTACGAGCTAGGATTCACTGATTTCAAGAAGCTGGAGAGCACACAATTTGGTGAGCTGTAGAAGGCTGATTTGAGCGATAAGTATTGTGCAATGAATACAACAGGTCAGGAAATGGACGTCATTTAGTTTAGCACCCGATCAGAGAAATACCCATATTTTGCATCATGCATACGTTGACCTTCCGAGTCCAACCTTCGGGCACGCATAGGATGCTTTCAGTGGATCTCCATGCTACCGCGTAACACTGCTCTGTACGCCGTTAGTCTTTCGAAGTCTTTCGGAAACTAGAACTAATAGTAGACGTTCTGATGACGCATCAGCCTACGCAGCTTGCGCCATAGAATTGAACCCAAGTCCAACGATCCAACAGGTCTATAGGTGATCCCGCAATGCGTATGTCTAGCACCTTGTACTGCGAGTAATCTCCACGGGGAGGGCGGTGCGTATGGATGCAGACTTGTGCGTCATCCGTTCGGCATCGTTGTGCCGGATCAGCCTCCTGAGTCCTCGGATCTGGCGTGCCATTGTGAGCCTTGAGGGATGCTAACGGAACGAAGGAGCCTGCCACCCGAGCCGACCCCGGCATCCTAGTCAAAATCTCGACGTTTCCCCAAGGGCTGATCTGACTAGGTGGACCTAAAGGTTTCGCGATAGTCGTCGAAACAGGCTTTGCCAAGAAATATGGAACTATGATGCCAAGATTCGAGGTTAAACGGTCTTCAGCTCCTCCACGATGCGTACCCTCTTACGAAAGGCGCGATCGTTGGTAGTTCGAGGGTGGATGTACCTAAACCTGCTAGTGAAAGCTTCTTTCCTTCCCCGGCCGTAGACATTCTCCTCTCCCCATTGACGTCGCTCATGCTGATCGATCTTATCATACTCATTGGTGCTATAATCGAAAGCCAGTAGTCAATATTCATCTTTAACAACATACTATGTTGTTCTTTGGCCTGATGTGAAGAACGGTTGAAAGCAGAGCTCCTCGCACTTTACTTACCTAATTCACCTGTCGAGGTTTCATCGAAAAAAGAAGAAGGAAATCCGCATAAAGGATCAGGCCAGCACAATGGAACAAAATGAGATGAGTAGCGGACAGGAGCACTCGATCAAAACCTCAAAGACTATTACAGATCGAGTGGTACAATGGTGTCAGTCTGAGGATAGTGTGACATCTCTTCTCGCTGTAGATCCTTCACTGTCTCCTGGTGATGCTTTCGCAAAGCTGTACCATGATCATACCCTAGGAAGTAGCCGTCGTGTCCATGAGCACACTCGAAAGGACTCAAAGATCTCCATCACGGATGAGCCGCTTTCGAGAGCGCGAGAATGTGGCAAATGGGGTGAGAACGAGCCGAGTGAGCTGTTCTTGCAAGTAAGTCTGTCTAACAGAGACACCAACTCGACTCCAGATTCAGGCACTAATCAGCGATCATTATCGTTGTTTAGATGTATCACGATGCGCTCAGTACCCTAGACGATGATCCGGGGCGCGCGATGGTCAGTCCGTCTCTTATGGGGAGATATGGAACAGTGCCCCTGACGGTGATCTCGGTGTAAGTCCAATCGCCACGTGAAGGGTGTCTCGTGCTAAACACCTATAGCGTGCCCGATATTGTACGCCATATGTCGAACCTGATCGTGAGAGCTGAGACGGAGGTCTATCTCGCGACCAATTTCTGGGCAAGCGGCGTGGCCACAAAGTACATCACAAACGCGATTCTCGAACTCTCCAAGAGAGCTGCAGCAAGAGGCAAGCATGTTGTCATGAAGATCATATATGATCGCGGGAGTCCAAGGCAAGTCATCGATCCGCACCACATCGTCCCTGAAAAAGACTATATTGGCGGCGCGGTCAAACTCCCCGCAGCAAAAGATATACCGTTTGTCGATCTCGAAGTCATGAATTATCATCAACCTGTTCTCGGCACCTTTCATGCGAAATACATGGTGGTCGATCGTCGTATTGCCGTCATTCAGAGCAACAACATCCAAGAAACTGACAATCTTGAGATGATGGTCCATGTTGAGGGACCGATCGTGGATTCGCTGTACGATATGGCGTTGATAAGCTGGCACAAAGTCATGAAGCCGCCGTTGCCATGTCTTCAGGCTATATATGCTAGTAGCGAGGAGACGAGGTCTGCACTGCCGCAAAATGAGCGATGCATTGAGAAGGGGTGTATCAGAGGACATTCGGCGATTGTCGACACTGACAAGATGCCTTCAAGAGCACCTTACGGTAAAGAGGCGGTGACAGAAGGACTAGACGGCCATACGCAGTCTGTTTTGTCTGCTGAAGATGGAAATACCGACGTGGTGAAATCACAAGCTCCCGAGCCTTACAAACAAATACCGGAACACACCACGGAAGACCCTCACTACGACGACGATATAGCTGGGGAAGTATTCCGTGTGCAAGCCGCTGTATCTGCAAAGCCGAATGAAACAGCGATGCAGGCTGTTACAAAACATCTAAATCACACGATAAACGCCGGATTCCCTGGCGATGCACCCGGATGTGACCCGATTGATGAGATGACTCCTTATTTACCACTTACAGAGCATAAGCCATTCCCAATGGCTCTCGTTTGTCGGCCACCATTTGGACCTCCCACCCATTCTTCGGTAGTCAACCCACAGAATGAAGCGTGGTTGTCGGGATTGCGCAATGCAAAACGGAATGTCTTCATCCAGACTCCGACTTTGAATGCCAAACCTCTGGTTCCTGCTATAGTCGAGGCTTGTGAACGGGGCGTTGATGTGTATTGTTATATATGTCTGGGGTATAACGATGCGGTGAGTTCAACCACTATACCTCAAATTTGTCTCAAGAGCTTTGAAGGGTTATCATCACTCTCGGAAGTAAATGTAACTTGCTGACCTACTTCTAGGGCGAACTCCTTCCGATGCAAGGCGGCCACAATGACAAAATCGTGAACCAGATGTACAAAAATTTATCGCCAGCAGGACGTCAGCATCTGAAATGGTACTGGTACGTAGCCAAGGACCAAACGAAGCCGGTCCACGCAGGGAAGAAAAAACGCAGCTGCCACATCAAACTCATGATCGTCGATGAGCATGTCGCCATACAGGGTAACGGGAATCAAGACACGCAGTCTTGGTATCACAGTCAGGAGATTAATCTCATGTACGACAGTCCCAAGGTCTGCCGTGCGTGGATAGAGGCTTTGAGACGAAACCAGAATACGGGGCAATACGGTGCTGTGAGTCAGGAGGATGGGATATGGAGGGACGAGACTGGGAATACTGCGGACGGCGCTATGGGACCCGATACTGGACATTTTGCTTGGGCGAAGGGGGTTATAGGGGCTGTGAAGAGGGTACAGGGCACGGGGGGCTTTTGAAGAGTATACCTCATTTTCTGGATCCGGGTACGGATTAGTATCGCTATTGTGTATATTTTTGAGATGGAGAGGTAGGATGTGGGTTTTGGCAATAGTTCTACTGGGAATAGCTTTACATGTTGAAGCAGTTCGCAGGTTGTATCTGTCTAACATTGAGTCGTTCTGTATATACGATACGATGGTTTTCACGGATCAACATATCCGTTGACCAGCCCTGCACTCAGCAAGTATTATCTCCTTCGAGAACACTGGCAACCATCTGACAAGATTCTACCTCCAGTCCGAGGTCGAGTCACGATGTCCTTTACATCACGGCAGAACATGCAACTCCGTTCAGATCGTTTGACGAAAGCACTCGGAGATGATTACGAGTTAGAGATTTCTCAACCTCGTAGCCCTATATTGCTTTAGAATACATATATCCAATATGTGAGAGTCAGACCAGGAACAGCGGAGTGATACACCGGAATAGCTAGCTCAGCCAGCAGCAACCTAACCGAGTCATTGCCACAGAGCTAAACCCTACGTGTAGTTTAATAGCTGTCCAAAATACCGATTCGACCTCCATTCGGGACTGTATCATTTTTGTAATTCGCTCGAAGTAGAGCCAAGTATTTTGTATGTCCTCTAGGCACCAACCAACACATTTGATATGTCGCCTATATGGATGAAGTTCAATTCTAAACCGGGTCCTAAAGTTTAGTCACTTATCATAAAAGTTTCTCTAGTACATGTCTTTGCCAATCGTGGTGGCAATATTCGGAGCACCATCCGAAGCACATGGCAAGTCGTGCTAGGCGATTGGGTACCGTATTCCACGATCAAAGGCTCGCGTAATATCGAGGCGTGGGATGTCTTCAGAACCATGGTTCAAACACAAGGTTTTGATTTTTTTTTTCTTTTCTTCAGGATGGAGGACTTTGTCTCGAGGTGACACAAACATCGTGCTAAGTCGTGTCGCATTTGAGTATTTCAAATTGATCTCAGCGGCCACATGAAGTTTCGGTCAAGGAAGCAAGGCGCATTGCCGCGAATAAAAGTCGGGAATATTCACACTCACCGGCACTCAATTGGCGGTTTTCACTGTGGCAACATGCTCTTGGATACCTGCAGAGACTGAAGGCATTGGCAAACACACCTGGTTCGATTTGAGCCTTGCGTGCCTGGCATGCCCAGGTGGCGCCAGCTTGGCCATCGGATGGATGCTTACGGCATAGCATGCCATCAACGAACAAGCAGTAGGCGAAGGTATATGTACGTGTCACTACACAGGATGTATCGCATAGGGCAACAACACTAGAAAACAATAAGGCACGGAGATATTCTTGCTCAATGTATGTATAATCCATGCTGTAGGCTGCAGCGATCTGCTGTATGTTCTGTTGACGACTACGACCTCAGTATCTAAAAACGGTCGCCTACATGCCTCATGCATGACTTATTCCAGCTGGTCGCCTGCTGACTTGCATGGTATAAGGATTGATAGCGCAGAATCCCGTGGTACACCGGTAATAGGGACTCTTGTGTACGGATTCATGCAGTCATTAGTTGATTGACAGTATGAATCGCGCATGGCTGATTGCATCGGCTCACTGCATGCATCGACATGTCTGCCGATTACACTCTCGTAGTAAGGCCGTTCAGCTCCGATGCGAGTTTCGTGAAACAGCATGTTTCTGACGATCAATTGCTCCGGCTCTGAATTTCACTGAATTATGTTTCACAGTCCGAACTTAACGGAACGCGAGATAAGCAGCCTCATAGACTTGAGTGATCTTACCCAAGAGCGACGCATCTTAGTGCAATCAGACAGAAGGCGGCATATCACACTAAGATCATGCAGTCCTTTGTGGCAGTTAGGTATAAGGTACATACTTTCAGTACGATTCAACTCCACTTCATGATTCTATCAGGGGCATCATACCTTGAGGGTTGAGAGTCGAGAGAGTGACAAGGAATTGATCATGCCCTTGAAAGTCATTGGGTCACCAGGTACACCATTTCCGTGGACGTGGACGTGTACGTCTTCAATTCATGGATCAGACTCTCAGGCAGGGGCAAATTGTATAGCGCCGTCGACCAACACATCGCTTGGAGTAATGAGTAACAGAGTGTGAGTTATTTTGTGATCGCAATTCTGAATACTCAACTGATCTGAAGCCTCAAAATAGCTTTCGAGTCATGTATGCGGCCAGACAAAGAATGGATAACGTTTTAATAACGTTTTAGTTCGAAGGCTACATGTATCCAGTTGAGTATCGTTTATTCTGTCATGGCCTGACCGTCGAACTATGAGAACGGATCATGCCACTCGTGCAGAAATCATTATCGTAAAGCATTCGTTGAGACTGTGATCGACGAACCTTTTCCTGCCAATAAGGCAGATGTGCATCGAGATGTCTCGAGCGACATTAATTGGCGAGTTTGGTACCCAGCCGGCAATGAGTATGTGCTCTGTATGTGCCCGTATTGCAGGTTGCAGTAGAACGGCTGCATCAGTGTCGATCTTTCACCTTCTGCTCTGGTGAGCAGGGCGAAGGGTGGAGCTGCTGCATATGCAGAGTGCGATGCGAACTGAGGTAAGGTAAACCTCCCTCGCCTCCCACTCGTACGATCGACGAGAAATATGCCGACAAGACTGACATGTACGGCCGGCCTGCGCGGCTCATGCTGCGTCGCGGCGGCGGAATGCAAGATATTCTCGATTCTGCCCCCGATCACCGTTATTTGGCTAGCTCCTTGGCCCCGAGTCCAGTGATAGGACACCGCATCATTATACCCAGATATGCCCGGGCAATCGAACTGTAACTCTAGCCGCAGCGCATAGTTCATCTTCATCTTTCATCAACCTCTTTGATATGGTCATGGCTGCCCGCTCGTGAATGTTCATTACGTTTTGGCCGGATCTACTGGCTGCGGGCTTGCCGGTGATGCGGTTCCTGACCGGGTCCGGAAGGCCGTACGGCTTGCTTACCTGTTATTCAGCAAAGTCGAGATAACATCGAGCATGACGAGTAGGCCGGAGCCTAGAGAATTGCCGATACTCCTGTACATGTTGGCCTACCTTGCCCCAGCCCTTCCGTTGCGCATCCTCTCCAACATGTTCCAAGCCTAAAGAAGACAGCACGCGTAGATACACCTAGCTTGCAGGCATTGCGTGTTGTTGCGCTGCAACCTTGCGGGGCCGACCTTGTCGGTTCGCTCTTCTGCACAACGGCATTCCCAGGCTCGCGAGGTCAGTCACCTGGCCCAGGTGACCTTTCGCCTCACCGAAAGAAGCTGTAGACAGGTGAGAAGTGCTCAGAGCGAATGATAAGCTGCCTATCGCGTCGTAGCGTATATCAACATGTGCATTGCAGCATGCAAGTGACTACCAAGTTACATGACGTGGGACGCAGGAACATTAGTCGTTTGATTTCGCCAAGAACCTGTACTCGCTGCATTTGCTCCTCTGGGGGCGGAATATCGCGTATCAGACCGCCGAGATTGCCGGGCGGAGATGGTCCAGCAGAGAGGTGGTCCGTACCTGTTCATGCAGTGCCATATCGTCGCCCACCTGGACTGCGACGTATCATTGATCACTCGGCCTCAGTTTCCATCGGACCCTTGGGGGCTTTAATAAGGGCGGAGCCAGGAAAGGCACCCAGAGATAGACCCATGTGACGGTCGCTCTTGTCGCGCGTCCCATTTTCATTGATACCATAGCCAGCGTTCTTATGCATGTAACTCCTTCGACAAATGCTCGTCGACAGTCTCGCCTCCAGTCTGGGTCCGTCTGGGTCTCAGGATTTGGGGGTCACCGCGGCCATTCGATGGCCGTGGACGTTAGGAGCCCAAGGTTGTTGCGAGCGGTCGAAGGCAGTATGGCAGACATTAGCGTCCTGCTAGTCAACTGCACACCAGCGTCCGAGTCACAAGAAGAGCCGAGCATCCCGTCCAAAACCGAAGCCGTTATATCGATGACCAATAGCTATTCCCGAAGCCGAACGAACATGATCAACGCCCGCGTACCACTATGCGAGGTGCCTCGGGTCTGCAGCAAGCAGCTCATTGGTTTGCAGTAGTGATGATCGTGATGTGACAGTAGCATACGTGGACAAACTCTCTCATCCTGACTTGATTTGGGGTATCCTAACTGCCTGAAATCTCAACCGCGCTAAAAGCAAATACAATCGTGGCACCTCCGAGCGGACACTACAATTTATTGTAGTGCGAGGGGACCAAACAAAATACACCATAGTACCCTTGAACGCCATCGCCTTCATCCTGACATGCTAGCTCCATCCGATAGCTCGAAATCAAGGACAACCGCCTGTGCTGAGCCATACCTTACTTCATGATAGCGATCGATGGATCAAAATAACCCAAATGTGGGCAAATGCAAGATGTAATAGAAAGCCGTCAACGCCGAACAATGTACTTTATGCCTGGTGACATGGTATGATGCAGTGCTTGGTGTGAACGCTAATGATGCTTGGAGAAGCTGTGCAGGACCATGAGGGAATGACCGATGGCTGCGTGGAGGAAGAATCTCGACGGACGCCTCGAAATGAAAGACATGATACGGTGATCTCCGCGGTAGAACCGCAGCAACCGTGCTTTAGAATGAAGCAGGTTGCAGAGAAAACTCATGGAGCACGAAGAGCTCCAATAGTAAAGCTTGTACTGTCGGCATGGGACACATAGACCTGGAAGGTACACGTATGGGCACCAAGTGATGGTGGCGTCAAGTGCAAATTGCCCGTCCAAGAGAGTGACCGTTGGTGGCGTTCAGGCAACGTTCTAGAGTTGGCTTCTGGAAGAAAAGGGCTCAATCATAGCACCGATGGCAGGAATTTGACCCTCCGCAGTATCTGATAGCATGTTAGTTTCGACACGAAACTGGTTTCTCGGTGTTGAAGGACTGACTCGTGACCACCAAAGTCCACGGCCTTGCAGCAGAATGTGCAGCAATGGTTGACAAGAGGCTTGTGCTCCTTTACGGCCATGTTGATGTTGTAGAATGATGAGCAGTCTGATGCTTGATGCGAGGGAGAAGAGAGACAAGATGGACTGTGTGCGTGAGTGATTTGATGTTATCTGTGTATGTGTTGGCAACTCGAATAGTATGAGGTTGTGTTGCTTAGATGTGGTTGTCTGGTGGCTCTTGGGATTGGATATAATGCGAATTCGAGGTGGCAAAGGAGGGCGATGAGGTTTTATATAGTCACGGATCGCTGATCAATGTGACATTGGCGACTCAAATTGTGAAAGAGGAGAAAGATGCATTTGATGACATAGGAGTGGCAGGCTACAACAGATTGGCCCTCCAATTCAACCTTGGCCTTGGGAGATAATCCTTTCCCCATGGCGACATGTAGGCAAGAACTCACGAACATGGGCAAACAACAATAAAAGACACTGGAACGGAATGCAAGAAATACAGTAACATCAGGTACTTAGGATCATCCCGGCGCCGGTCGACGCCGTGCAGAACGTGGATAACACACCACAGCGGCAGCAGCTGTCTAAACTCAACATAGTGACAAGAACTGGGTTTGAACGAGGGGGTCCCAAAAACGCGAATGCGATGTGTATCGTCATGTACCGCTACCGAGCGAACATGGAGATTAGTCAGGCTGATGCCGCGCGCACGAATAAATCTCATGTCGCCAACATCCAAGTGCGGTGAACAGGGAGCGAAAGGCGAGTGGCACGGCGCAAGTACCATATCCGTGTTCAACCGTTTGGACGCAAGCATGCAAGCGGTGAGCACGAAAGGTCACGAGGACTTCTGCTTCGTCTTGTCAACTCTCTCTCAGCCCCTGTCCTCCTTCCCACGAGATTTTTGCTCTCGCGATATTTCGCCTTGATGTACCGTTACGGGCGCGGCGGGCGTCGAAAAAGGAGGGGTCTGTCTCTGACAAGATAGCGTCTGCCCCTCGCCCGAGAGCTTGGAAATGCCTGTCTTGGGCTAGCTGGCTGTCTAATTCGTTGCTTTGATTACGGCAGCTAATGTGCAAACCTGGACATTATGGAGCTAGCCGAGCAGCCCACGAGCCTGCACGAGGCAATCACCGACATAATGCTCGCCTGCGAGCCAGCACGGCGGGTCAGGCATGGATTAATAGGACTGACATGGCCCAAGGGCGACCCAAGGCAGAGCAAGGTCAACTGTCCAGCCGCAGGTCAGCGATGCAGTTCGTGCCTAACATAGCCGCCCTCTGCCGAGTACGTCTCCTGGGAGGAGGCAGAAAGAATGAGGGAAAGAGGGGAATGGGGAGAGTTCGTACGCAAGGCGTGGCTTATTCTGCAGCCTGACCCTCGGGCGTAATTATCCAGACCGACACTGACGACGGCACGCAGCCTGACCGCTGGAATGAGGGGCAATCCATCTGTCTTTACTCTGTACCTTAATCTTGAGTCACCACGGAGCCCACTTCAGTCATGCCGGAACGAAACCAATATCGTCAGCACGATGCCTAAGATACAGCTGCCGCTGGCTCCGCTGTTGAGAATTCAATGTTCATTCACCTGACCATCCCCCGACCATTTCATTATCGTGCGATAGTTACGCGCATACCTCATAAATCTCCAGGCGTGCCAAAGCCCAGCAGGATACGACACCGTACCGGGGGTTGCGGGGTTCGTCACTAGCGCGCGCTGTTGTTCTCATCAACCGGGCCATCTTGTCACGACGGGGCGATGAGCCAACCTCTCGTCAAAAATTGCATGAGAACGTTGGAACTACCATACAGATAGACTATACTGTGGGTGATAGGACTTATAGTCGTTCCAAGGTGTCAATGTTTGAGTTCAGTAGATGAGTTCCAGACCGGGTTTAACTTCAGCGCTTTGCAGCGCTATATCAGCATCCTCTCTTACCATATGCCTTGTTTACGAGTACTCAACGAGTCTCTATAATGTGTAGTATGCTGCCTATCGATGGCATATTTCCCATAGCATTGTACCTAATACAATGTGACCATGCTTGGACGTCATGGCCGCCCGACTTCGGTTGAAAGCAAGGGAGCCACGAATCCTACAACAAGCTACATACAAGTGTGTCTTCTATATGACGAAATGAAATCGCATCGTAGGCGTGACGACTGCTTATCTCGCTCTAAGCAAGGCACAGCCTCTCAACATGAACATCCAATCATCCGGCCCTGAGGCGGATTCGCGAGACCGCAAATAAATCGTGGCACATCGACGTCACCGTTAATCACCGTAAACTCCCACGACCATGATCCATTGGCCTACCTCTTATAGGAATAGGATCTGTACATGATACTTACCACTAGTTGACGAAAACTTCCACGAACCAAGAACTCGTTTGCACATGGGACTTGAAATTATCATTGCCTTGTCAGAAGCGGCTAACAATTAGCGGCCCTATGTATGTAAACCCATATTTTAAGCCATATGGTAGGCGTCGGAAGATGTAGGCAGGCGATCATCGGCAACCTGTGCGTCTCCTGCACGAAATTAAGCCACTCGGCAGGTTAGGGGGGACGTGTGTATTCTGACGGTAGCTGGGGGTATTCTGACGGTAGCTAGGCCCAAATAGGTACGTCAGCACGGTTCACCACCAAAACAGGAAATACACTCCACAACGCTACATACGCACCTTATCTCATGTACCCTTTGATCTCCGAGCAATATTTGTCATGACCTAGAGAAACGCACGAATCTGCAATAACATCATATTGCTAGTAACGTACGAGTTTGCATGTTCGATTCACTTCGAAAGCGCTATTTTTAAGATTTTTACTTATTTAGCGGTCCGCAATTACGTGAGTGCGTTATCGATAGCAGGCGTGATAGTAAATTAGTCACTATCGTGGGTGCCCTCATCGACGGCGACGGCGGGGTAGTAATGGATAAGGGTCACTTTAGTGAGTGGAGGGTGAAGATACCAGGCCTTGATAGGGTACGCCATAGGTACGGCAGGCAGGGCTGAGTTGAAGGTGGTGGGTGGTAGGTGGTAAGTGGTTGATGGTAGGTGGTAGGTGGTTGGTGGCACTTGGAGGGATCCTAGGTGATGGGGGGTCGACGGCATGGTGGCGACGACGAGGTGGATTATCAGACTAGATAGCAAAAAATCAGCGATTAATCTCTTATCAATGAAGGTACTTTGAAAATGGGCGAAATGGGTGAGGAATGTATCTGTGGAGTGTACAGAAGTTGCTATTCCATTTGGGGTTAGCTACCGTTAGAATACCCCCAGCTACCGTCAGAATACACACGTCCGGTTAGGGGTGTGCACGTTTCCTTGGCGGCAAGCATCTTGCCTGAACAAGAAAGGAGAAAAAAGAGGTATGTTGACCATCGTCAAATCAGCAAACGACACGCAATGGAGCCAGTGCCTTGCCTCCATCATCTGCTCTGCTGATACGATGATCATGGTCCACATTGTCTTATCGGGTCAGACTTCCTCTCGTCTTCCAGAACATAGCCAGATAGGGCCATATCGCAATGGTGGAACTGCTAAGGTGGCAGTCCTTCGAGTTGCTATTCGCGGAAACCGAGTAACATGTCAACGTGGCTGTACCCTCGCTTTTTTCACGTGAATATTGCGTCACAACAGCTTAGGCGCCCCCGGCACCGTCTTCGTTCGAGTTAGGAAATAGGAAAACGGTAACATGACCTTATTAACTAAAGAGATAATCGATGGGCTTAAAGCAGCGCTTTCGACATGTCCAGATTCAACTTATATATTTTATTTCGTAATTTGATCTCCTATCTCCCAAAGGTCCGTTCCCTATGATAATCTCATGCTACAGAAGGATCTTGCCTTTTCTGCTATACACCCCCATAAAAGCTCTCCCTGGTAAAGAAATGTGATTGTAGAGGCCCCGATGTCTGTCAAAAAAATAACCGGTGAGGGTAGCGGTCTTGTTACATTTCCATATCCATTCACACAACTACGGTTTGGAATTGCGTTTGGGCGATGATAGTCTGGATCTGGGGAACAAGGCTGGCGTCAATGACGGAGCCAATGTTGAACCCGCCAATGGCGTTGGCAAGGCCGAGATCGAAAGAGTTGAAGTTGACGGATGCGAGATCGAAGTTGCTGAAAAGTCCGAGCTGGGCAAGCTGGGCGAGCATCGCGACCTGTTGCAGCTGGAGCAGGGCGTTGACGTCGAAGATGTCGTTGGAGAAGAGGCTCTGGAAGTTGCCTATCTGGAGGTTGTTGAATGCAGACAACTCTGCGAATGCTTGAAGATCGAACTGGTTGATGGCCAGGAGGTACTGGAGATCCTGGTTGGCAAACGCGAACTGGTTGAACGCGTTGAGATCCACGGCGCTGCGGGACTCGACAGTGGTAGGGGCGGCGTTGACAAGAGCAGCGAAGGCGCCGATGATCATCGAGGGCTTCATTTTGGTTGAGGGTAAAGTTGAATGATTTAAATATTAGAATATTAATTGTAAGTGAGCACAGCTGTGAATAAGGAGGTGAGTCTCATATCTATACAAAAGACGACTTGGGATTAAAGTCGACACTGCTCACCTCGAAAGTTCAGTACGGCCGTTACTTTAAAGAGTGAATATCAACAACGAGCACAGCTGTTTGGTTTCGTTTCGTTAGTAATGAAACTGCCAGGTGAGAGGAAGATCGTTGATTGTAACTCACCTCTGAAGGAGTGAATGGAAAGAGTGAGTAAAGATCGTGAGATGCCTTTGTGGTGCGGTGGGAAACAAGAACGAGGTGTCACTGGGGGCCAGTCACAGCACTTATATATCAAGTTGCATGATGATACGATGGGATCCCATAAGCTGAAGAAACTGCGCCAAGATCCCGGAGGCAAACAACATCTCGGAATGCCATTGAAGGAGTGATCCGGTCGTCCCAGGAGGCCGTCATCACTTGACGGGTGAAAGTTGGATAAAACAGATGCTTGGCAGGGGCCATCGAGCAAATGCGGAAGATATTGAAGCTCTTGGCAGAAACGATGCCGGGCAAGAAACGTACCATAATGGGTGCCATCGAGTCTTGACACGCTGACGATCGTATGTCGGCTCAGATGGCATGCCTTGGTGTCATTGGTCTTGAATTACAGGGCCGGATCCATCCAGGAATCACGCTCGAGGCATAGATGTCTGGGTCTTGAGGACTTCAAGATCTTTGGATACTTGGAACATGATCATCTCCTTCCTCCCAGATCCAAAAAGGCCCATACGCGGCGTGCATTTCTGAGTAACCGGTCTCATCGGCACCGGAAACTTCTCGTTCCCGCTAGAGCGGCTAGATGACATCCATATCTGCCGAAGAGATTGATCGTCAACTGGGATACAAGTGATAAGTCAGAGATCTGAGTACGTTTAGTGAGATACCCATCCCCTACGTCAAGTCAGCATAGGAGCATAAGCAAATAAAAGAGACACAAACTCTTAAACTGGCTGCTAGTATAATACCATTCGCAGTAATCCGCCTTACTCGGAATATCAACTTAGGCAGTAGCCGCATTTTGTGAGAAATTGAGCTATGAAGTCCGTGAGAGCTTCCGAGCTGTCAAGTGTCACTCCATATGTCATGTGCGGGAGAAAACGACAAGGATCGTCGTGCAGGGAAACTGTTTGAGACTCGGCTGTCACCCTGCATGACGGCCGGCACACATGACCGACTGAGCTCGAGAGGCACAAAATAATGCCAAGACTATGAGGAAAGCGGCTCTTATTGAATGGCGAATGGGACATTAGCTGTTAAAATCGGCGAGTCAAACGTTACTGTTGTGGGATGGACATGAGGCGGGCAGGGATTGCCGTGTGTACACTGCAGCCCAATGCCGCGAAATATATCCCGAACAGGGGCTATGTTTCTATGTATTGTGCCTTGGGCTGCTCATACATAGATTGCCGAACTGTTGCAGGTGATGCATCCTGATGCAGAGAGTTCCCTGGACACCTATCATCAGAGGCTTAAAGGCCAAAGAAGTAACCCCTTGACACGCGGCAAGTGGCATACCCACGGGACGAATGAGCACCCGGGCGCTGTCTTTGATATTCTTCAATACGAACCTGCAATCATCCTATTATTATATACAGATCTTCTCTCACGAGCCCAGTATAGATGCTCGCGACTAGCACACGGCGAGCGCGAATATAGTCCACGGACAAGTAGTATGCTAATATTAGTGATTTGGCTTCAGTCGCCTTTAGTCTCACTGAGAGTAACAAATATCAAACATACAGAAATCAAAGGTAGGAATTGAACCCAATTTATTCATTCATGGTGCTCAGATTCCCTCAGCGCAGCCGAGTTTACTGTGATCTATCTAAGTGAATATACTACAGAGCCATACACATTCAGCAGCTATACAATCTTTGATAATGACTATATTATCTTCAAGCTGAAATACCACAGGGATCTCTTATAGATTCCAACCCCATTCAACCACATGCCCGGCCTTGACCATCCGGTGATAATCGCTCTACTTCTTGGCTTTGCGCGATGCCCTACCCATGCCCTCCGAAGCCTGTCAGTATCGTATCAGGTAACACCGCCATAACCACAACGCTTCATCAGCCCTTAACATTGTCCCGCTCGCTTTGCGATGAAAGGGCGTGCTCTGCTACGCGTGGCTTGTTTAACAGACGCATCGATACTCCTCTTGATGACATCTATTCGTTGAAGGGTTGGCAATCTTGTATCCTGAAGGGTGACTCAAGACGAGGAGGGCAAAACTTACTAAGATTGAAGCTCTGAGCTACTATCTCCTGCTGAAGGAGCTGATCGACCGCAATCGGGTTGATTGCGCCGATGGCCTCCAGCTGGCTGAGTTGTTGGAGTTGAAGCAGCAATTGAATCTCGTTGTTGGCACCGAGATTTTGAATACTGTTGAGGTTGAAGTTGCAGATACCCATCGAGAGCATCAACTGTAGAATCGCGTCTTCGATACTATTCTGACCGATGTTTTGGACGGAGCCTGCGCCGTCGGCGATGCTGCTGTTGCTAGCTATGCCATCCGTTGCGTTGGCGACTGCGTTCGCGCTGGCGAAGCCCTTGGCCGTCGCAGTTGTCACCCAGGCCAAAGCTACAAGTGCGGTTTCAAACTTCATATTGTTTTGGGAACGGTGTTACGAGACTTGAGCTATAGCTTATTCTTAGTATAACGTCAGCAAAGTTTTTAATCGTTGCGCTTGAAATACTTACCACATAAGTGAGCGATGGTCTATTCCTGACAGTATAAGCAAGCGAATCTGAAGAGTTCAGCTGCGATTATCAGCAATACGCAAGGAACTACATGTGATTAGACATGAACAAACCTCTTTTTGTTGATTATGATGTTTCTCGGTCTGTATATCTAGGGCAAATCCCAACTTCACCAAGTTTAGAACCAGGACAGCTTATATGAATGTAAGAGCGCCTCGACCATCTCATTCAAGCTCTACTTATAATACTCTCTTAATCATTCATTCTCATAACCAGCATTCCCAGAAAGATCAGGTCACAACATGAAGGCAACAGCAACCAAGACTCCTGATCTCCTCGGGAGCCGCAACTCACATGCCGCGTGTTATCAGCGTCAGCGATAAAACCAGATCAGTACACAATAGCCGAAAAATTACTGTTGTTTCAAAGTCAAGTCGATCTGTTCTTGATTACACGGCATACCTGGCCTTAACAAAATGTCTACTCATGCCGTGGGCGCTTGGAATGGTGAAATCATTGTAATCAGCTTATCAGTAGTTATAGGGACTATCTGGAACACATATTTTCTCCCGAGGGACTGTTCTCAATTGCATCGGAGTACTGATGTCTGAAACACCATACACGCGCGATCGGCATCCCGAAGCAATGCTTAAGCTGGGACTAGGCAAATCGCCCATGATGGCCATCAATATGAATATTCCGTCTTATGCCGCACACCCTGCAAATATCCGTGACTACAAAACAAAACCATTGAAGTCTGTGGAATCCATTGCAATAACATATCGTGTTAGTGATCGAATAGTAGGGCAAGATGCTTAGCAGTCAATCTAAGTTGATTCTGATGTTAGATCGCTCTTTATAGCTTGCTACTAGAGGCAAAGAGAGAAATTACCATTATCGTACTCATATCTGATCCACGGATACATGAAACAGGCCAGAAGATCGCGAGAGCACATTACGCTTGAAAAGCAATGGGTGTGAGGTTTAACTTTCTTTATATTCTTATGCAGATCAGATCTCTGCCATGCCACATTTCGCATAACTCCAGAATGCTAAACGATCAAAGGGACAAACAATGATTTGACAGCTGACAAATTTTCCCATCTTCCACAAATCTTCCCTTCTTTTCGCCTAAGCAGTATATTCTTTCTGTAAAAGCTTCGCAATGGTGTTGAGTCTAGGTATCGAATTAGTAAATAGGCAAGTGAAGGGAGTAGATCAGATTGAACTTACTGTATGTTGCTCGTACCCTCGTAAATAGCACCAATCTTGCTATCTCTCCAGAACTTCTCAGCAAGACCTTCACGGACAAAACCCATACCGCCCATCCACTCAACAGCTAGACCACTGACGCGACCGGCGACCTGCGAAGCGTACAACTTGGCCATGGCGGCGTCCATGACGAAATCCTCACCGGCTTCCTTCTTCCTCGCTGCGTTGTACACCAGAGCACGGGCGGCTGCGATCTCGGTGTAGGACTGAGCGATCTGGTGCTGCATACCCTGAAACTCACCAACGAGCTGGCCGAACTGCTTGCGGTCGTTCCAGACGTACTTGACAGCGTTCTCCCAGGCGCCGAGGGCAAGACCGGTCATTTGTGCGGCAATACCGATACGGCCTTCGTTGAGGAGGCCAATGGCGTACTTGTAACCTTGTCCCTCCTCGCCGAGCAAGTTCTCCTTGGGGATCTGAACGTCGTCGAAGTTGAGAACGCAGGTGCTGCTCGCCTTGATACCTAGCTTCTTTTCCTTCTTTGCGATCTCGAATCCCTTGGTGTCCTTCTCAACGATGAAGGCGGTAATGCCACGGTGTCCCTTGCTGGGATCCAAGTTGGCGAAGACGATGAAGAAATTGGCCTCCATGGCGTTTGTGATCCACATCTTTCCTCCGGAGATGGTGTAGCCGTCGCTGGTCTTGGTAGCCTTAGTGGCAAGCTTGAAGGCATCGGATCCTGATACAGGCTCGCTCAAGCAGAAACTGCCGACGGTATTGGTGGCCAAAGCAGGGAGGTACTTTTTCTTGATCTCGTCGCTACCCCATTTTAAGACAGCAGTGTTGACCAATGTGTTGTGAACGTCGACCATGACGCTGACACTGGGATCCACGCGAGCCAGCTCCTCAATACCGACAATGGCGGATGTGAAGTTCATGCCGGCGCCACCGTACTCCTCAGGGATCTCGACACCCATCAGACCTTGTTCAAAGAGCTGCTCCACAAGCGCGGGGTCCATTTTCTCGCTCTCGTCCATTTCGCGGGCCTTGGGTAGAATGGCATCGTTGGCGAACCTGGAGACTGCTTCCTGCATAGCAGCCTCGGTCTCTGATAGGTGCGTTATCGGTGTAGGGGGGATCTCGGAGATATCGAACTGGCGGCGAGGCGTAGCGGACAAGGCCCTCCATCTTTTGAAGATACCATGGTTAGATAAGATTTGGACCTCGAAGAGCAATTAGACTCACTGTTGCGCATTGATTGATCTAGAGGGACGGGCGCATCGTGGTGATATTCTGGTAGCTACGCTTTGGCCCGTCCGGAGAGCCGGCCTTATAACTCTCGCAAGGGATGACATATTGAAGAGCAACTGTATGAGTGAACGCGGGCAAAAGGAATAGCGGTACAATTACAGCCTTCTACAGATAGTGGCTCACCGAAGAAGGGAAATCAGTGGCAGCAAAAACGAAGAGAATGGAGAACAGGTGAAAGTTTCAAGACAGAGTCATTGTCCTCGTCAATAATAGTACGTGACGTCTGGAGAGTGCAGGAGTTCAGATTCCATTACCCGAAGCTGCTATGCGGCCCCACACTTTGCCGAGGGTGGCCATCGCCCCCATCTCTGCCCATGGATGTCGAGCTGGGGAAATGCGGTCAAGGCGGGCGGGCGGGCGGCTGACCAGCTGATCGGTGAGACTGGCAGCACACAGCACGTACATACTTCGTCTGGTTCACCATTTCCGATGGCAACTAGGTACGGATACAGACAAATGACTTGCGGAAATCCTCAAAGTATGGGTAGGTTAACCAGGGACACTACCTAATTACTTCCCTCCTGCTCGCTCTAGAAAGGTCCGAGGAATAAACCTTCGAATCATGGGCGAAAGAGAGAGAGATCTAACTCAGCTCTACTAACACCACCACTGTGTAGAACTTGGGTCACGGGTGGCATGTGAAAGCGGAGTTACAGAACGGCCTCTTGGTCCTAGTGACAAGCAGTAGAAAGACCCTTGTCTCATCCAGATCGAGTCACCAACGCTAGCCCAATCTTGTGCTAGAGGCCTAGGCGTCTCTGCCGGGCCGCAATCGACTGTCAAGAAATCTGAAGAGCAGCACCCCCAAGCTGCAACACCACCAAACACTATCTCGAGCGTCTCTGAGCCGGAGCATATCGTGAGCCTCAACACCCACCATATTGCCCTCACTATGGCCGCCCCCATATTACGCTCGTTATGGCCGTCGCTGGCCAGCCGACCCATCGTTGTCATTCCGAAAACCCTCCCCACCCAATTCGCCTCGCGCGCCTTCTCGTCCACACCCGCACCCAATGCCACATTAAACCAAGTCTTACGAGTACGTCACGCGACTCTTCGCCCCTCAGCCAGCCATCAATACAACAAATGGCCTTTCCTACTCATCGATACCGATCCATACCATCATATATAAAACAATAACTAACGTAATCCCTCAGGGCTGCCGTAAACCCCAACGCGCACGCCACGCCGTCTCGCCCGCCCTGTCCGACGCCAAGTGCCCCCAGCAAAAAGGCGTATGTCTCAAGGTCGGCATCACGCGGCCCAAGAAGCCCAACTCCGGCGAGCGGAAGACGGCCCGTGTACGTCTGTCCTCGGGCCGTATGATAACGGCCTATATCCCCGGTGAGGGCCACAACATACAGCAGCATTCCGTCGTCCTCGTCAGAGGTGGACGTTCTCAGGATTGTCCCGGTGTGAGGTATCATTTGGTACGCGGCCCGCTGGACTTGGTGAGTTTGCCTTTTCGTTATGACATGTCTGCGTATGATAGGGGGTATTATCGCACTCTGTCGGTAGAGGGCGAATGGAGCTGGTGCTTGCTGTGTCATGGACTCATCTACCTCGAAACGACAGTTATCGTAGCGCATTCCGAAGATTGCACTTCCCTCCAGCGTGGAACCATTTGCTAACTCGGTTTCTTACAGGGTGGTGTGTCAAATCGCATGACGAGCAGGAGTAAATACGGCACGAAGAAACCGAAGAAGGCTTCTGTTGGCGCGTAGAGCAAAGTGGCGAAACATCAATATCATCTAAAGAATAAAGAAGTTGATATAGCGGATATCAAAACCCTGTACCATTACGAAATAGATCATCGACTACCAGTGACGAGTAGTTGTGTCTGTACATATATACCTGTATGCCGTATCACGTTCAATCGGCAACCTTTTCTGTTTCTTTACAAGGATCGATCGGTCTTTATCGGAGTTCAACGTTATATTTACAGATGCGAAGCATAAAATAACATGATATACTCTCCAATGGAATGAGAGAACCTAGACGCCAGCCAAAGTCGTCCTGACTTGAATCCCCCTTTCCCCGAGCCGATGTATTCATAATGAGCCTTTCGTTAATAAAAATAAGGCACTCTTTATTGTACATGCTTTTACTGCTTAAAACATTCCCGTACACTAGCTGGTCTCCGACTCGTAGCCCTTCGGCTTGCTAAGCTTGTTGAGATCGAAATATCTGGCGGTGCCTGCAGTTGCTTACGTTAGCTCAGATCGATCAGGTATCGCAATGCGCACTGGGACTTACAAGAGTATCCCTTCCAATCAAAGTTATCTTTCGGGTTGCAGTGACAACGAAGGTCGATTCGTGTCTGCTCGCCGGTTGGACAGTGCGTGAAGGGCACATGGTAATACGCAATGTCATTGAAGAAGTGGATCTCTTCCTTCTTAAGGAGAAGACCGGCAGCAATCGAGTGTACTGGCGCATCGCCCCATCGTTCGTAGAAGAAACCGCCGTCCTGGTCGAGCGAATTGAAGAAATCGAGGTATGCCTGAGATCGCAGCCAGTCGAGGTTGCCAACCTCGAAGTTGGACCACTGCCAACGCGTTAGTTGGTACTAATTCAACACCGACGATCAGTTACTTACAAAGTGGCACCTATTGTACGTGTCGCCGTCGTCGTCGCTAATGAACGCCATCGAGTTATCGGCGGCAATGTGTTCCGGGTAGTTCTTCATGAATTTCTTCACGCTGTCCCAAAGGGTCGGGATGGTCTCGATATACTCGTAAAGACTCAGAACGAAGGCGTATTTTTTCTTGTTCTCGGCCATGTAACGGAAAGGATCATAGTGGACATCACAGAAGAGCTCGATGCTGGGCTCCACACGCCAATACCATTCGTAGTTCATCATCAGCTCCTGCCGGAAGAAGAAGCCGGACTCAAATCGACACATGTGGCGGTAGCTGACCGAGTCACCGTAGATGATCTTGCGCTGGGCCATATCCTCACGGACCTTCTTGGCCTTATCTTGGTCGATGTGTTCGGGGAACGACCAATGCTCGTGGGGGATCTCGCCGTAGTGCGTCTTTCCGGACACCAGAGATGTGGTGACCTTTTTGAAAACATCGTCAAAAGGCTTGTCGTTGAGAAACACCCAGTCGTAGTTGTAGCGACGGTTGAAACGATCTTCGACCTGTCTGATGGATCGCGCAATCTCCCACACGTCGCTATTACGGGCCAGGGTTACAAAGGTAGCATTCATACGAGGACCTGGCGCCGTGCCGAGCAGATCATTCCAGCCATGATCCATTGGGCTGAGGGACATGGCGGCCTCTCCGAGATCAACCTGCTGCTTGGGCGTGCCGGGTGGAGGTCTCGTCGAACCTTTCATCGAGTCGGATTCGGGGTTGGACGTGCTGTCGCCGGGTATTGTCGAGCCCGATTTGCCCGAGCTACCAGTCTTCCCGCCCTTTGAACTCTGCCATTGATTGTCCGATGAGATCGGGTCGCCACCGATATTGTTGATTGGCTTTTCGGTGGGCGGATTCTCCTTTTCAGGGGTAGAGATCACAGTGTCGGTTTTCCCTGTGCTGAACGAATCAGGGTTGAGGTGATAGGTATCATACTTGGAGTTGGAGACAAAATAGAGTACTCCAAGGAACTAGACACGGCACATCAGGTTAGAGCGACCGCATAATGGCCACACAGCGCCGAAGGGGAGAGCTTACAAAGGCGGCGAAGACGACGTATCTCACGATACGAGCGTTTCCGGCAGCCATGATGACGATGATTTTATCGCTGTCGTTGGGCCAGATGCGATGCTGGAAGCAGTTGCGTCGGACTGAGAGGAGGCGACACGATGCGAGATGGGTCGAGTCGCAAGGGGTGCGGAGGAGGATAGGGTAGCCCCCCAGTGTGAATCAGAATTGGTAGGGCACAGATCTTTAGTTGTGACGGGGGGATGCGTTGGAAATTTTGCGCCTGTGACACAATAAGGACGAAGGAGGCGTCAGGTCATCCTCTGGGGATTGTTGGAAGGGAGCGAAAGCTGGTAATGGGGGGCCTCGGGAGCTAAGTAGGACACAAGCCAAGTCGATAGGGAGGCCCGTGGAGAAGTAGAGAATAGGTACCCTGGTATTTGGATAAAGAGAATGGGGTCGATCGTAAATGATGGATGGAGTGGTCAGTGAAGAGATGCGGTTGATAGCGTCTAACTCTGCTGTGGATTGTAACACGATTCCCAGCAGAGTTGCACAAAGAAGGGGAGAAAGGATTGAAGGTTTATTAGGGAGGACAGAGAATGGAAATGCAGGCTGTCGGTAGATTGGGTCGATAGCCTTTTAGCTAGGATACATTGGTGTCGAAGAGGTGCGCACGCTGCAGACTCGCTCGCAACGTCGTGGACGATATAATAAATTTACCTTGTCGAATTGGTCGAGCAGGAGGCGGACCGCGTCAGCAGAAAGCGGAAGGTCAAGCCACGCTTGTGGACACTGGCGAGACTGGTCAGAACTCTTTTTCGCCGGCCCCAAAGGTCGTGCAGACTCCAGAGGTCGTGCATCCATCGACGGCCAGGGGGCCAAATGCAACTAGCCTGACGCTCTCTCGACGTACAGTTTGACGGTTTACCTTGGCACCCAAAATATTGGCAGGCCGACATGCATGGACGGGAGTCCATCCAAGGCTGCACGTCAAATATCAGAAGGTTACACACTACATCCGTATTTACCGGGCTGTCTACCTACCAAGAGGTAGTAGAAGCAATTCAACGTCTTGGGTGTACGATGGACTTCGAGTGGTGTGTCAACCAGCGTATTCTGTAAACTGCCAGTACTGCAGCTGAATTCATCATCATATGGAAGCGCAATGAGAGTACCTTACGGTAGACAGATACCAAGAGGTTAATGGGGTTTTCGCCGCTTGGCTTTGACATACTCGTCAGGCCTAAAATCGGCTTACTTCCGTGGTTCCGGTGTAGCTACGACCTATACGTTAGGGATATTAAATTATAAAACGACATTAATTCGTAACCGTTTTTTTTATACCTCGTTTTTAATAGTAAATATACTAATTTAATATATACTACCGCTTAATTAAATAAATAGTTTTAATATATATTATTAAGTTTAATTTTTAATTTTTAATATTTTAATAAATATAGTTATTTTAATTTTATTAACGTATATAATTTTTATTTATTTATATTAAAATAATAGTTTTTAAAGCTTTTTATTACTATATTTTTTATTAAAATTTATATTTTATAATAATTAAATATCGATATTATTACTATAAAATGCGTACTAATTTAATAAACCGTATTAACCTGTAAATATTAAATACTTTTAATAAAAACCGTATACGTATTGCCGTTTAGTATATAAAAAACCGTTTTAAAAACTTTAATAATATAACGGCGTTAACGAAATATTACAATATTAAGTATTTTGCTTTATAATTTTGTTTAAATAATAAAAAGTTACGATTTTAAAATAATAATAATAATATATTATTAAACGAAATTAAAAATTTAGCCTTTTATATTTAATTTAACGTATAAATAACTATCGGTACGTTAATATTTTTTTATTTCGCGTTATATTATTAATATTTAATATTTTAAACATTTTTATTATTTTAAATTAAGTTATTATTTTAACTAATTAGTTATTAAAGTTTAACTATTTTAAATCCGTAGTTTTTAAACAATAAACGTAATAATATATATAAAGGTATATTAAAATATTTAAATTAAAAAAAACAAAGCCTAAATTTATTTTATATAAAGCCGCCGGTAATTAAAACTTTTTAAAAACTTTATTCTTTTTATTTTAATAAACCGTTAATAAATATAAAATAACGGCCGATAATATATAAAATAATAACGAAATAAGTTATTATATTAATATTAATAATCGAAATTAATACGTATAGCAATATTAAAAAATACTAATAATATATTATAATAATCCCGATTAATATAAATTAATAACCGCTATTAAAGCGGTTTTTATTATAAATAAAAAGATCGCGCTTTTTATTATTATATTTAGTATTAAAATTAAAATAAAGCATATTACCATTTTATTCGAAAATAATACTACGTTATTATATAGTTTATTTAATTATATTAATAATTAACTAACGTTAAATTAGTTCTATTATTTTAAAAAAAAAACGCGGTTTATTAATTTATTTAAAACAAAATTATTAGTATTAAATAATTATAAAAGTTATTATATTATTAAGTTTTTTTAACTTTACGTTAAATATAATATAAAGTTATTTTTATTACTTTTTTACTTTATAAACTACGTATAGCTTTTTAACGTTAATATATTTATTTATTATAAAAAAGCTTATTAAAACGCGATATTAAAGTATATTAACTTTAAAAATATTAATTATAATAATATCGAATTCTTCGATAGTTTATTTAATATTTAGAAAATTAGCATAAAACGTAAATATATTAAATCTATATAAAAAAAGGCTAATTTATGGCCTATTAATGCTAATATAGTACTCGATTTAATATTAAATACTTTATTTTTAATATTTAATAATAATATATTTCGCGATAAACGAAGTTATATTAATACGCTAAAAAAACAGTTAATAGGTTATAAAACATTACTACAGCGTAAAAATCGAAAAAAAAAGGCAACGTATAGTAGTTAATTTTAAGGCTAATATACGTCGCTTTTAAACGCCGTTACCGCTATTATTTCTATATAATAATAATAATAAATAAAGCAAATACGTTATTTTAGCTTTATTAATAGGCTATATATAACATTATATTAATTATATTGTTAATAAAATAAAAAAATATATATAAAAACGTATTTTATTAAACGAGTTATTAGCCTATATTATAAATAAACGCGATAAAGCTTTAAAATCGTTTGTTTTTATAAGGGTAGCTAATACTAACGGATAATGCTTAAAAAAAAGCGAGATTTTATTAATATAAATAATTAAACACGCTTTTAAAATAGGCTAATAACGAAAATAAGTTTTATAATAATTAGTAATGCTAAATTATAAACCGTAATAAACGAATTTAATAAGATTTAAATAAAGCGTAATAAATATTACCGCTTTATAAAAAAAAAAGTAATAATAAAAATAGCTGCTTTTTAACGATAAATTAAAAGCTTTAAAAACGATAAATTATGCTTTATTAAAACATAAAAAGCCCGTTTTAAAGCTTTGAAAATTATATTTTATAAGCAATTAATTAATAAAATCGCATTATTTAAAAAAAAAGCTAATAATATAGATTAATTGTTTTTAAAATATCGTAAAAAACATTAACGGCGTTATAAAATATAGCACGAAAAAAAAAAGCGTACTATTATTAATAAAGCGCGTTTATTTAGTAATTTTATTAAGGACGTACGGCTAAATATATATTAGTGCTTTTTAAAAAAGCCATTTTAACCAATAACGCTATAGGTTTATATAAAGCTTATATTAAATGCTATTATTACTATTTTCGCTAAAAGCAAAATAAATATAAATAGCTTTATAATTATATTAAATCTTTTAAAAATTAACCCCGTAAAATTTACTATTTATAACGATAAATTTAAAACTAACGATAGTAATAATTTTAAAATTAATAAAAGTTAAAATAATAATATAAACGCTAAATAAAATATAGTAAATATAGATTATAGTTACGAATAAAAAACCTTTATTTAAATACTGCTTTTAATAAAGATTAAATATATAATTTTGTTTATTTAGGCTATTTCGTTAAAAAATACGGGAATTAATGTATTTAGGCCTAAAATAACGGGCTAATAGTGCTATATTTAATAGCGTTAAAAGGCTATTTTATTTATTTATTATAATAGTTTATTATAATATTTTATAAATTTTAACCTTTTATAATTACGTTATTAAATAATTATTAATTTATATTAAAATAAAACTAATTATTTAATATATTTATAACTTAAACGATAAAAAAAATAATAACCGTAATAGTAATATAAATCGGCGTAAATAACGTTAAAATAAACGTTAAAATATAATATAAATAAAAATAAAGTAATAGTTATTTAGTATATAGTAATATAAATATTGCCGCGTTTTATCGCTAAATAACGTATTTAATTAAAAACAACTTTATAAATATAAAATTTACGATATAATTAATATATATAAATTTTTACTAACGTTTTTTTTAAAAAACTACGTTATAGTAATATAGTATATAATTATATATTATAATACTATATAATTGCGGTTATTTATATTAATTAGCTGCTAGTATTATTACTAATATTTAAAAAAAAAACAATAATAACGTAACGTTTTAAATATATAAACTATATATAATTAAAAAATAGCAAAACGTATATTTATATAAACTTAATTAAACGAGCTTACGTAGATATATAAAAGCTAGTATTAATATTAAGCCTTATATAGCTAACTTTATATAACGGATAACGCTTTTCGGAAAAACTACGGAAAATATATATATAAATTGAAAAAATAAACTAGCCTATATGCCTTAATTATAAAACATTTGTTCCAGTCCTTTTTTTAATTCTAATTAAAGCAAGTTCGAGTTAACGCGCGGGTTTTTATTTTTGCATTAAAAATAAAAAAAAAAACACTAAAAGTATTATAATCGTTATTTATTTTAGTACTAATAACGGCTTTAAAATAGCGCTACGGATTTGCTTCTATATTTAATAATATAGGAAGTTTGGTTATAGTGACGTACTGGCTGGCTGACCTACCTGGCACTGGCTGACCTACCTAGCACCGACCTACCTAGTACTGCCGTTATCTCTTATCTATTCTGCCACCCCTCACCGCCCTAGGACCCCTCTATATAAACCTACGGCCTATTTGTATATATAGCTTTTTTTTCCCTTTTTTACTTTATTATTAATATACATTTAGTACTTATACTAAAGCCCTACTTTTAATTATAACTTAATTGTAATAATAATAAAATTAACTTAAACCTAAATTAAACTAAAATACTAAAACCTAATAAAATAAAACAAACCGTTAAAATAACCCGTAACGCCGCTAAAAAGGCTACCCGAATTAAAGCCATTAAACAAATTCGCTTTTATATTAAAAACCTTTTTAAATTATTTCTTTAACCTAATAAACTTAATAACTCGAACTTTCGCCGCTCGTTTTATATCGCTAATACCGCGCCGATCTACGTTTTTATTTATACTAAAACCTTAAATTAAAAAAACAACGATAAAAATAACTAACGATTTTATAAAACTTTTAATAGCTTTAAAATAGTTTTTTTATTTAAAAACTATAAAAACTATCGTTATAACGTTATTATTAAAACGTTTATAATAAATTTAAAAAAAAAGTTCGATATTATAACTAGATTATTTAGTACTAAAAATAAAAACAAGTTTTTTTTTATTTCGTTTTTTGCCGTAACCGAAGCCGGTTAAAAAGCATTTTTTAAATATAACGGTTTTATAAACTTCGATAATTTTAAAAAAACTTATTAAATAAACGTTTTAGTTTTATAATAAAAAATTAAATATCGATTTTTTTTTTTATTATTTATAAAAAATAAATTAACGACTTTTATTATTAAACTAATACTTTAAACTTTTATTTAAACATTTTAAAAGAATAAATCCGCGTAATCGCTAAAGCTTTTATAAATATTATTAATTCCGATAAAAAAGCCTTTATTAATTTAATTCTAAAATATACTACGTTTTAAAATCGCTTTAAAAAAATAAAAAACAAGCTCGCTAACGTTAATTAATTAATAATTAACTTTATAATTTAAAACTATAAAGCTTCGGTTTATTTACGATTTATTATTAACGGCGTTATTTTTTATTATATATTTAAAATTAAAGTTTTTAAATTTTAAGGCCCCGATTATAATAAAAACGAAATAAATTTCGATATTTAGTTTTATATATAATTAAACCGATTAAAAATTAACGAAAACTAATTTTTTAACGAACGAACAAAAATAATTAACGTTTAATTATATTTTATAAATAACGCTGCGTATAACCTTACGTTATATTTTAATAAAAAAAATAACCCCGATAAAATCAAAACTTTTAAAGTTTTAATTAATTATTTTAAAATAAAGTATAAAAACCTAAACCGGATTTAAAAAGCCCGTTAAAAGCTAAAAAAACTTTTTTTAAAAAAGCTAAGTTTATTTAAATACTAGATTTTTCGTAATAACTTCGTACGTTATATTAAAAAACGCTGATTTTTTTACGTTAATTAAAAAAAAAAGTTCTATAAAAAATTATTAAACTGTATTAAAAACTTCGTTATTATTTAACGCTTTAATAATAATATCGGCTTTAATATTTTTATTAAATACTATAAAACGTTATATTATAATTTTAGCCGTAATAATAAAAACTTTTATAAATAACGCGTAATTAATAATAAAAGTAATAAAAAAGGCTATAATAATACTAGCAATATAAGCCGTAATTAAAACGCTATAACTATTATTCTCCGCCCGGTTTAGCAAAACCGCCCCTGTTTAATTATTAATACTTTAACTTTAAAACGATTTTAATTAATTTTAAAACAAATTATATAGTTCGTATAAAAAAGTAAATATTTTAACTATAAAAAAACCGGCTATATTTTCCGTAATTGCTTTAATAAAGCCGCTGTTTATATTAGCGTTATCGATATTTATATACGTCGTATTACCGTAAAAAACGCTAACGACGACTTTTTTAACTTTAACGATTTAAAAAAAAACTAGTTTTAAAGAATTTAAACTTTTTTTTAAAAAAAATATTAATAAAATAACGTAAATAAAATAAAACATTTAAAAATAACGTTATATTAGTTTATATTAACTTTTGCTTTTTTAAAAAAGACTAGTTTATTATTTATAATATTATAGTAATAAATAATTCGTTTTTTTTATAAAACAAACTTTTATTAATATAAAAGCTATAAACTATTTATTTATAAACAAACTATTTATTAAACGATTAAAAAAACAATTATATATCGATTACGATTAAGATTTTTTTTTTAAAACATTTTTTATTATAACAATTAAAGCAAATAAATAATAAAAAATGCGTTACGCGTAAACTTTACGATATAAAAACGTAAATTTTTCGATTAACCTTTTTTTGTTATTAATATAATTCCGGATATTATTATCGGAAAAACTTTTTTAATTAATTATAATATACTGCTAAACCTAAAGCGTTATTAGTTTTTTTTTTTAAAAACTTTATTACTTTTTATAGCAAAATACGTTATATTTAAAAATAAAGCTTTTAATTTAATATAATACTTTATATATTATAATAAAGCAGCGACCTTACGTAAAAAGCCTTCGAAAACCGTATATAAGTTACTTTTATACGTTAAAGTACCTAACGACCCCGTTTAGTGTATTATTTAAAAAATAAAGGCCTAATTTATTAAACCCGAAAACGACGACGTATTAAATAAACTTTTATTATTGCGTTTAACGTCGTTATACGATATCGATTAATACAGCTTTTACGTTTTTCGAAAAAACGCCATTAAATAGTATAAATATAAACCCCTAAGCGATTACGTTATTATTAACGCTTTAATATTTAAAATACTTTAAAAACGTAATATAAAAAACCGTAAAACCTATTTCGTAAATAAAGTCTTTATATCCTCTTTAAACGAGGTTAAACGTTTTATTTAAAATAAAAAAAACTTAACTAAAAAAAAAGCTAATTTTTTATTTTTCGACGGAAAATTATAAAAACTACGGAATAAAGCTTAAAATATGGTCCCTAAAATTTATAAGTTATATTTAAAAACCTTTAATAAAGTAGATTTAAACTATTTATTCGATAAAAAGCTTTACGATTATAAAATCGAATTATTAAAAAGCAAAAATAATAATAATATCGGCTATAACCTTATATATAAAATATCGTTAAAAAAATTTAAAGCTATACGGGATTATATTATAAATAATATTTATAAAGGCTTTATTATTTTTAATAAAACTTTATAAACTTTTTTAATATTTATAGCCTTTAAACTAAAAAATAAATTACGTTTTTACGTCGATTATTAAAAACTTAACGCTATAATTAAAAAAGACTTATACTTTTTATTTTATATTAATAAAACGTTTTTAAAGATTTTAAAAGCTAAAATCTTTATAAAACTCGATATATAATAAGCTTTTTACCGCGTATATATTATTAACGAATCGGAAAACTTTACCGTATTTAAAATAAAACTTAAATAATTTAAATATTATATAATACTGTTTAAACTAACAAATAGCTTTATAATATTCTAATAATATATTAATAAAACCCTTTTTAATTACTTAAACGATTTTTATAGTGCTTATATTAACGATATCTTTATTTTTTTAAATAACGTCGAAAAATATTAAAAACACGTTTAAAAAGTTTTAAAACGTTTTATTAAAGCTAAACTTTAGGCTAATTTAAAAAAATATAAGTTTTACGTTATTAAAACTAAATATTTAAGATTTATTATCGGCTACGACGGAATTAAAATCGATTTTAATAAAATCGCCGTTATTAAAAACTAAAAAACCCCTATAAACGTTAAAAAAGTTCGTTTTTTTTAAGTTTTTATAATTTTTATAAACAGTTTATCTCCGGCTTTAACCGAAAAACTAAACTATTAAATAACCTAATTTAAAAAAACGTACTATTTGTTTTTAATAAAAAATACAATGCCGCTTTTTAAAACTTTAAAAACTATTTAATAACTACCCTAATATTACGCTATTACGACTATTTATAATAAACTAAAATCGAAATTAACTCTTTTAATAAAGTCTATTTTAGGGCTTTTTTGCAATTAAGAAATAATAAACTATAACACTTTATAACGTTTTTTTTAAAAACAATAACTAACGTAAAACTAAATTATAATATATACGATAAAAAAATGCTTACGGTAATAAAATCGTTTTTTATTTAAAAACCTAAATTAATTAGTTAATAAAAAAGATTACCTTTTTTAATTATTACCGACTATAACGCTTTAAAATATTTTATTATAACTAAAAAATTAAATCTCTAGCAAACTAAATAAATAAAAACGCTACCGTAATATAACTTTATTATTATTTATAAGCCCGGGTCTAAAAACTTCGTTACTTATATTTTATTATAACCCGAAAAAAAAATAAAAACTTTAAAACAACGAAAAAACGCTACCCGTATTATATAATTTTTTAAATCTGTTAATAAATCCGAATTATTTAACGATTCCGCTTTTAAAAATATATAAATTTATTTAATAACGATTTATACTTTTTTAATAAACGTACCTTTAATACCGCCGGGCTTTAACGCTTAATTAATCGATAAAATATTGGTATAAAATCGTATATATAACAACCTATTAATTTACCGCAAAAAAGCTAAAACAGGGGTTTATAATAATTAAAAGTACTTATTTGGCTTTATTATATATAAAAACTAAATAGTAGTATTAAACGTCGATAATTTATAAACACGATTTATTTATAAAATATATAAAACTATCGTAACGTTTTATTTCGGCTTTAATAAAACCCGAAAACTAATTATAAAATAATATTAATAGCCCGAAATAATTAAAAATATTATTATTTTCGTAATAAACTACGCTTATAAATCCGTTAAAATACTACGTAATAAAACTTTAGGTTTTTTTTAACCATTTTTTATATTTAAAAGACCGTTTTAATATTTTATCGTTAATTTTAAAGCTAAATTTATAACTAAAAACGGATACGATAATACTTTTATTATAATTAACCAATTATTAAAATAATTATAAAATATTCTATATAAACAAAACGCTACGGCTAAAAACGCCGTTTAAATATATTACGAAAGTCTTTATTAAGTTTTTGGCCTGCTTTTTTTAATAGTTTTCGATTAAAAACCGCAGTTTATTTCCAGTTTTCGATAAAAACTGTCCGTTATTTTAAATATCGATTAATAATTAACGTCGTTAAAACATTATAAAACAATCGGTAATATAAAGATTTTTAATAAATATATAAACTAACGTTTTTAATTATTTTATTTTTATTATTAAAACAATTAAAACCGCTTAATATTAATTATAAACTACGCTATAACTAGTATACTTTATAATTTAATTAGTATATAACTATATAAAGTCTTTTTTAAATGCCTTATATTTAATTACTTCGATTAAAAAAAACAGACTATTAATTAAATAAATATAATACCTTATAATAAACTAAACCGATAAAATGTTTAAAAACTAATAAAAACTATTGCTAACGCTATTATAATAGTTTATAAAATTATAAAGCACTTTTAAAAAATAATAATACGAAAAAAAAACAAACACTAATATAAACTAGATTTTAATATCGGTAATTAAGTATTTATTATTAAAAAGTAATAGTTTTAAAAAACAAACAAACCGATTAATAAACTAAACTTTTTATTAATATAGTAATATTTTAAAATATTAAAAAAAACAAGCCCTTATATTTATTATTTTAAAGTTTTAAACCACTAAATATAAAACGATTAATATTACGTTAACAAATTTCGTCTTTATTTAAACAACCCGTTATTAGGTTAAAAATTATTTAAACCTAAAAATAACAAAATCGACCTTAATAAATTATTTAAATAGGAAATTAAAAAAATTCGTACGTTACGGCTATATTACCGTAAGCTTTAATACTAAATTAATTAAATAAAATAAAACCTTAATAACGTATAAATATACGCTAAAAACCTAAAAAACTTAATACGATTAATTAAAAACTTTTATAATAAATACTTAAACGTTATAAAACTTTTTAAAAAACTAAATAAATAGCTAAAAGCCGTTATAAAAAACCGTTTTAACTTTCTTTATTTTAACGATAATAAAGCAACGATTATTTATTAAACCCGCTTAAAATAAACATAGCGTAACTAAAAAAAAAAATTAAATAACTACGACCGGAATTAAATATATAAACGTAAATATTAATCCGGTATTAAAAAATATAACAAAAATTAAAAAAATTAAAAAAATTAAAAAAAATTAAAAAATTAACAAATAAAAAACGTTAATAAGTAAAAACCTACGTATATAAGCATTTTTACGGATATATTAATAAACGGCGTAAAATAACGTACGAGCCGTACTAAGGTTTAAAAGCTTTTAACATAGCGGTAAATTGCACGATTTTTTAAAAGCATTTTCTTTTTATTTAAAAAACGCTATTTAATTCCGATTTTAGTCGGAATAATTAAAGCGTTTTTTAATACTTATTAATCGCTATAACGATAAGCATATTATTTTTTTTGCCCCCCGCGGGATTTTACGAAGGGGTAATAACGTACTGGCTGGCTAACCTACTTAGCACTGGCTGACCTACCCGGCACCGACCTACCTAGCACTGCCGTTATTTCTTATTTATTTTGCCACCCTTTACCGCCCTGGGACCCCTCTATATAAACCTACGGCCCACCTGTATATATAGCTTCCTTTTCCCTTTTTCACCTTACTATCAATATACATTTGGTACCTATACTGGAGCCCTGCCTCCAATTGCAACCTAACCGTGACAGTTATAACGTTATTATAAGCTGATTAAAATATAGTCTTGCGTTTATATTACCGAATTTAATTAAATAAATATATATTCATTTTAGTGCGATTTTTACTAAAATCTATATATAGAATTTTTTAAAAACGGTTACGAATTAATATCGTTTTGCAATTTAATGTCCCTAACGTGTAAGTCGTAGCCACACCGGAACCACGGAAGTAAGCCGATTTTAGGCCTGACGAGTATGTATTACGACTCTGGGCCAGCACATCAGTTGATACCTTGCTGTAGGCTGCATGTAACACCTCCCAAAGTGCCTGTGTCACTGCGCTCCCACCTCAATATTCTGATCATTCCCTCGGTCTTGAAATTCAATTTGTCGAGTCAAAAGCTTATAAATCAAGTGCCTCATTGTTGGGCATCAGACGCCCTTGTTTGCTTTCATTTGACCCAGTTCCCGAGAGAGTGCTCTGCCTTGCATACATGCTCTTGATGACTTTCTCATTTGAAGCTATGATTGTCAGTCACTCCATTCAACATTCAATGACAAGAATATTCTGCAGGACAGGTTGAAACATCAGGTACCTATCCGTATTAATCCCTGCGAGCCAAGTCGCGTTTGCCCCTGTACCCCTTATCCTGTCGTAATTACGGCCCTGAAGCTATGCTCATTGAAGAGATGGGACCAATGCATCGAAACACTAGCGCACTGGTGAATTTGATCCGCCGACCTAAGCTGAATGTGAGTGAGTATCATCGTGACCACTCACAGCTCAGCACTACCTAGGTAAGTAGCCCTTCATTCTATTGTTAATCAGAGGTATAGCCATAGGTATAGCCATATCATTATTATGGTACTAGGTATAACTCCGTACTTGTGTACAGATTCCCTTAACGCGTTTTCTCTTTTTTTATTCTTGACTCTTGAGATTGTTCACAATTAGGCCAAAGAAAGGCGGCAACTCGCAATGAATGTACAAGTCCTGTTCAGCGTGCATCACGTTCATGGATGCTTCGAAGTTTCTTTGCCCGATCTTGTAGTTGCATGAAATTTCATGAGAGACCGACAGAATTCGCAGTCTTAACCAAAAGACTGCGAGTTCCGCAGCTGGGTTTTAAGTGTGTGTTTCGATTGTATGACTTATATCTAGTCCAAATACCTATGTTGACACAATTGCGATGCACCGGGGAAGGCCCATCGCATTGCCAACATGACCGTATACCTTACACAACCAGTCCACGCCTGTCACCTTTGAACCCTTATCGGGACTATGTAAGTGCTTTGCCATTTGATCAGTCGTCCCGTATCTCATAGATATCTCACCAGTCCACAGCAAAATTAACATTGTAATCCCAGTATAACTATGGACTACTAAACACGTCACCATAGGTTTCGTCCCTCAACCTATGGGCTACTGATTAGCTGAAAATGAATTGATAGGCAACACTAGGTCCTGATCGGGATAAATACATCGAGTCTGGCCTTATATCATAAGGGATGAATGTATACTGTCCGACATACTGTCGGTAGGGCGTACTGCGATATATTACGTGCAGCCATATAAGCCCTCATTCAATGTATGACTTACATGATCTATGCTATGAAATAGGCTAGATCACGCACGGCCATGCTTCAAACCGAGGTACCTGATCCTGCTACTGAGACCAGGCCAGAATAGAGGTACCACGCTTAGGCGAATACTCCCCTGCTTCAGCTAATCAATGACCCATAGGTTGAGGGACGAAACCTATGGTGACGTGTTTAGTAGTCCATAGTTATATCTGTACGCCCTGGAGATCGCAGCTGAAGACCCGCTAATTGCCCACCATAAGTACCTACATTTCTACCGACCAGTCGCTCGCTGAATGTTTTTAGAAACAACGTCAAATGAAAACGCGATTTTTTTGCTATCGTAGTTCAAACATGAAGACATGAATGTCCAAGTATTGACTACCTACTTTCGGAATTTCATGCTAATTCATTAGACTGTCTGTCAGGTACCAGTGAAGTGGAGGTATTTCGCGACGAACGGTTGCACGTACTGAATCTGGTCTGTCGATTACGACGGTTGGTGATGCTGAGGGTGGAGAGAGACGCCCGCGAACCAAGAAATGGCCCAGTTCACATCAGCATCGCCGCCAAGCTTCGTGCATAGTAAAGCGCTCTCTGTTGCTATCAAACTTGGTTATGTACAACTTGCTAATATTATAGCACTAGACAGACTGAACCTCGGGACGCTCATACCCTCGGTCCATGCTCCTCCGCTTCTATTCAGGTCTTCTCTAGTCCCCGTTCCAGATTACCAGAAGTCAGGATCTCATTACATGGAAAGAGTCCTCCGAAGTAGCATAACCATGGCTCATGAGCTCATATCTATTGCAAAACGGGACAATGCAAGCCGAGCAGGTTGCTATTACCAAGGCTTCGCGAACCAGACTTCAACTGTGATTTGCTCGCATTGTACGGGAATGGCTAAACCGGGTCAACTCATCCCAGTATATTTCCACTTCACATAGCTTGCAGACGTTGAAGTATTTAGGCAATATCCATCTATAAATCCTCCCAAGCTCAACGTGTTCGTTGGACGTCGCGTGATGCAAAACTTCATCGTCACGATTGTGCTGTTACTAGAAACATGCTGTCAGCTCTGTACCTCAATTTGTTCGTCGTGCCCTTCGCATTAGGCGCATCATCTTGGATCGCGCCTGGTGCCGTGTGGTACGACACCGATGGGAAGAAAATCAACGCACATGGCGGTGGCATTGTACAGCGAGAGAGCACGTTCTATTGGACTGGGCAATCGGCAGAAAGTGAGATTTGGATGCTCCTCTCAGGCTACAATACAATAGCTGATATTCATGGCAGATGAGACTCCCATGATGTACTCGTCAACCGATCTCATCAATTGGCAGAACCTGGGAGCACAGTCGAGCGTTACAGCCATGTGGCGGCCAAAATTTGCGAAGCCAAATGGTTCATTCTGGGTGAGGACGGCCTCGATTCGCTGAGGCTAGCACACGTTAACGCTCTTTACTACACAGCTTTTTGGTCAACAGGACCGCTATAGTCTGTCTCTGAAATCATCTCAGCTCGTTGGCGGCTACACGCAATCCGCAAAAGTCTATATTCCCCCGAATAGCTATACCTATTCTGACACTGGCATGTTTCTGGATCCAACCTCAAGTAAGACTACAATTCCAATGCCTGTGCTAGGAAGGCGACTAATCACTGGATGAATAGACATATGGTATCTCCTGACAAGCGCCGACCACAACATCGTTCAGATTAATAAGATCAACACGGACGGGTCCTTAGGCGACAAGGCCTCACAGCTGGGTATGTGATGATCCCGATGTCACTATGGTTATCTCTGCTAACTCGGAAAAGCTGCTGGCGCATACGAGGCCCCTGGGCTATTCTACGCCAACGGGGTGTATTTCCTGATCTGTTCAGGGAAAACCGGCTGGAGAGCGAATCCGAACAAAGTCTTTTGGGCTACCTCTATCAACGGTCCATGGACAGGCGGGACTGACATCGCGCCCACGGCTGAGAATACTTACAACTCCCAAAACACCTTCGAGCTGACTATCAATGGATCTCAGCAAACAACATACATCTACATGGGCGACGACTGGGATTCAAAGGGTGGCGTGGATTCTAACTACGTCTGGCTGCCGATGAAGGTCGATACCAGGTAAGCAGTCAATCGCCCTCAACCCCGTTACTCCACGTGAGCGTAGTTTAACATACAACTCTCTCCTGCAGCGCGAAGACAGTGACATTAGACTACTACGCGATGTGGAAAGTCGACGTAAAGACAGGGGCAGTCTCGTCAGCAAAAGCAACGAAGCGACACGAGACAAGCCATTTGCTCTCAAAGAGAACAGGTTCGTCATTAGCTAAGATGTCCTGTTCGGCCTGACTAATGCTCGATAATAGCAAGCAATGGGGTGCAAGAGATGACTTTTAGGAATGTCACCGGTACTGGAGACCTGCAATGGGTTGCCCTCGACTATTCAGTTAACAATCCTCGTTGTAAGAGGCACATTGTGCGGATCATAGTCAAATGACCCATACTAACAGCATCCCTAGCTGGTGAAGCGTATATCAAAGTAAACGACGAGCCTGCCTTAAACATTTCATCTTTGAATTCGCGCGCCGGGTATCATCATTCGGTGCCCGTGCAACTAAAGCTCAGGGCTGGCGATGACAACACCATTGTGGTTGGATCGATCGGTGACAGCGGTAGGTCTGCCATCAAATGAGTCTTCAAGGCACTGCTGACCATTATCTTCAGATTTTGAGGTCACTGTAAAAGGGATAGCTCTCTTTGATTAAACACTTAGGTAGCGCACTGGTAAATCTGATCCGCCGACCTAAGCTAAATGCGAGTATCACCGTGACCACTCAAAGCTCAGCAGCAGCCCTTCATTCTATTGTTAGCCATAGGTATGGCCATATCATTGTACATAATTGTACTAGGTATAACTCCGTACTTGTGTGCAGATGCCCTTAACGCGTTTTGTCTTTTTGTATTTTGAGGTTGTTCACAATAAAGGCCAAAAGGGCGATGACTTTGTCTCAAGGACAAATTTCAGTTGGTCAATGAGTATCAAGCTCTCAATGCCTTTTGATGTTGTGTCATAGTATACTTCCCGTCGTTCTGGACCAACAGTGTGGCATCAAAGAAACTGCGTCTATGAAGAGCCAAGCTTGATGTACAGGCTGCGCGCATTGAACCTATTACTCAAAAAACGCTTGAATGATAATGACCCTATATGACGTGGCTGTCGATAAATTTGAGCCTTCCAGGTTCCATTGCACTGGCAGCTCAGGTGACTCTGTATGCAGACGTTGCTGTGATATGGTGAGCAAACAATGGAACTCGTAGCTTGCGCCTGCCTTCAATTCTAATCGGCCGTGAGTCACGTGGTTGTCACAGAGCCACATCGCAACGGGAGCCCATAGAAGCAAGAACGTCACTGGCTCACGCAACGGGGTCCACTGGCCTACTGGGGGAAGTGGGGGTTGCTGTGAGACCTCCGCCGGGATTGAAGGTCGGGGCTCAGTGCATTACCTCAACATTCAGGCGGATATCGTCAATCATTTTCGCCGAGTGCTGCTTGCCCAACTGCACACCTGACTATACACCACCTTTTTTTGTCGCAATCGTCGCAGGATCACGTCAAGGCGCCTCTCGACGCCGTCTTGCACGACGGTGAGATAGGTTCTGTTCTCTGGTATATTATCTTTTGCACCTTCGACTCCTTCCTCGCCGTCGTTTTCTCCCCGTTGGACCATCTTTTGCGTCTCTCGGTGATCCTGTCGTCGGCGCATTCTCATCCCCTTGTCACCCACCCACTCGCCGTTGTCAGCACATCATGATCAAGCATTTCTCTTGTGTCGCCGACTCTTCAACCCTCTGCTTCTTTTGACTGGTAAGCTCGCTCACGGCACCCCCTCCTGTCAGTACATGCATCTGCGTGCGTGACACATGTCTGTTGCGCAAGAAACAGAAGTACTGCTAGCATTTGTGCAACTGCCCCTCCATCCCACTTGCCTACCTTCTACTTCTCGAATCCGAGACTCCTTGAGGCACTTGGCCACAACATTCAATGTTCTTAGTCCCATGTCTACTCCTTGGCTCGATGGTTCTTGCTCAATTACTCTTTGCTCCTTGCTTGACTGTTGTGCTAGAGTCATCATCTTCTCATGGTCTTCTTCCCACAAACAAGCTTCTATATCATCTGATCTATGTCATCTGATCAAACCACCTATCAGTGGTCCCTAGCTATTACTAACAGCATTTCTAGCCAGAAATTTTGTATCTGGTACATAGTACTTGCCTTCATACAGGCATCTTCAGACGGACATCCTTTTGCCACGAGCCGAGTCAGGAAGAATCTTGAAAGCCGTACCCCACGATCACAGTCAACATGGCTTCGGCCAGCCACAACAAGTCGGCCCCTGGCTTCGGCCAGGCATACGATCCCTTTGCTGATCTTCGAGGCAACCATGACAATATCGATGAGGCTCTCGACTTCGATGATGCCTATGACGGCCTGGGCGATCAGCTCGACGAGACCGACGACGCCTTCAACGATGACACCTTTGGCGGTTCGGCTGCCGGCCCCAGTGGCCCCGTGGGCAAAGACTTTGATTTCTTCGGATCGACTGCCCAAGTCGCTAATGCTATGGAGGAAGAGCACCAGCGCTTCAGTCTTCAGCATACTTCAAGAGCCGCTCGACCTGCGGTCCCCCAAGGGTATAACTCAGGCTATACTTACCAGCCGACCCCGCCTGCTCCGAAGCCGACTCGCTCTGGCTACGAGAAATACAAGGAAGAACCCACCGAGCTCCAGATCGATCACTCCATTTGGGGTGTTGCACCCAAGAAGACCGCGACCCCCGTCGCGCAGCCTCAACCTCAACCCACCCCAGGCCGGAAGATGATGAGTCTGGAAGAAGTCGAAGCCTCCATGAGATCGACTGGCACGCCTCTTCAACCTCAGCGACAGCCTCAGCCGCCCCCTCCCGACCATGCCTACGAGTCGCCAAGAGCTGTGCAGCCTAGCGTCTATCCTCGCCGGGAGCCATATAGCAATCCTCTTCTACAACCCGGCGATAGCCAGCAACAAGCCATGCCGCATGGTGAGTACCAACAGCAAGATGCCCAGAGCATCTCACACGGACATCCTATCACGATTCTGCAGCGTCCTGCTTCCAAGCAAGGCCCATCCGTCCCAAGCCCAGCCTTGGCCACCTCGTTGCCTCAACAGCAGCAACCGCAACAGCTTGTTCCCTCGATCGCTCCGACACAGATACTGCAGAATCCAAGCCGACCGTCTGGAGATAGTCCTGCGATGGTTTTGCCCATGCACCCTCATCAGCGTCAACAGAATCTGACGCAACGTAACCAACAACCGATGCATACGCAACAAAACCAACTTGCCTTGATGACGGAGCAAGAGAAGGTTGTTTTCCTCGCCGCTGAAGCTAAGCGCGCCAAGCGGAACCAAAAGATCCATCTCATGTCTGGCAACAATGGAATGATGACCCCGCAGGACAAGTCGTTTATCACTCGAATCCAACTGCAACAGCTGGTGTCGGCAACTGGTGATCCGAACGACCTGGCCAATGATCTCGCAATCAATGAAGACTTCTACTACCAGGTTCTCAGCTCTCTTCGAGCCGGACAACGACCCAATCCCAATCAGCCACTGAACAACTTCGCTCAGACATACTTATTCCAGACAGGCACTCGTCATGGTGGCATGAAGCGTCATGGTCGTGGTCCAGAGAATCATGTTCAGCGCATGGAGCAACAGGTACAGCGGGCCGTGGAGGCTGCGAAGAACAAGCCGAAGAATAAGCAACTCGTGATTGAAGGTAGCTTGGGCAAGATCTCATTCAGTAACGCGAAAACTCCCAAACCGTTGCTGAATATTAAGAGAACCGAGAGTGGAACGGACGTAAACAGGCCCGGCAGCAGTCAGAAACCCGCTAACAAAGGTCATGACGACAAGGATGCGCTCCGTGATATTGAGAGTGTTTATCTCATCCTCATGAAAATCGAAGATCTTGCCCGCAGGACTGGTCAACCACCCCCTGATGGACAGCCTGACCAACACACTGCTGAGGAGCAGCAGCAGTTCGAGGATTTGAACCAGCAGCTATGGAACAATCTCAGAATTCACGAGCCCATCGGCCAGGATAGTGTCCATCCCTTCATCAGCATCCTCTCGTATCCGAAAGGCAAGAGATCAATCCCCCGAGTTTTCCGTTACCTCTCTCCCACCCAGCGTACGACTATCTTGACTATGATCATTATTCATCTCGATCAGCTCGATGTGATTAGAGGCTGTCAAATCCACACCGGAGAGCCTGTGACCTTGGATGCAGCCACTCGAGAGCGTATAGAGTTGTTTTCTTTGGCTGTCATGCCGAGTCTTTTCCAGCTCCTCAACGAGTCTCAGCTCGATATTATAACCGGTGTGCTAGGCCTCATCACCCAGAGCCTGAATGTCGATCTGGTTGCGCGCACCCGCATTGGTGTCTCGATGTTGACCATGGTTCTGAGCCGCGCAGAGCTCATCAAGCAAGCCGGCGAGGCCAATGAGCAGACCTGGCAGCAATGGTAAGAACCCCTAATCCCCGGCTTATTTGGTTGCGCCTCTAACATGGTAGTAGGGTGAGCGAGTTCAACCTCTTCTTCAACAAATTGGAGCCTACGCTTCAGAGCATCTTCCCCGGAACCATTGCTTCGGGTGAAGACATCTACGTCTGGCAGTTCCTTGCCGCTATCGGCATCGGAGCGAGCCCCGACGAGCAGCAGAGACTTGTGTTTGCGGTGAAGGACCGTGTCATGGGCACTGTTGGCCTTGCCAAGACCCTCCCTCCCGATATGGCCAAAGCACGACTTGACAATGTCAATCTGTTCATGCGCTCCATCGGCCTCGATGTGGAGCTACTGAGTTAGGCGTGGGAGAAAGCGAATATCCCAAAAAGTGTACCATGTAGACAGGGTCTGTACCAAGACATCTATATCATCTCAGTCCTGCGTACATTGGAAGGCCATCAGGTCAACGAGGAGCACTTCAAGGTGGCGGGCATCCAAGAGTTGCCGCCAGCGCTACCAAATGCTTCATATCAGGCTGCAATAACTCCAAGCCGAAAGCAGCGGCTTTATCAGTTCTTGCAGGATGACAGATTACCACCATATTGCCATACGTGAAAGGTCGATGGGATATAGTGAAACTCGGCCGAGTTCTTTCCATACCTTATGCTGGATTGGCGGGAATCAGGAGAGACCTGGAAAGCAATGGTATTTGTACTTTGGTCTTTTCATGAATAGGCCATCTGAGATAGCATCTGTAAAATAGTCCGCAGAACAAAAAAATTAGCATGAGTTTGTAAACCCCCCTATCGTCCCTCGCGGTGTGGGTCTCTATTTGTGAACTTGTCGGAAACCTTAGAAATATTAAGAGTCAATGACGGACATGGACACCTTTTTTAGTAGAGACTTGTTGAAATTTCAACCTGAGCCCACAATCATGAAAGATGCCAGACCACTAAAAATGAAATGATTGATAGGGTTACATGCTATAACATCTGTCTTATTAAGTAAGCACAGTACTTCTCTGGTGAATGTCATTTACTTTATCACATGCTTGAATACATTAGGCCCGTTACTTTTTGCACCAGTTGATAAGCAGGAAGGGAAGATTCAAAATGCGATTGAAACATGGCATTTTGTCGTCTCTTTTCTTCTGAGTACATAAAGGACGTAAGAAACACGACTGCCTACTGAATAAACAAATTGGTAAAGTCAAGCCCGGGTCCATACTCCATATCTTGCGAACAGCCAGCCAAGTCTGCTCTCCGGAACGCCAGCCAATGCATTGCTTGTAAATGATGTAAGACGCTCAACCGGCACCTGTATCCATCGCATCTTTGTCAAACGCCACCGACTTGCCCTTGGTATTCGGTGTCTTCTTCGCTGCTGCCGTGGCGGTAGCTTTCCCCTTGCCCTTGGGTCCGGTCATCGGGTCATCTTTGGGCTCTTTCTTAATCCGAGGCTCACCCTGACTCATGCTGGCCTGAGGTCCAACGGGGGTTTGACAGACGGCTCTGAAGTACGTTGTCGAATCCCAGTCGGTTCGCAGCTGCTCGGGATCACTTTCATCGACATCGATGACGTTGCGATCCGTCTCTTTGCCCTTGCCTTTCTCCCCTTTTCCGGATTGAGTAGCCTTGGCGAAGGGTCGGAGGGTATCCTCGAAGACATGATAGGTCGATTCGTCCCAGTCGCTTTGGTACTTTAGCTTGCGCCATGCTTCGGTCTGGATCACGCGCAGGCGGTCAGCCATGGTCTCTGTGGTGGCTTCGCCGTTGCCGCTTGTGTCGGCGCTCTTGATGGACATGTGAATTGCGCGAGCTGTGCTGCCTGCCCCTGCGCCCGACTCGTCTTTGGCGCCGCCGCCGGAGGAGCCGACGCCCCCGCGGGAGCCGCGGGATTGCTCGTACGTGGCGTCGATGTGGTGGAGTTGGGGACGGAGGGAGATTACGGCCGAGACGGGTGTGAGGTGGAGTGCGTCTGTGAGGGATTGAGTGTGTTAGCAATTGAGTCTTCACACAGGCTCGAGGCAAGTCAGAACAGGAACATACCGCCTTTGAATACACCGACCATGTAGTTGGGCGTAATCTTGGTATTGGCGGTAATCTGTCCACCCAGAGTCTGGGTCCTGAGCACTTTGTCCTGGCGGACGGCCTCATTCCAGCTGAGCATGTCGACCTCGCGATCATAGTCATCGCGTCTCTTATTGGGGCGAAGCGCAGATACACCAACGCCAAAGCCACCAGACAGGCCGTGGCCGCCGCCGTTCTTGGAATTGTTGCTCTTGGCGAGAGCGGCGCCCCAGCGTTGGCCCTTATCGCGGTCGTAGTCGGTGTTGGCGGAGCTGATGGGGACGTCGACCTCAATCATGCTAGACTTGGGCTTCAGTCTGACCTCGCTGGCGTAGTCATAAGCCCTGTTCTGGTGCCCTTGCTTGTTGGGATGCTGCAGCACGAGCACCCTGCGGGCGATGGTGGGGTTGGTGGGAGTGGGATTGACATAGACTTGGTAGCTCGCTACGATCGGGTCTTCTTCGTCGGAAGTCTCCATGATGAAGGCTTTGTGGATGATTGTCTAGCGAGCGTATTACAAAGCATGTGAAGCTCGTAGAACTACTGGAGTAATTGGAAGCGCCGCGGCCGCAAACACACAATTGAATGTACGCAGCGTGGTTGTGAAGTTGTGCAACAGAAGCTCAAGTTTGACACATGCAAGGCGGATGGGAGCTTGAGATTTGGGCGGGGCATTCTCTTATCATTCTTATCGCTCTTTGTCCTGTCGCTGCACGACGCCTATTGGAACTTCCCTACCTACCTCTTAGACAAATATGAAGAAATGACACTATCGAACACCATAATCATTAACAGCTCCAAAGATTTCCTTCATAGTGTCTACCTGTATAATCACTATATAAAGTTCCAAGTAGTGCTGACACTGATGATCCTGAGCATAACTTCAAAGATGTAGTGTCCATTTGAAGGATCTGGTGCTTTTCGACTCCTATGAGTAAGCGTATCATTTATCCTGTTGATAGCCTGGCGGCTACATGAAATACCTACTCGGCCCTACAGATCGTCAGTTGCGGTGAAAGAGAGTGGAATTTGATAAAGCCGCTCGTCACGCCGCTCGTCACGTGTCCCAACTGACGGCTATTCATGCTGTTGGCTGCCTCAAACAACATTGCGGTCCACATCTAAACTTGTCACGGGGGCATCTGGTACTGGTACAAAACCCTCCTATTTTGAATATATATGTACTCCAAACTCTATGAAGCAGCATCGTATTTGAGTAATCACTGCTGTTCTGTCCACTATCGGCACCCTCCGCTGCTCAAACACATTGGGAGTAGTCTGTTATTGCTACGTTAGTCGAATCTTCCAGGACTAACCAGACTCAAAACACTTACAGCTATTGATCACTTTGCAGGTGTAAGGGGAAGAGCACGTAGTAGGCCCTGTCCATCCGATACCTCCACACTGGCCATACTGAGCCGCGCCAGAGCCGCTAGTAGGAGTAGAACTTCCAGAGGTTGAGGTTGGCGTAGTGCCTCCGGTGCTCTGGATCTATATCAGCCACTTTGTTCGACTTTGTCCAAGAGAAAGGGGTCTTAAGGGACGTAGCTTCGAGGGTGAGACTGAGAGAACTCACACTTCCCAGCAGCGACTGGATGAAAGCCAAAGCCTGCGAACCATACTCGGTCACGTAGCCTTGGTGCGTTGCTGCGTCGGCGCCATTGCAACAATATGGGTCCGCGGCATCACAATAAGATTTGATAATGGCACTATTTCCAGGCGAGCATTGAAAGCCTGCAGGACGAGCGGCAAACTATAAAACTTTTGGTCAGAACACAGCTAATCTCATATGAGGAGTCCGACTTACACCTCCTGCTGTGCAAGTTCCGACGTTGTAAGGAAGGCCAGCGACATTGTGCGGATCGCCCATGAAGATGACAGCCTTGACCGCAGCCAAAGCAGTGCCGCTCAATGTTGCTCCGGCACCACCACCTGGAAATTGAGTTTAGTAAATGTTCATTTATCCATTCTGATCAGTATTTCTTACAGAATGCGTTATCCATGATCTGACCTCCCTATATCGACGCAAGCTAGTCAGTCGTGGTCACACATTGAGTAAAGACCCGTCTCTTTCACGGAGGACACAGCATATCATACCTGAGAATAACCAATCAGAACTATCTTGGTGCTCGGACATTGCTGATTGTATGAAGTAACAGCCGATACCACCGCCGCTGTGCCTTGGTTTGCAGAGTCATCGTAACTAATTCCACCACATGTTGACTGGCCGCCGCACGCTGGATACGTAATGGCAGATGATCCAGCACCTGGGTTTGCGGCCACAACCATATTGACCAACCCGCCAGCTGTGCCATAGCCTGGAGATGCTGTCGTCTCACGGGCCCCGAAGACGTAGACGGACGGGCAGCTCTGGCGTTCGGTCACGCCAGCTCCGGACACAGCACCAGCACTGGCGACAGCCAAAGACGCGAAACTTGAAGCCTTCATGCTGAGCGGTTTGATCTGGGAGTGTCAAGAAAAAGAATATGTCACTGTACCCGGTCGAGGTGATGATGGAGTGCTTAGAAAACTTGGCATGTAGCCGGCTTCATATACATATCTGTCTGATAAATCACTCGGCTCACACTACCGACCGAACATCAGTGGTCCTAGTTTCGATGTCAAATCTCCTCATGTCCGGTTATAACCAGACGCTATACTCAATCTGACCACGGAGTGTTGAGTCAAGTATGCCATGACCTCCGAAGTCATTCAAGCGGATAGGAGCTTACGAATGGCAAATTGCAATTCTTCACGACGTGGCTGCCCGAAACCACGACCCGGAAACCTGATAGAATTGAGGAGAATCCGTGCGCGTGTAACTCAGCTGGCCGGAATAGGCGCCTAGCGCAGAATGAGAGATCATGTTACTTCGGAGCCGATCATGTTACTTCGGAGCCCCTGGCTTACTCAAGGCTCAACACGGGTTGCAACATCCGATATCAAAGTCGTCCTCTACTTATCGCAATATGTCACCTCACACAGAAGGAGAGCGTGATCAAGTTAGGAACATCGTCGCTGTCTGAAACCCGCGCCTGTTGCTGCCTTCTCGTATCAATGCCTAAGTAGGTAGTCATGAAACCGAAACCCTGTGTTATCTCATAGGAAGTAACACACAACGCCACTCCGCTGGTATATAGTAAGAAACTGCTAAGACTTCTCATGAAACCCAAGCTTTCCTGTTTCCCGGTTCTTCTCTTCGCAAATGCGACATCCATTGGTCCATTGGTCCTAGCTCGTAGGTCCTGCATTTAGCCTGAATCACAACCAAAGGTGATGCAAATGTGTTTCAGCAATATCCACCAATCAAAAAGACATAATTGCAACAACAATTTCCGTTTTGGGATAGGGTATTAATAGAAGCACTCCCATAGTACCATACGTGATGAGGCTCAGGAATCTAGACTCTAGCATGGAATTTACATGGCCATGTCATGCATGTCAATAGGAAACAACAGACTGAGTATAGTCTCGTATTATATATACCACGAAGATCTTGACTATTCCAGCAGGCACACCAGCGCGCTGGGACCTGTGAACACAGCTATCTTCTGTCAGTCTCTACTCGGTCTTGCTCATCGGTCATCATGCAAATCTCGAAGACTATTACGTTCCTCGCCGCGGCGGTCGGTATCTCGGCATCGCCTCTCCAGCTCGATGAGAGATCCGTTTCTCCCGGCACCGGGACTAGCAATGGATATTACTATTCGTTCTGGACAGATGGCCAAGGCAGTGTTACGTACAACAATGATGCTGCCGGCGCATACGACGTCACGGTAAGTCACATCAGTGATCGCAAAAAAACCATATTCGATCATCAAGTCAGTTCACAAAACGTCTTCCAATATATGCTAAGATTTTCGCATAGTGGAGCAACGTGAACAACTTCGTGGCCGGTAAAGGCTGGAACCCAGGAGCGGCTCGTGTCATCGGGTACAACGGGACGTGGAACGGAGCCAGCGTGAACAGCTATCTCTCCGGGTGCGTATATCCCAAACCCGTTCCTCTTATGGTTCGCTATGTCTAAAAGGACCTATGCTAATATGTGTTATAGTGAGTACGCTCTGTTTCGATTCGAACCCGGCACGGGCCGGGAGACTCTGGAATATAACAACTCAATTCCGGACTAAAATGAATGAAACTTGACTGACGTGATTGACTTCGCTAGTCTACGGGTGGACGACAAACCCCTTGATCGAGTACTATATCGTCGAGTCCTTTGGAACCTACAACCCATCGACCGGTGCTCAACTCCTTGGCACAGTGACCTCGGACGGCGGAACTTACGATATTTATAAGACTCAGCGTACGTGTTGTGACCTTCTGCTGCTATACCTATGGTAGATATTCTGACACTTGTCATCCAGGCGTCAATCAACCGTCCATCGAGGGAACTAGCACGTTCTACCAGTTCTGGTCTGTCAGACAGTCGAAGAGGGTTGGAGGAACAGGTAAGCGACTTCATCGCGGTGCCTCTATGCTTTTGCAGCGAATCGTGCTAAAATTGTACCACAGTGACGGTCCAGAACCACTTCGACGCTTGGGCAAAAGCTGGTCTGACACTCGGCACGTTCAACTACCAGATCCTCGCGACAGAAGGGTACCAGAGTAGCGGCTCTGCGGCGATTCAAGTCTGGGACGCAGGGTCTGGGTCTGGGTCTGGTTCTGGCGGTAGCACACCGACGGCGACGACAACTGCTCAAGGTTCTTCACCCACTGGCGGCTGTTCCGTATCCCAATATGGGCAATGCGGAGGTCAAGGCTGGACTGGTTGCACAGCATGTGCTTCGGGGTCGACTTGTAAGGCTGCGAATTCGTATTACTCTCAATGCTTGTGATTGTATGCGCGGAACACTCGGAAGCCTTGGTCGCTATTCTCGCAGATTGGAAAGATTCGTACAAGACTCGAGAAGACTTGGATACTGGGTGCCTTGTTTTCTAAGTAGAGTTCGACTTTCTAGAAGATAACTACCACGCAGACTACGGTGGCACAGGCCCTTGGAGCTGTGAATCGAGCGTTATGCCAAGAGTATCTAAGCTTTTTAAAATGATCCGATTCATAAATCTATTGCCCATGTACCCGAAATAGATAACTTTGATGGGAAACTTAGCAATCTGGGTTGGATTGGCCTGCACTGGCTCAACGTGATATGAGCTGATACTGTGGGTTAGTTTCGTACATGTTGACACCTCTGCAATGCATCTTTGTCAAGGCTCTGGTTCACTGGTTTTTTTCTCGACATGGATATACTGCTTTTAAAAAAGATTGTGATGCTTTTGAACAATGTTGGATGTCGAGGAGAATTGTAATCACCAAAGTGTGGTTGAGGGGCCATATATACGTGATGTAAGTGGGGTGATCCATTAAGCGGCCCGACGCGTTTACGAGACGCGACGCAGTTCCCGCGTCTCGTTGGGGGGGCTCCACGGACAGGTAGACGGTTGGGTCCAACATCCTGGTGCAGCAACACGGGAGCAGACTCAATTCTCAATTCAACCTCCTCGTCCATGCCTCTCGATTGATAGAATACTCTCAAAGATGCCCATGATCTCGTCTCCTGTCGTCTACCCTGCCAGTTCCTCTCCCACAGCTGCGAAGCGATCAAAACCACATACAAATCTCCAGTCTCAACTACGGACAAAGGCCGGTTTTCTACTTGACGACTCTGACGATGAGGACGCTCTCCCTATCCCGACCGCAAAGCGGCAAATGCTGAGCAGCCCCCGAGATGCTGCACCCGCCGAATACACCGGACCATCTTCACCTCCGACGAGGTCACTGCATTTAAATGGGACCACGAATGACACGATCTTGTCTGTGGAAGACGTGACCCCTCCGAACGATGAACCCAAACCTCGGAGTCAGGCACTGCCGTCTCTGTCCATATCGGGCAGCAATTCGATCTTCAACCGAGTATCAACCACTACAGCACAAGACAATTTCAAGATTACGACTTGCGGGGGCGGAACTGTTGATATCAAAAAACGAGAACCGACCACCGGTCTGTCATATGAGCGTTTGGTAGCAGCGAGATCAAAGACGAAGAAGGGACGAGCCGAGCGGAGTTACTATGGCATTGAGATCCACGAGTTAATAGACCAGGTAACCAAGGATCCCGCCGGCGAAGCCAACAAACCTGCACCTGTCCCCGACGAAGCTCTGCCCTCCGTAGAACATCATACTTCGAAGAAGCCAAAGAAGACCCTTTTGTGGACGGAGAAATACCGTGCGCGTAACTTCATGGACTTGGTCGGTGACGATTTTACCAATCGACAAGTGCTCAAGTGGTTGAAACGATGGGACTCTCTTGTCTTCCCAGGAGCTTCCAAGTCTCGACCCTCGTTCAGACGGCCGGGCATCAAAGCTGAAACTGAAGAAGAGCAACCACATCGCAAGATTCTACTGTTAACGGGGCCTCCCGGGCTTGGCAAGACAACTCTGGCACATGTATGTGCGAAGCAGGCCGGCTACGAAGTCATGGAGATCAACGCCAGTGATGATCGGAGCCGAGACGTGGTCAAGAACCGAATACGAACAAGTCTGGCAACCGAAAGTGTGAAAACTGTGCAGCACTCAAAGGTGCAGACCGACAAACCGCAAAAGGTCGCGCGCCCTGTCTGTGTCGTAGTAGATGAGGTTGATGGTGTGGTGACTGGGTCTGGCGGCTCTGGGGAAGGTGGCTTCATTAAGACCTTGATGGACCTGATCGCGACTGGTGAGAAGAATGCTTCTGGGCAAGAGCCCAGTGCTCAGCAGGGTGGGAAGCGCAAACAGAAAGGTGATGATTTTCGCCAGATGAGACCTATAATACTCATCTGTAACGATGTTTATCACCCTTCACTGCGACCATTACGACAATCCAGTCTGGCTGAGATTATACACGTTGGAAAGCCTACAGTTGATTCAGTAATCAATCGGCTGAAGTCGGTATTCGAGAAGGAAGGCATTCCTTGCGAAAAAGACGCTGCCCGCAAAGTATGCGAGTCGGCTTGGGGTATCACTAGTGGGCTTGATTCCAAAAGAGGCGCACAGAGTACCACAGAGGGAGATCTTCGAGGCATTATGGTGGTCGGGGAATGGGTGGCCAGTCGACTCAGGTCCTCTGTTTTAAACAGCCCGCTAAGCTTGACTCGACAGTGGGTTGAGCAACACGTCGTCCGTGATCTTGCCCACGGAGGTGGTGGTGCAAGAGGCGTTGGAAGAGGTAATGTCAAGGATATCGTCACTCGAGTCTTTCAAGATGGTGCCGGTTTTCCCAAAAGCGACATACCCATTGTTGCACCTTCTACGAAGCACTTACACGAGCAGCCTCAAGCCCAGCTTGGGTTTTCCGAGCAACAAAAGAAATATGGAATAGAACGTCTGCAACAAATGATCGAGACAAGCGGTGATGTGGATAGGGTGTTGACCGATATATACTCTGACTATCCTAATCATGAGTTCAACGATGATTCTTTCCTCAGCAAGCCGAATCAGGCTTACGAGTGGATGCACTTCCATGACCTCTGCTCCTCGAGGATTTTCGGAAGCCAAGAATGGGAGCTTGGACCTTATCTCAGTCAACCCATCTTGGCTTGCCATCACCTATTTGCTTCACCTATTCGACGGGCAAACCTGGGCTTTGACAAGAGGTGGGGGAATAATGGAGAGGAAGAGGCACCACCGCTTCCATTCTCGGGTCCCAGGGCTGACTTCGCCGCTCGCGAGTCGTTAAAGGAGAATCGGTCCATGCTCCAAGCTTTGCAAGCTCAGCTACCGCCGACTCTGATGCGCTCTTTTCGCAGCGCTGAGGATGTCTCTGCCGAGTTTCTCCCTTATCTCATTCGCATGATATCACCTGATGTGAAACCAGTCGTTGTGGGTGGCAGCGGTGACTCGCGCGGCACAGCCAGTGTCAGGAAAGACACGGAGAAGGTCATGGTACAACGCGCGGCGAATGTACTTGCTGAGGTTGGAATTGAACTTCAGCGAGGGAAGATCGAGAGCGAATCGGCATTTAGCAGGGGACCGCAGTGGGTATATCGCATGGAGCCGTAAGTGACTTACCACAGATTGCGTATGCCCAGAATCACACTAATATGTCGACAGTGATCTCGACGTTTTAGCTACATACGAAACTTCGGCCGCCGTGCTTCACGGCACACAGGCGCCAACACGCTACGCAGTTCGACAAGTCCTGGACCAAGAGCTCCAAAAAGCTACAATACTACGAGAGAACGCAGCCAGACAAGCACGGTACAAGGCTGGAAGCCACGCCACGGCAGATTACATATTCGAGGACAAAGAGAACACGACCGCAGCAAAGGAAAAACTGTTGCCCGAAATACCTGTGAAGAGGGATTTCTTCGGCCGCATCATCAAGACCGAGGTGCATCCGCTGGCGGAGACGGATGGCAACGGTGCGGTGAAGGGCAGCGAGCCGCTGGGCAAAGCCGAGACTAAGGTTTGGGTCACGTATCATGAGGGTCAGAATAACGCTGTGAGGAAACCTGTTACATTGGATGAGCTGCTCAGAGGCTTGTAGAGAGTTGGCGGTGGCGAGGCATGCATGGTAGGGCGTTTAGGTAGCGTCTTTGTTGCGGTATTATAATGATCATCTATTGCTCCTGATGGCCAGGTATCGAAGTTTGTGTTCGAATCGTAATGTAGTACGTTTCGTGGATCATGATACAGGGGCTTAGGTGTGTAATACACCAGCGCTATTCGTCAGTTATGCTCCGGTAGTAAGTATGTACAAGTCGTCCCTTAAATAATAGTTCGACATGAGCGTCTAGAGTGCCCCCATAAGCATCCAAGGTGATACCTGTCTCACCTCTATGAGACAACCCTTTTTTAGGATTGAAACGCATGAGCTATTCCAGTCGTTGCGGAATGTCATCTTTATAGAGGTCGGTAACTGATTGCGACATGTCATAAACTTGAAACACAGGGATTTAAACATAGTTGTTGATGTCACGGGCGATAAAAATGGTTCAAGAGTTTCGAAATAAATGCCTTGATTTTGATTTTTCAAGATGGAATTTAACTTCCCACATCGTCTGTTCAGTTATATTCTCTGACTACCTACAGAATCGCTCGCTCCTCCATTCCGGAATCCTGTAGCACTTGCTGTCTTGAAACGAGTACAGCTTCAATTTCTTATTTTTCTCTATTTGCTACGGCTGTTCATAGCCGGCACCGAAAAGTACCCATTGGTAGCAGCCAGTAACGACCGGTAACGACCAGTAATAAGAGGCCCCGTAGCTGTAAAGCACCGTACGGGTTCGGACCTTTAACCTCCAGGTCACCACGGCTAAGTCCAGATTCACCACCGTCAAGTCAGGTCATTTAAAGTAAAACTTTTTCTCAAATAGGGTATACTTTAAAGCCTAGGTGTGGTTGTAGTAAAGTAGGGTTCTGAGACAGTATGCGCAGTAGGATGCCGTATTCCATACCAGTATGTCCATAAACCTTCGCCGTGGCCTGTTTTCATCTCTGATCCTGTTGCCTGTTTTTACACCGCGAATGAGGAGTAAGATGAGTGTGTGCGAAAGGCGAAGTTTTTTCTTCCGCCGAAAGTCATTCGTGCTGTAGTGTCCTGTCCCGTGTCTGGTACTCCCGCTGAAATGTGATAAAGAACGCCGTTGGATGCAGTCGTGATGCGGAATTAAGGGGATACGGGGTCGCCGCTCTTGACGTCAGTTTTTATCGTAACGTCATTCTGCAAGATCGTGCCTCCAATTCTTTGTTGGGTATCTTTTACCTTTCGTTCGAATTCAAAGACTTGAGAGATGATCCGATAGACCGCGCGGACGTCGACGGCTGGTGCGGCTGACGCTCTCTCTCTAGTACTCCTTTTCTCTTCCACTTCCTCCACTGTGTTCACGCTCCAGTTGAGCCGATACTCGCCGTGCATTTTCGACGAGCTCCTCCGTCGTCGGCTGCCTCCGCATCTTACGCGGTGGTATCTCCGGCGCCGCTATGGACTGACGCCGCGGTGCATTTGTAGGTGTTGTGGTATGTGCACCTTCGAATGAGTGCCTGCTGTTAGAGGCTCCGATGGCGGAGAATGGACGCGTTAGTTCCTCGAGTTGCGCCACGGCTTCGCGAGCAATCGTCGCGAGTCTTGCAGCTTCTTCGAGAGCTTCTGTAGATGGTGCATGGGGTGAGTATGTAGCGGAGCGATGTATTGGGGGATGTGTGGTAGATGAGGAGAGGGAAGGTTGATATATAGTTTGACGCTCTGACGACGGAGTAAGCGACAGTGCACTCGAGAGTTTGCAGTGTTCGCAATGGTCGCACCCCTTAGGCGCTGGTGGCGTCTGACTCTCAAGAGCTTCTGCTTTGGCCGCCTCGAGCTGCGCTTGCTTAAGCTTGTCCTTCTTTTCTGGGTCAGAAAGATTATCGGAGGAATTTCGAGTGGATGAGCCAGGCGCTGAGTTCAAAGCCCCGTCTTCAGCAATGCTGTCGGGGTTTGGTGCCCTGGGGCTTTGCGATCCTCCAGGAGGACCGCCTTTCGGTGGCCCAGTCTTCTTCACGTTCTTCCATTCCATGAAGAGCGCTGAAAAAACGGCGACCAAAGCGACCCCCATGGCGGTTAGGAAGATCTTGCTTATAGCCTCATTGTATACCGTCTTGACCTTCAATCGATACTCAGGTGCAACTGATGAAACGAGGTCTGCTGCGCCCTCGCTCGTGATCGTGGAAGGGTTGATGCCAGGGATGCCGGTAAGGTGCGATACCAGGTACGTACTCAGTAAGTTTTGCCCGACGGACGTGAAAATACCTCCACCAAGTTGCTGGGAAAAGAACATGATTGCGATACCGATTGGAACATCGGGCATGGGGAGGACGGCCTGGGCAGCAAGACTAGACGCCTGCATGCCTATACCCAGTCCAAAACCAGCGATGACTTGGAACCCGATCCAATGTGACAACACTTCGTTTACCCGAAATGTACTCATGAGACCTTGCCCGATGGCCAATAGACTTGGAGAGGTAATCATCGCTGGTACATAGTACCCAACTTTCTGCGTAAATGCTCCTGAAAGCGTACTTCCGATAACCAGGCTCACAACAAAAGGAAGTGTATAGACACCGGATTGCGTCGCGCTCGCACCCTTCACTACCTGAACTGAAGGAAATGTCAGTGATCATTTACAAGCCGTTATAGAAAATGAGGACGTGGAGGAACCGTAGCAGTGGATAGACATTGAGCCTATGGGGAGATCCGCATTCGCACACAAGAGTATCATTGCACTTACACCAGAGTGGTAGGTAGTAGAGTCCCATCAAGAACGATCCAGCCAGCGCAAACATGAAAACCGCTGCGGCAAAAATACTCCTACGGGTGATGACCCGCACTGGCACTGTGGCTGTCTGCGGCATTTGGGCCTGAACGATTCCGAAGGCGATGAAAAGGACCCCAAACAGGACGAGTAATAAGATGATTCGCCAACTGTCCCATGTGTACGTCGACCCACCCCATTGTAGAGCAAGGAGAAGGGACACAACGCTAGGAACCAGGAAAAATGTTCCAAGGGGATCAAGACGAACGAATTGTTGCCATATCGTTGCCCGTCCGTGAGGAGGTCTGGATGGTTTGAGGATCAACATGAGACAAAGCGCCGCGACAGCGCCAATGGGCAGGTTGATGTAGAAACACCATCTTCCACCAGGCTTTAGTACTTGAATCCCGATTCTCAGATAACCCAGTACGACTCACCTCCACGAAACAGCGTCAGTCAGAGCGCCACCTATGAGAGGACCCAGTGCAGAAGCTAGGCCGAAGACCATACCAAAGGCACCTTGGAAGATTGGTCGTTTGTGAAGAGGGACCTGGGCATTTTGAGCTTTCATGATACCGCGCGAGCGGACGAGCAATGGCATACTCACCATGGTTATCATGATGATGGTACAGCCAGAGAATATGCCTGCGCCGCCGACGCCAGCAATGGCACGCCCTACAATGAAAACGATCGAGTTTGGGGCGGCACCACATATCACAGATCCGATCTCACTACGAAGAAAAGTCGGATTAGTGGATTGCTGACCTCAAATTACAAAAGTGCTCTCGACCGATCAGACATGAGAAAGCATTAGGTTCATTTGGATCAGAGACGTTAGGCAGAGGAACATTGGAGGCATGACTTACAACACGGCAACGGTTGCCAAGAAGGTCCTAGGTCATCGTTAAGCCACTCTGCTTCTAGCTTCAAGAAGACTGGTGAAACGTACACTTTGACCTCGTAGAATTTGTAAACCCTACCGAACAGCAGCTGTGAGGCGGCTGTCGTAAGTTGATATGCACTGTAGTAGTCCTAATAAGCTGCTGGCTCATTGATATGAAGCAAGATGCATGAAGCCACCTACCTGCCATACCAGCCGATATCCCCCAAGCTGTGGAACTCCTGGGTGATTCGGGGTGTCGCTGTGCCAATAATGGTCCTATCGAGTGCAACTAGAAACAAGGCCAGGAAAATGCTGACTATTATGGACCAAAACTTCAGGGTCTTGGGTTGGAATCGATCGTTGGCATCGGCGGCATCGGCGGCAGGTGGGCGGACGGGAGCAGGACCTTGGGTTAGCACCGGAGCGGTCGATGAGGCAGTCTCGTTTGCCTTCTCTACGTCGTCTTCGGCCATTATTGGTGTTCTGGACTCTGAATCCGCGAGCGACCCAGGAGATCCACGTAAGAGCCTTGCCATGGCAGACGGGAAGAGATAACACAGCGAGAAGGCCGCACAGAAACGGCCGCAAGGGCACTCGCGACAAACATGCGGTAGGTGCCTGTGCTCAGAGTAGGTAAAGGATACCTTTTAAGCTGTTGGGTTACTGTACCACCACAAGGTTTTTATTTGGATCGGGCACGACAGCAGTAATGAAACATAAAACCAACGAAGGCGCAAACTATTGAGTCACAGTTGGCCGTGATGACCTAGGGACAATACGTATTATACATCACGAGTCTCGGGCGCATTGCAAGCCCGATAGGTAGAATCGTTTCGTCTAGTCCTGTCTGTCATTTCCCTACTTCGAGAAATAGAGTCCACGCCATCGAACGGGAGCGCCCCGGAGCGCAGAGGACATCTCTGGGAGCAACTAGTCCCACGGATGAAGCACAGGTTGGGGAAGATCCGATCGTACAAGTTACGCGTGCGAGTGTCGGTCCCGCGCCATATGGCAAGGGACAGCCATGTAGGGAACGTCCAACGCACTAAACTGTACGCAGGGCGTTGTGACTTGCATTGCAGGGTAGAATCGAGGAGACTATCAGAAGCTGAAGCCAAAGCCAGCGTCTACACAGAAATTTTAGATTGATGTAAAACATAGTCCAAAGCTTGGGACGTATTGAAGGCAATGGTTCTGGTACATGCCTAATCAGTCGATGAGACATTTGGGTATTCCGTAGTGGCTACATATATCCCCATCGCGAGCCTCAGATCTTGATGCTACGACTATTGTTATTTGTCTTCTTGTTGGCAACCTTGACCATGGGGTGGCCAAAATATCCAGAGCTGCTCATCTAGCAGAGCTGTGCCGTGAAACGAGGCTGATGACCCTTCTTGCATTCGGGTATGAGCTTTTGCTTCGGACCCGAGCATTCGCAAGACGCCGACGGGACCGACTTGTTCCCGCTCCTACCCATATAGGTACTAGGTAGAGCAAAAGCCCCCACCGGACCGCAGGCATTGATTGCACTGGAAGTCTGGCTGCTCTGCTAGCTGCTCTTTTTTTGCTCAAGCATTCGAGATGGCACGATGAGGAACAAATAGCGTGGTAGCATTGAATGAGTGGCTTTTCTGGCTTGATACGGTGGCGTGCGGATTGAAGCTCGAACGGTGCTGTCACTTGAAGTTTGCGTGGAGACATCCCCGCCAAGGCGTTTCGCTACAGTTCGTACTCAGCTCCTCTTGAAATTACTCACGAAGATGTTTTCAAGGTCGGCCAAGATGGAAACCAGAATACAAAGCTCTCAAGGTGACGGTGATAGCTGAGCTGCCCGAAATAATTTGAATGCATCGTCGTCTTCCTACCTGAGCCTCTGAAGCTTCTCTCGTAAGAGCTGACCGTTACATTTTGCACTATGCGCGCATGCTGTCACTTGTGCAGAGTAGGATGGGTGCCAAGTCGAAGGGCATCCACGAGAGGCCTCTATGACTGCATCGCATGCAGGTATGGTTCTTTTTTGCCTCGTCGATGCAATCCTTCTACCAACCTCAGTCTCGAGCTGTTTCGTTTACTTGATATCGCTCGACACTCCAAAAAGCCATTAGTAACGTAACGTCTCTGCTTGTCCAATAATTGGACCATCTTATCCCCTGTTGAGAAAGCTAGCCAACAAGATGAAATCCCGAGATTTCAACAATATCTATCCTCCTAAACCTGTTCCTCATTCACGTCCGATACATAGTGCAGTCGTAGAGAGCCTCGCAAGGTACATGTGCGGCGTAAAAGAATCCGCAATTCGCTCATGAGAAGCTTCGGTCATGTTGCGGCGCATGATCAAATCAAGGCTTCGATCCTATAGAATATGCTTTGCGAGCGATGATCATCTAGTTCGCATGCCTTTCGAGTCTCCATTCTCGAGCATGCCGAGCATGGCAACCATGGCAAGCATGGACTTTTTTGACCCTGGCGAGCTTGGCCCTCGGCCTGCCGACGCACTACCGACGTCCAACGTGGCTCGAACAAGATTAGAGCAGATTTGGAACAGACTAGGCGGGGTCCTCTCGTCATGTCGAGGGTGACTAGTTGGCCAAAGCCGGCGGATCGGCGCCCTGGTCACCGACTATAAAGCGCCAAGGGAAACGTGCCGCGGAACGTGGTCCTCGTTTGTGCCGTTTACTGTATGTAGAGCGTTGGGCAGAGCAGTTCTGGCAGAGGTCCCCCTGCCTCTCGCCTGTCTCCCCAAGGCACTGAGGAGTGATGGAAGGACGAGGACAGAAGCCGGGCAGGAGACGGGCGTGGCGACTGCGAACAGGGAGCAAGGATGTGACTGGAATGGGGGAATGGATCTGGTCTGTCAGAATGGCCTCCAATCGAATCCAATAGCAGGCTTCGAGCAGGCAAGGCTCGACGCTCGGGGGGGCAGGAGGATGAGATCAAGCAAGAGGAGATGTGGCATTGCAATTATTCAAATACGATTTACGCAGGTATACGACAGGTAGGTAATTTCGGTCTTTCTTTTTTTGCACGTAGCCTGTGTCGAGTGTTTCGAGTTTCGACCGATTTTGCAGGCGCTGCAACCTGCAGCCTGCAGCCTGCGGCAGACGGTAGAAGGTAGACCAGAGCCAAGCTTGAAGCAGAGACGGGAGGGTCCCCTTCCCCCGGCCAAATTTCACATCATCATACCCACGCCTGCTTTGAACTGCCTGACTAAACCTCGTGCTGCTAAGATATGTAAGGTATGGCCTTATGCCCTCGATGCGCTCTTATCACCTCATGCCACACTTCTGTCGCTTTCCCTTTTGTTTCGAGACTGTCTGCGTCGTGAGCCATTGAGATTTCTCGATTTCTCGCTTTATTGCTTTTCCTCTCGTCCGTCCCGTTACTCTCGCTTGCCATCGGCCGCTATTCCCGGCATCGCGACAGCGGCTCACCACCTCCACCACCCGACTGCTGAGGCCCTGCTCCAGTCAGCCGCGCCTCTTGTTCGATCGGTCCCGAGTCTTTCACCCCCCGCAGCAGGCACAGACAGAGCTATCCCACTTGCATTGCCCTCGTCGCCTGCATTGCCTGCATTGCTGTGCTGTTGTTATGTAGAGCTGTCTCCGGCCTTTCGCCAGCCAGCATTGCCGAGCACGGCAGCTTTCTCTATTGAACCTGTCCGCCTCTGTCCGCCTGTATCCGCCAGTGTCCTGTCGAGCCTGTCTACTCTCTCCCTCCTCGGGACCGACAGGCCGAAGATGATGCCCGCCACCCCAGAGTCGTCTGGCGATACTCCCAGTTAGTTCTTGCTGTTCATTGCGTCCATTGCCCCAACGAGCATGCGAATGCTGCTCGCATGCACTACTGATCCCCAGATCCCCGAGACCCCAAGCTTACCGGGTTGCATCAGCCTATAACCAAACCACTCCAACTGGACCCTCGGTGGCCAACACCCCGCCTGGCCAGGACTCTACCGTCGTCAAGGTCACCCGTGGGCACTCCTGTGTGTTGTGTCAGCAGCGCAAGGTCCGCTGCGATAAGAAGAAGCCATGTTCCAATTGCGTCAAGGCCAACGTCGACTGCCGCGTCGTGCCACCACAGCCTCCGAGGCGAAGGAAGAAGCGCATCCCCGAGCGCGACCTTGTTGAGCGCCTGAGGAAGTATGAGACATTGCTCTCTCAGAATGGCATCGAGTTCGAGTCCCTGGGCCCCGACATAAAAATCACTGATCCTGGCTCCGTTGAAGAGGGCGACGAACTTGACCCGGACTTTATGAGGCAGAGAGTCAAAGGCTCGCCTGCTGCCACAGATGAAAGCCTGATCACTTCTCCTGGCGAGAATCTGCACAGGCCGCGGTGCGTATAATCATTTGAATAATGCTCTCATTTCCCTGATCTCATATGTAGCTAATGGGGGTACATATAGCACCTATAAATGGTTTCCTTTTCAGAAGGAGGTTCGTTGTCAAGTTCGCTCTGCTGCTGCATCCCTCTAACACGAGTCTAGTTTCGAGTACACGACCAGCTACTCCGAGATTCTTCGGAAGAAGAGGACGTTGGCTCCACTATCAATCACGCCTTTGACAAGATGTTTGGCCAAAATGATGGGTTCCCTTTCGTCATCGGGGCGCGAGACGAAAGCGTCACTGCCCTTCATCCATCGCCAATTCAAATATTTCAGTTATGGCAGTTGTACCTCGACAACGTCAACCCTCTTCTAAAAATCACACATACACCATCCCTCCAGGTACAGATCATTGAAGCCGGGGCGAACTTGAAGAAGGTATCCAAGAGCCTCGAAGCTTTGATGTTTGCCATCTATCTCATCGCTCTCACAAGTATCTCCGATGAAGAATGCGAGGACACTTTCAACGAGTCCAGATCAACGCTTTTAGCAAAATACCACCACGGCGCACAGCAGGCTTTGTTCAATGCCGGGTTCATGCGTATGCCGGACATAACGGCTTTACAGGCATATCTTCTATACTGCGTAAGAGATCCTATGTGCAAACTTGATCTTCTTCTAATCCTAACCAGATCCAGGTTGCTGCTCGGCAGTATGTTGACCCTCGGTCCTTATTCTGTCTGACAGGCATCGGTGTACGGTTAGCACACCGTCTTGGTCTGCAGAGGGACGGTGCCGAATACGGTATGACACCATTCGAAGTTGAGGAGAGGAGGAGGCTTTGGTGGAATTTAGCTGGCTACGACAGGCGCATCGGCGAGATGTGTGGTTCAACTATAACCGCCATCTCGAGCGGTGGAAACTGCAAGCTGCCCCTTAACATCAACGATGCAGATTTACATATCCATGCTAAAGACCCTCCACAACCTGATATCAAAGCTACCGAAATGATGTTTGCCCTCACCCGACTCGAATTTGCAAAGGCGCCGGGCAACGACAAGATGAGAGCTAAGCTGACCGCTGCGAATCCACAAGCCGTCACTAACCTGGCTGACCACCGACTTACGACTTACTTGGATCAATTTTCCCATTATATGGAAGAAACTTATCTGAAGTTTTGTGACCCGAAGATACCTGTCCACTACATGACACTCCTTATGACACGCGGCAACATTTGCAAGCTGAAGGTGATGTCTGGCTTCTTCCGTGTGGCCATAACCGCCCCATCTCCATTGCCAGCCAGCGAGAGCGAGGCTCTGGTGGTTGAAGCTATTCAGATGGTGGAATACGACAGTCTGATGCAAGCACATGAAAAACTGAAGGGGTTCAACTGGTATACAAGAATGCATTTCCCGTTCCCGGCCTACGTCTGTCTGTTGACCGAACTGCGGACCCGAACGACAGGCGACCTCTGCGAACGAGCCTGGGAAACCATTTTCGAGCATGCAGAGCGGAAGAAGATGACCACCACTACAAAGACTCCTTTACACTTATCCTTCAGTGCACTTTTCGTAAAAGCATGGGATGCTAGAGAGGCAGCCGAGGCTGCTAATGGCCGCACTCTCGCACCGCCTAGACTCATTACTCTCATGCGACAGATCGACGCTCGGATGCCTAAGAAAACAAAAGACAAGACGCCGCTCCCAACACCATCGCCTACAATCCCGATAGCCAGCGTACAGTATGCCCCTGCTGCTCCTCCTCCACCTCCTCCAGCCTCCGCCGCACCGCCTGGCAACATGATGCCCAACCCCATGTATCCTCAAGCCATGTTCAACAATATGCAACCTCAGGACATCAACAGACAATTCTCTACCGCATTCCCCGATGTTAATTTCGGCGGCGAGATGGATTGGAATTATCTAGTACAAGAGTATGGCGGTTTCATGCCTCCGCAGAGCATGCCACCGGACTACGGTGCCCCCATGGTGCATCAGGACCCTTCACAGGTCGTCTCTTGGCACTGAGTTAGAGTGTACGATGGAATGTGCCTGAACGGCTTAAAACCAATGTGCTTCGATGACGATGATGATCATGACCTAAGATTCTTTTCCATATGTTGGGGGAAAACATACCCAGATTTACATAGTCTTCGTTTCGTGTATATTATATTATATACCGCATCAATCTGAGCCGAAGTGTACGAGTTTCTGCATGGCAATCATCCGATTCAGTGCAATATATATCAAAGCTGTTAACTGTCGTAGGTGCCCGGAACCCACCTCGTAGTGGTGGTACATCCAGGAGACATAAGGGGCTCATGCATTATTAATGTATACGCCTCCGGGGACTCGGCACTTGGTGTTGCTCGTGGCGCTCAGGATAAGCAGATTACTCCCTGCTACTGTCGCGTGAGAGGCCTCTATGATGTCATGTCTTCTAAGCAGAACAAGCAGCGCTCCAGACTGTATATTGCAAGTAAGGTATCATTAAACAACCTCAATCTTGCCCGGGCATCATACCGCAAGGTACCTTAGATACATACGAGGGTCAGTAGAGAGGTCATAGGTACATGCGCCTAAACGAAGACACAGGACAGTCACATAGGCAAGGTGTTAGATGAAGAATAGTGGATGAGTGGCAGCTGTAGATTTCATTGATGGGTGGTTTGTAGTGAGATGCTAGCCAGTCAAAGTCCCCTTCAGATCCTGTAGATCACATTACTATGTTCTCCTATGGTGGCTAGCTCTGTGCTATGTGCCACTAATTATCCTCCTGTTCCAAGCCCTGAACCCCTCTTTGCTCCTCCCCCTCATTGCCCTTGAGGTATGCCTTGTCGTGCCGCTGCCCGGTGGATAGGTTGTTGTTGTTGTGGTCTTCGAGAGCTCGATCGTGATGCTTCTTGTCGGAGCTAGTCTTCGGTATCTTGAGGCTGCCGCCTCCGATCGGTGTGCTCTGGGCAGGCTGTGACTGTGATGTGTGAACAGTGAGGAACCAGGGGATGGGAGGAGGGGGAAACAAACCTTGAGATGCAGATCGCTGCATTATCGACGAGAGAGCTGGCATGGAACTACCCAAACTCCAGCACAGGCATCGTCCAGGCCACCCGCCCCTGAGGAGTAAACTGGGGACCGGTTCCGGGCCTCCACCGTCAGCCAACCAAGCGCTTTCCCTGCATGAAATCGAACACCAGATGCGGTATGCAGCAACCCGAAGTTGCGCTCGACTTATACTTGGTGAAACGAAGTCGCCGACAACAGTGTGCCAAGCCGAAGAGCCATGTGCGATCTCGTGGAGATGCTGGATTCAGGACGAGGCCGTGCTGGCTAGTCAGGTACAGGCGAGAGGTGGATCGGGCTTTGGCGGTACTGAGGACCCCGCAGACCACAGGAGGATTGGGCAGTAGGGGAGCTGTGGGATGGATGGGCAGTAAGGCGACGTGGGCAAGATTGATGTTGTCATTGTGTGGATGGGCTGAAGTGGGGGAGGGGCTGTTGTTAGTAGATGGTGATGATGAGATGTGCGACAGATGAGAGATGAGAAGAGAGATGACAATGAGAATGGTGAACATGCCTGTTGTTGTCGTGCCAGCTACTGTTGAAGTCCTGCGAAGAGGCCGTGGTAGGTAGGTGGTTTGTTTCTGAGTAGGTAGGTTTGTTGTGTTGTCATGATGACCAAGGGTCAGGATGATGATGATCGTGTGACGAAGACATTGGATGATGAAGGCCAAGGATGACCAGGTATGGTAGGATGGTTGGATGGTTGGATGGTTGGGATGGTATGATGGTTGTGGGATGAGAAGAAGGAAGAAAGGAAAGGGTCCAAGAACCCGAAGCTCTGCGTCCTTAAATCCATAATCTGGGTGGGTCCGTTCTGTCGCACAATCACTCGTTGCCCGGGCAGATCGCAAACCCGGGCAACGAGCGTTGTGCAGTGGTGTTGCGGCTGCTGGAGCATCCCACTAAGATCTGGGGTTCAGCCAGTGCAGATCGTGTGGGGACTGGCCAATAGGAGAATTTAGAGGACTCGTCCGGGGCGGGACGTACCACATACCCACTGTAGAGCCGCAACGGGGATTCATGCAACCACTTTGATCTGATTTGTCATTGGCCAACCAATTTACCCAGCAGCGACTCAATCGCATACATTTTCTTGATTGGCCACCGGGTACACCTGAATTGCTCTGTCTGCTGTCGCCCTCTATCTTACCTTACTTACAGAACAACATAGGAACGTCACAGGCTGCGGACCCACTGATCGACTCCCCTTGACATTGCAGGCCCCGATCCGAATTTTGTCATTGGCCAAACCACTCCTTGTCTTCGAGGCGGTGTCTCACGGCAGAATTTCTATTGTAACCAAGTACCCTTACCCAGGCCTAGAAAGACCCCTTGAATTCGGCACAGGTACGTACACTAATCTATTACTGCTTGATCTTGATTTTTGATTGGTGCAAGCATTGATGCACCGTTTGAAACGTTGTGCACTACAGCATCTCACCTTACCCACTGCCACGAGACCAACAAGCCCCGAACCTTCACTATTTTAGCTGAACCCAGAGCTACTGGCCCAGCGCCATGGAGCCGGTGCCATGGGGTTCGACGGGGAGTTTTGTCGATCTTGATTTTTCATTGGTCCCAAGCATTCACGCGCCGTTTATACCCACTGCCACGAGGGCGACAGGCCCCGAACCTAACTCAGTTAGCTGAGTTCAACTGCACTTCAGCTACTGGACCAGTCCTATGGGCCTGGGTCCAACGACTCCCAGTCGCCCGTTGATCCTGGGCATCTTGCACCGAGCGCCCGTCACCATCTTCGTGGCAGCTGCCTGAGGCCGGATTATGATTTGCTTGCTTCCAAGCCTGCGTACCACATCTACTCATGTAGTAACCTAGTACATATCATGTTTACTTGTAATTCATGAACTCCTCGTCCAAATAATGCATTATTTGTAGGACTCGCTCAATGCACCGGCTTGCTCACGGGCTACTCATAGTTTGTAGATCGGCGAGATAATGGCTTCAATTCGAAAATTCGAAATACCAGGTAGGTGAACAACATTATATATCGTGAATACGTGATAGATCTACACAAGGATCCAACAGCTGACCTATCTGTCGCGTGAGAATCCCAGTGATCGGACTAGGGGTTTGTTGAGCTTTTAAATACCTTGAGGCAAAGCAAGACTTTGCTAAATCTACCCTGTAACTTGATTTTTTTCAGCATGAATCGTCTGAGACGAGCACCAGTGAGAGCGTAAGCAATCGTCACAATGATAGCTTGGAGGTACGACGCGATTTGTGTGATGAGATATGGCGGAAGTAAGGGGATTGCGCACGACGAGAACGTGTGTCAGTTGTTTTCGATGTGGACTCATGATGTACGCTTGTATTTACTTTGGAGTTGACAAGACAACAGCCCACGAGCAGTTGATAGAGCCTGTAATTACTAGAACGTTCACGCAGATATAAATCATCTACCACGGTGTTTCGGTCCATATATCCGTGTCATCGTCTCCGAATGATTCTTGTATGTCTACGTCTTCGGACCATATAGATCTGAGGGTGCCAAGGTAGCGTCAAGTTATCAAAATCAGTTTAGAGGACCGACGAGTAAGGATTGCATGGGAAGTGACTCAGTAATGAGTATCTAATGTAGATTGAGCTGGGTTTGTCTTATGTACCGCCTCTGGTCTAAAATATCCCAATGGCATCCAAGGCTATCAAGCATCCGTTGGTCTCACGCCCAGTTATAAATGTGATACAATCCTCGCAACAGACATCATGTGTAACCCAATCATCTATACTGTCATGACCATCATCAACGTCGTCTATCTTGCTATTTGCGAACAAATTTTAACTCTATATCGCGCAAATAAATACACTGTGCAGAAGGCAAAGGGTATCAAGGGTAATTTGTGTGAAAGAAAGGACTGCCCGACATCATCTCATGAGAATCAGCGGTGTGGTCGACGATTGAGCCAACAAACTCCGACTGTACATCCGCAGGGAGCATTTCCAAAAAGCTGTCGATGATCCCCATATTATATGTGTCCTGACTGTTGTCGCCTCCAACCACACGGACCATGGGTGCCGTGGGCATAGCAAGAGGGTCTATATTGAGTGCAAAGGGATTTGCCCCCTGGCTTCCGTCCGCGCCTGTCGTAACGGGCGCAAAGTCTTCTGGACTTGACCACTGAATTAGAGTCTGCGTTTTGGAAGTGTCATGTACAAATCTTTGCCCGGGATAGAACCATCCACCAGCATCTGATCTCGATTGTGGTGGGGGATTCGGCGGGTTAGGTTGTTGTGGAGTTGACTGTGTTGACTGCTGTGTGCGTTGTTGTGACTCGCGTGTGCGTTCAGCTCTACTCATAAGCCGGCTGATGGGCTTCAAGATTTCGCTTCCGCGCTCGGCGCCGTCACGAATCTTAGTGCGCAACCACACGTCGTAGACTGCACTGGCATAGTACCACGCACGGTCGCACAACGGAGAAGGTGGGCGAGTGCAGATCTCTGAGATCACGAACACGATCGAATACCATTGGAGATATGTTCTCGTATGCCAGTTCCAGCGTTGGAGGCGGGTGTCCGTGAGGACTTCACAGGACGCTTCTAGCACTACTATAGGGTAAGTACGTATTGCGTTTAAAATATGGAGAGATTAATCTCTGGATTTTTCGGTCCGGTAACGAGTAAGAATACTTACTATTGATTGCCGTCTCAAAAAGATGGTCTCGTAAGACTGCTGTACTTGGGGTCTCTGTCGGCTCATCTGGTTGCGGACTGGTCGTTGCATCTGCATTCCTTGCCCGCTCTTCAGCCGCCTGCTTCCGTCTCACTAGCTCAATGTAGTAGAAAAATATCTTGTTGCGCCACACGACGAATTGCGAAACCTTTTTCGTGAGAAAGAGCAAAGGGTCAGCAGTATCACACCGTGTTGCGTACCCCTTAGCCCATTGCTCAAAGTCATCAAGAACCTGAAGCCGGTCTTGGAGGGTGTAACTGTTGTCGGTTCCACGACCTTTGGTGTTGCTGAAGCCGAAGTTAGTTTTCTTATGCTATACGTGTGACAATTGGGGTCATTTGTAAGGGACTAAGTGACACATACCGATACAGCTTTCCCAGCACTGTCATGGCCTCGCATCGGATGTGGAAGAAAGTCATATCGGTAGCACCTTCTCTTTCCTCCGGAAATTCGGTCATGTCCGGAGAGAGATCGGTATCATTTATATTCAAGGGCAACCGAACGTCGAATGTCCCATCCATAATGATGGGCTCACAACCATGGTATTCGGTAGAGCGATATTCAAGGAGATATAGATGATGCCAAATTCGACGGCGGATCTCAGTGTCGAACGGCCGGAGATTGAACAATGTTCCATCGCGGTGGACGCCCATTCCCCGTGCCAAGTGCGCTGCGAGAGCCGTAAGCGACCACACGGTACGTGTTCCGTCGTCCGCCCTCAATACCGATAGATACAACGAGAAAGTCTGTAGTATCAAGAGACTTTTGGTGTTAAGGAAGTTGGCTCGAGCGAGTGCCTGCTCAACAGCAAATCGATACTGCTCGAGAAGAGTGGAGCGTGATGCTGCCAAAAGCTCACTGCACTGGGTTGTGTCTAGACTGATGACGGCAGAGTAGTATATAGCAAATAGGAGCGCCTCGGTCTCCCTATCGAGAGAATCTAGCGACGCGACAGCACTCCAGTAAATGCGAGTCAAGGTTGGCATATGGAATATTCGCACGATGGGCACAATGTTATCCGTGAAGATCTGGTAGAGAGCCACAGACTGTTGGAGCGATGGGTGCAAATGGCGCAGCGAATGAGCAATCGACCTAAACCCGAACAATGCCGCATTCGCTCCCACGCTCGGCGAGCTTCTCGTTTCATCGGAAAAGGGGCTGTCGCCCTCTAGCCTACTTAGATCCTCATCATCGTCATCGTTGGTCTCAAGGAACATGCCTCGCAGTTGCTCGATCTTTCGCCGCGTCAGCTCAATACATGCGGTTACAAACGAAAGACTGAAGTCGTACCGAGTCCGTCAGATCTGCCCACATAGTATTGCTCACATATCGTGTGGACGATTCGTCTACAACTAGGCGGCCAAGATCTTGTGTCACGCCGCCACTCTCGGAGCTTTGAGCATTGGCGGCCTGTTCCGACAGCCTGGATCCTCTTGTCGAAAAGGCATTTTGCAGTCCAGAGGGAGAATCATAGAGGGCGTTTTCACGGTCTTTGGCCTGATGCTGTAATCTTTTTATCGTGCCCTCTAACTGCGAAAGGCGATCTAGAACTTTCGTGTCTACAGGCTGTCTAGGTCTTTTGGCTGCTCGCCCCGCGCCAGGCGGATGGACGCATGTGGCTCCCGACTTTATGCAATTGGAGCATGGTTGGCGACGGTCGCATTTTACTTTGCGCTGCCTGCATAGAACACAGCTCCGGAGATGTACAGGTTGCGCCAGAGTGGAAGCAGCTGAGACACTGCCCGTATTTTCAAGCGCAGGGGACCTCGCCTCATCCGCAGGCGACGACTCGGCGGTGACATTAGATGTGTCCATTGCTAGTCTTCGGGTTCTGACATCAGACCATGACTCGTGGGCGAAGAGGAACGACTATCCTGTCTCCTGCAATGAGCGAAGGTAAGATGTGGTCAATTACAAAGCATTGACATGGCTGCGCCCGTTGACAACTCCATCCTTTTCGTACCTACTTGAGTCAGACCGAACGCTTCAGTAGAGGCATATGATTCGATAAGTCCACGACGATCGATCTAGTGCCGCTCAGCTCCAGTAAACGAGATCTTTACGTACCACAAGCGCGAGGAAGAGAAGTAAATCAAATGATTCAGAGGTCCTATTCGAATAGCATGACAGTCTAGTCTATTAGACTAAGCACCGTTGGTTGTGTAAACCCAGATATTGACTTTCACGCATTATCACAAAGTGTCTTGTGACCCTCGGACGCGGAGGAAACAACCGGGGATATCGGCAGAGACGGACTTTTGAACCTTTCCGAGTGGCAAGGACCTTACATGGACGTAGGACATGAAACGGTTTCGCTTTCAAAACCAAGGTCTTGATATCGCTTCAATCGTCTCAAAAAAAAAAGGCGATTTGAGATGTGTCATATACTTATAGATGACATGAAAATGTGTATCGCGCAGTCAGGAAGACAAAATGCGAACGGGCGAAATACACCTAACATTCTGTGACCAACAAACACGCAGATTACTGTGCCCGTGAGAGCAATGACGTTTAAAAGCACTTGCGCCCAAAACCTACAAGAAGCATTTTAACTGTTCTAATAACGTACCACATATGTGCCTGTGTCTACCTTGACATGACCGCTCTAGAACCCAAAGTACGATGATAATAAGGAATAGATTATCACCTCTCACATTCTCATCACGACAATATCTCAAAAGACCGTACTCCCGTTCCATCATGGGCAGCCACGCCAAGGGGACGATACATTTCGGCCCCTTCGAGGTCACGACACAGGTAAGCCACCATCCACATAATCAACACCAATTATGGACAACCTCAACTCACAAGAAAACAGGTCTTCCTGACGACACCGCACTCATTCGCCGTAGTGAACCTCAAACCGCTACTCCCCGGCCACGTCCTAGTGTGTCCAAAAACACCTCACAAGCGGCTCACAGATCTCACACCACCAGAGCTAACGGACCTCTTCTCAGCCGTCCAGCGCGTCCAGCGGATGCTAGCACAGCACTACTTCACACCCTCACTCCCAGACTCAAAACAAGCCACCCCACCATCCACAGATTCAGGCTCCTTCAACATAGCAATCCAGGACGGCATCGAAGCAGGTCAAACCGTGCCCCATCTGCATGTTCACGTGATCCCCCGGATCCGCGGCTCGACATCAAAGAACCCAGAAACAGATGGCGACGCCCTATACGAGTCCATGGCCGCCGAGCCGGGCAACGTCGGAGGTGCGCTTTGGGACCGAGAACTGAAAAGTCGGCCAGAGGCCGGAGGCGCGTTCCCGCGGATCGAGGACCAGGATCGGATGGCGCGGTCAATGGGTGAGATGGAGGCCGAGGCAGATGTGTTTAAGAAGGTATTAGCGAGCATGGATGATGGTGCGGGTGTCGTCAATGGTGATGGTCCCAATAGTGCTTCATGAGACAACGACCGATGCGTAGGGCACTGCATCCAATCCTTTTAGATTTAGAACTACTGGCCTTCCGAATACCACGTGTGAAATCTGCCACTATAAGGCAAGTGACAGTTTTTACGGCAACCAGCCAAGCTTAAATCTCAGTTTGAAGAACAAACGACGTGCATACATTCGTCTCCTTCTGTAAAACCTGCATGGCGCAAGCTACTTAAGACATCCACGTGGCTCCAATCAATCAATCATAGCGAAATGCCCAACGCATTACACGCTCAATATCCCCATAATTAATACATGATCTCAGAAGTTCGCGACAGTCCAACGCCAGTCCCATATGTGTTAGTGAAACTCCACCCATCATATCAGGTACCTCTGCCCGACGTCTCCATTAGACCAGATCCCACGTACACCAAATAGCCCAGCTCATCGAAAAACACCCGCTCCCCTTAATCCTGAAATACTCGTCCTTCGTGACTCCTCTGGCGTCGTTACCGTTCAGAACGGTGAGGGCAAACAGCTGGACTTTCATGCCGGGAGCTCCCAGATCCCTAGACGGAATATCACACCACCACCAATACTTCCCGTCAGTCTCCAGCGGCACCAGGTCTTCTTTCCGGCCATCGACGCCGTGAATCTTGAGGAGGAGTAGGTATGGCGGCCCTTTCCCATGTTTCTGATGCGTCCAGTGCTCGCAAACCTTCGAGAATTGGAAACGAACATTTTCACCGCTGTATACCGGAATATGCCTTGCCGCAGGACTATATTCATACTCGGAAAGACCTTCTTCTGCCGCGTTACCGCACCACTGCGGTTTGGGCACCCCCGTGGGTCCTATATAGTATTCCGGCCACGGCAGAGCCCTGCCATCCTGGCGGAAAAAGTGCCGATCATCGCTTGGGTAATGCGATTCGCCAAACCTCTCGTTAGTAAGCGTGAACATTTTTGGATTGAATGCTTTGTTGAATTTATTCTCGCCGACATTGCCAGCGCCCCAACACGCATCTAACAGTTTCCACTCTCCATTGTCGATGCGCACGGCGTTCCACGCATGGCCTGTGGCATTCTTGGGAGGCGGTGGCTGTCCCTTCTCAAGGGGCGTATAGCCATACCCCTTGCCATGACCAACAACCATAACACATTCTAGACCCGCTCTCTCTGCAATGGCACGGTAAACTTCGGCATAGCCCTGGCAGACAGCCTTGCCCATGAAGATGGTCTCGTTCACGCTATGAGACTTGACACACTTCCCAAAGAAGTCTTCGACGTTGTAGGCAATATTGTGGTGGCACCATGTGAAGATGGCGCGGGCCTTGTCTGTGGCGGACGGGAAGGGCGAGCAGAGAACATGTGCTAGATAGCCGACGGGATCATCTCGTGGTAGCGATTGATGTGGATATCGAGCAGCAACGTTGTCTGGGCCCGAGAAGTCTCTGCAAATCATACAGCCGATTGTCTGATCGGTAGCAGTCGTACGCACCGCTACTGCCTCGACCTGAGCAAAGGAGGGACGGGAAGAAAGCGGCACCGGAGGCGGCGAGCTGGGGTCTGGTCGGTTCGTAGGCACGGGCGGTGGTCTTGATGAGCCTTGTAGAACCGTCTTTGGTCTCACATAGGCAGAAGCAGGCGGCGGAAGACGACGAGGGAGTGTCGGCGGAGCATCGTCGTCTTGCACAAAGGATGGGGTGGTCGCAGGTCTGGAAGGGAGTCGCGGAATGCCAGGGCGACCAGCCGAGTAGATCGAAGGCGCATCGATAACTTCGGCCCTCTCCCTTTCAGCGGCCTCTTTCGCGGCGTGGGCTTCCCTTTCCTTCCGCGATGGGGGTAGAGGCGGGAGTTTGGCTTGATCAAATGACGGCGCGAGGACTCGCCTGGCTGCCGGCGACTCGGCTGTGGCAGTGTTTGTTCTCGACAGGGACAAATTGGAGATGCTGGACACGTGTGATACTATGGATGAATTGGAGTCTCTCCTTATGGCAAGCTCGTGTGTGGGCCGACGCGGTGGGAGAGTCGGGGTGGCTTGTGAGGAGCTCTTGCGAGTAGGCAGCGGCGGAATGGATGGCGTCTTGCGCATAGGCAAGGCGGGAGACGTCGCCACGGCAGGCTCTGGGGATTTGACAGGAGGCACGGGAGGAGGCTCTCTCCTCTGTGGCCGAGATGGGATTGTAGGCGTGGCCTGCACTGACTCTACAACTACATTGGGAATCTTCTTAGTGGGAGGCGGAGGCGGCGCTCGTTTGGCTATCGCGGGCGGAGGTGAGCTGAAGTTCTTCTGACTGTTTAAGGCAGCGATGCGGTCGGCGAGAGAGTTGAAGACGGGCTCTTGGATCTCAGCCATGACTACGGGTTAGTCGTAGCTAGCCGACTTGACTCGTGTGATCAGAGACGAAGTACCTAGAGGTAAGACGTGCGGAGTGAGGCAGACGAGGTTCGCGGCGCGCGGCGCAGCGAACAATTAGGTTTGGAAGTCCGAGGTCCTGAAGCGGTACGTGGGACAGATATCATACCAGGGCGCTGTAGTCCGAAAGTCCTCTCTCTACGGTAAAAGCGTGGTTCGTAGTCTCGTGTCACGTCGATGGGTAGGATTTGCAAGAAGAGAAGAATGGGATTTCTGTTCGTTCGCACACGGATCAGCAAGTCGGCATGGGAAACAGGAGGCGGAGCAGACTGGCGGAGACCATCGCCAAGCACAGCCCTGTGACGGTGCAACATTAGCGGGCTCGGCCCCGCTGCTCGCCGCGACTTTCTAAGAAAAGAACACCACCACTGTCGACTGACTCGCCCACCAGATCTGCCAGTCTACTCTTGATGGACTCCTAAATCTCATCTCAGCCATGTGGCATTCTTAATCGAACACCACTTGAGAGGTACTGGCAACATAGCACGCGAGAATTGGCCGGGACTGATGAAACAGCCTAATAACTGAATGAACTGATGTGATAAAATATGTACGGCTCAAAGCTATTCGATGAGTACTACTATTTCGTAGCCATCAAAGATCCTACTAGGTCCACGGCCGTATCCTAATTGCCAATCATAAAGCTCAATAAATCATCCAATGCGTCCGGGGTATATAAGCACTCGTAGTTAAAGAACCATCCGTCATGAACAAGCGCGCCAAATCCCAAATTTTACGTTATGAATGCCTTTGAGGTTTCAAACTTGTAGTTCTGCCGCCGAGAGGAAGAATAACCCAAACTATCGTCAACCAAAATCAGGGGGGTCAAAGCAACTCTGTTTCAGACTCCTTAAAAATCGCGCCCTCAACGGTACCTCACACAGCTATCCGAGTACCGCTGAGCTCCGCGTATCCGGGGAGTTCGCTTTGGAAGTCAATGTTAGGCACTGACATAGCGCGAGGCTGTAGGAACGGGTCTGTCTCTAGTTCCGCATCTTGCATTGCCGCCTCGAAAGTGGGCAGCCCAGTCGCGTCGACACGGCTGCCCTGTTGGGGTGCGACTCCGACCTGTAGCGGTACCGAAAGCGTGATGTTGGTACTTGATCCCGCCGATGTGGACAACGTGACCGTCATCGACAGCACGTACACTCGTGATGTGATGCACGAGTGGAATGTAGGCACAAACTGCCTCTTGGCCACTGGCAGCTCGATTGGCAGCTGGATCTTGGCTCCATAGTAGTACGGGGCCCCCTTATTAGGGCGTGCACGTCTGCCCTGGCCGGACGACGCGGCAGCCGCCTGGTCAGAGTCTGAGAGCATCTCCGAACAGTAGCCCGAGTCTCGTCTCGCCTGCTCTGAGATGCGGTGCTTCCAGCTGACTTTCTCCATGGACGCGGTAGGGAGGGAGACCGATCCCGTGTAAGAGCCTCGACCCTCACTGCCGTAGCTGCGACTCCAGTCCTTGAGGTTGGGATACTGGTTGACGCCTCCTGCGCTGTAGTACGTCACTGCTGATATCTTCGACGAAACGCCCGTAACTTTGGGCGGCTGAGATTCATTTGACGTGGGTTCGAACACCAGGTCCAGTTCCCCTGATGAGAGCATAGCGGATCGGCCATCGCAGTCGAGCATGACGGGCGCTGGTTGCTTTGCTGACACAGTGACCTTGCCCGATTTCGCCGATATAATCGACTTCCTCAGTGTTTTCGTCTTGGACACGACGTACAGCTTATCATGCTTGGTGACGACCAGAGGTGCATCCTCGGGAACCACTGGTAGCACCTTGATTTCTTGGGCCCCTTCCATGACCTTTACACTTTGCCTCTCGGCATCGTCGTTATACGCCCTCGCCCTGATTTGGTACGTGACCCGCGACATGAGCGGAGCGAAATCATCTTTCTCCCAGGTCCCAAGCGTTGGTGGTAGCCTCACGTGCTGTTCTTTTAGGGTTTCGTTCGATACACGGTGACTGCAGGCATTGATGGTGAGCTGATCAGGGATAACGAAGTGAAACGGAATCGTGTACGTGTTTCCGGCTTCGAATCGCCGTGGCTCGGGGTAGCATTCTCTCGGGATCGGCATTGTTAACTTTAGAAATGTGTGAGATGTCGCCTGAGGAATCGAAACAGCGTCGATACGTGTCCTGCTTGTTCCTAATAACAGGATCTGCAGTAAATTGAAGTCCAAATCTTGGTGCACGTTGACCTCGACATGTCCCGATACTACGGATGACGTCGAATAGATTTTGGATTGATAATGGTTATCGATATGAACAACCATTGTGCTCTTTGCGGGCGAGCTCATCCTACGTGTTGGCTCCATGGTTGCCGACATCTTGATGTTGTCGTAAATCTAAGCTAGAATTTGTAGCGTTGTGTAGCCGTGGCAACTGAGGTATGTATTGAGAATCGAGACAGAGGAGGGTGGCTGAAGAGTGAGGGGTGATGTGAGACGGATGTTTGCTTTAGGCTTGTCAACGCTTCGTTTGATGACGAACCCCCTCCTGATCAACAGTGACTGGTGGTGACGGTTGATAACTTGGAAGTTATGTATGTGGTTGGCGAGGTTGGCGAGAAATATAGACGGGTTTATTATATCATTCGCACAGGAGGACAAATGCAGTCCATTCGTTATACAACCCAAATTCAGTATGTTGTCACAGAGCCATCAAAGCAAAACGTGGTGGCGATCCGAGGATCTATATAATAGATGCAGGCGTTCATCCATACTGTAAGTTGGATCGCCTTGCGTCAAGGGCTTGGGCCCGCTTTCGGATTTAGTAATACTCCAACCTCCCTAGCTCGCCTACAGTAGCTACGCCTTTGGCTCGACATGACATGGCGATGTGCGTTGGATCAAACTGTACAGTCTCTACAGTCCCGGTCTTTCGATGGAGTACACAGCCAGTGGATTCCCAATTGACTCACGCTGATGTAGTCTTCCGGGCGACGTTAGCTCAAGCATGAAATTTCGCGAAATGGTGCGATAAATCTCGGTTTGCGACCTGAAACATCTCCTCTGCCGCCCTGGCTGGCGAACTGACGTAAGAGACTGAGCACTCCGTCCTTCGGCGCTGGTTCGCTGACAGTCAGACTGGGTCATCGCATGCCGCTTTTTCTCCAGCCGAGCTTCTCTTCGGTTACGGAGTTCAGTCTATCGTCTATGAAATTTTCGCAACGCTTTACCTCCAACAGATTCTCTTTGTCACAGAATTGCCAATGTGAGCCAGAAATAGATTACTAGGAAGCTTTAGTCTACCTACCTTAGGTAACCACTACTCCGAACTACTACTCCTTACATCGCGACATTCGCCTCTTTCACAATATCGCGTCAGAGCTTGACCAGGTGCTTTGAAGATTAGAGCCATCATTCGAGTTGGAGTCACACGCGTGCACAGAAGCTCCAATCACGTTTGCCGCCCTTTCCAAATGGAACTGCAAGGTGGATTGTGAGGATTGCGACGGTGGAGCCGATGGAAAGATAGTCGCATTTTCAAGAGATCTTGCATTCCATTCCGGCATGGTCCAAGCCCCCTGTAGATGGCAGTCAGGAGTCAGGACTCAGGTGAGCCATCGCGAGACCTCATATCGGCTTCTGGCCTATTTCCTTGGTGCGGTTCGGGAAAGATGGTACACTCCCGACTCCTAAAGCGTCTTTCCCGAAACTAAGGTAGTTTCCGCAGTCCCAGACCCCCAGGAGGTTGGAACATTCGAACATGCATGTACTGTACTCTGTATGCCGTATGTGGTCTCACATCTTCATACCGCAGCCATGCCCTCTTGCGGAAAGGGGCCATAGCGAAATACACCCAGCCACTGCTCGTCCCCCTCAACATCTCATCTTTGCCCTCACAACCTCTATGTTGACCACGACAGGAAGAGTATAGGCTTTTTGGAGCGTTGTGCCGCCGGCACTGTTGCCGTGTGTCACACGTGGACGTTCTTGTCAGCTATTGGCGTCGACGCTATCACAGATAGTGTACAAAGTTCAAATGTGAGACCCGTTGCATTTCGTCTCCACCGGTGTTGGATCGGAGCCTGGAGGCGGCGATCGCTGTCTCCTGCCGTTAGCTACGACAATGCGGAGAATGCAGTTGTATGTGGAGAATACAGTTTATGATCCTGCGCATTGAACCCACGGAGATGTGGGCATTCATGTGTCAACTTTCAAGCATGCCATGAAAGTGAATGGGGATGCGTTTTTCTACCAGTGACAAACTTGGTTGCAGAAGCTATAATCTGTATTGAGCATTCCTATAAAGTTCGAATAGCCTTTTCACAGATCTATCTTTCAACGACATCCCGAAGGCAAAGTCATGTAGCCAAGATCTTGGCCGCTGGCTTGGCTGACCCTTGGTAGGGGAAGCGCCAGGAGAATTCCAATCCGCTGGGATCACCGTCCCACATGAGCGCCGGTGCCAAGCATGACTTCTCGGCTTGCTCGCACACTAACGATGCCCTGACTTCGCTTGAGTCATAGTGCATTTCTCACGCCCTACGGATTACATAATAATCTTTACAACGCCTTTGAAATGACATCTGGTGGTTTTTCTGACAAACAATCCTCCACATTGTAAATGCTGGTTATGCGGATGGCTAAGATCAGCGCGCCCCTATGGCTCAGTGGTAGAGTTTATCACTTGTAAACACGCAAGTTATGATACGGTCCTTCGTTCGATCCGGAGTGGGGGCAAGCCTATTTTCCTTCTTTTTGCACAATTATGTATACCGGTCAGACGCCGTGCATACGCTTCGCACCACTAATCTACGAAGGATTTGAGACCATATCCGTCTACGACGGAGGTCCTCAGCGTTGATGTTACAATAACAAATGTTGGCTAAGCGACTAAACTCCAGATCATTTCACGAGCAACACCATTCGCTGTCTACTCACATTAATACAGGATGGAATATTATTTGACACGTAATCGCTTCGAAACCAAGTAACCACATTTTTTGCTCATTTCTCTAGTTTATCCATCATCGAAAGTAACGTTTCGCCATGTAAGACTTGATTTGCACGACAATCAGTCAAGCAGTCTAGATCATGAACAAACGACACCGGCATTGCGAATATATAGAATTGGAATAACTCACATGCGCGTCTCTCGTTGGTACTAAAAATTCGATCTTTGTAAGACGATGAATAATTCTTGAGTTGAGCTATACTGCCATTATGATGGTATGGTCAATGTAGAGGCTTGAACACGGTGAACGACTTTGTCGAACCCAGCAAATTAAATATAATGCTATGCAGAATCCCGTCTTACCAGTAATGCCGGTACCTATTATGATTTTCGGGTGGTGCCTTCTGCGTAACACAGATTATTCAGTATCGTGACTCCCGAAAGAACGAGACCCTAGAAAGAATAAAACATGCAAGATGTAATCATGTCTTTCAGCCCCTTTAGAGTAGAAGCCTGCCGCTACGTAATAGTACGCGAGCTCATCACGACAGTTGTTATAAAGACATAACCACAATAGCGGATTCGAACCCCCTATGTCTAAGTTACGAAAGCGACTCAAACAGTCAAGCCAGATGGCCAGTTGTTCAATAACTGCCCTGCTTAACCAATTAATAAACATGCTGCACCTGCGTTCTGAATCCATTAGCTGCTGGAAACTCGACATTGAATGTTACAAGGTAAGTCGCCTGGGATCGTACCTACCTCCCTGTTCGGCTGGTACCTTGGAGCACCGTAGAATAGGTCGTATAAGTTGCCTTATGTAGAAATTGTGATCCGACCGACACCCTCGAGAAGCACCGGAAGACGACACAATGAATTCATTGTTGGAGTAGTCATTGTTTTGTTGAATGTATAGGCATATTAGCTCTATTCTCGTGGATAGATAAGCCGGTTGATTGCTATGATCTTGAATGAGAATTTATCTATTCATCGGGCACGTTACTCTAGCTGGACATACCATCTATTCTAACTCCCGCTGTCCCTTTTTCAAAGATCATTGCGCCTGAACTCATTCTATGCCACCCTTTATGCACCGGATTATAACTATCCACATAGACAGATCAGCGGCCTTGATCCTACCTAGGCTAGCCATGCTTCGTCAGCTCCAGCTAATGTACAACATGATTCCAGCACCCAATGCAACAGCCGCGAACTGTGTTACCATTCTCCTCACCTCCAGTGCCTTATCTGGGCCTGTCTCTAATAACTCGGGTATAACGGCGACAGTGCCAACATAGAGAAATGTGCCGGCGGTGAACGGGAGAAGTAAGTCACCAGGCGTTAAGCTAGTACCCCAGATACCCCCTGCCAATCCGATACTTCCTTCGGAACTGCTATTGCCTCCAAATTCTTGGACAGCGATTCCGATCAATGTGCCCAAGAGAGCTCCTATAGCCGTCACGAACTGCGCTCCCATCGCTTGTCTCTTGGAGAAGCCGGACTGGACAAGCAGCGCAAAGTCGCCAACCTCGTGCGGTATCTCGTGGAAGAACACAGCTACCGTCGTAGTAGCGCCAATGGCAGGGGAAGCGTAAAACGAGGCCGCCATCGCCAACCCATCTGTGATGTTGTGTGTGAAATCGGCGCTGGGTCATGTCAGCAAGTGCGCGGTAGCGAGGGAAAACTACAGGCCTACATCAAATTTAGATAGCCACCCAGCTTCACGCTGGGGTTCACCTCTTTCGTCACAGGTTCCGTCTTCTCAACGGCCTCAGACTTATTGCTTCCCTTCTTGCGATTCTTCGCCTCCTGAGTATCAAGCTCTACCGAGGTTGAAGTCGCAGATGAATATTTCTGGTGGTCATGGCTTTCATGATTATGGGTATGTCCTTCACCACCGGTGGCGATTCGCAGCCCCTTGTCCATTGCGACGAAAGTCATGAATCCAACCATGATAGCGAGCCCGAGCACCAGGTTACGGTTCGGCTCGACAAGGACGAATCGCACGCCAGCCGGCTCATCCTCCCCAAGGAATATTTCAGGCAGCAAATGGAAGAGAGTATCTCCCATCAAACCACCTACCGCAAAGGCAACCATAACGGACAGCGATGCAGGATCGATGTTGGTCGGGCATAGTGCGAGCAAGAAATTCGGGGGTCCGGAGATGTAGAGAGTCGCGAGTAGGGCATTGACGGCAGGGCTGCCGGGGAAGAGAACTGCGAAGATTCTTGAGGCCAAGGTGGAGGTGTCAGAGGCGCTGGCGGCCTTGACGGCATTGAGTTCTTGTACCACGCTACATGTCTTGGTTGGAATCTTAGTAAACGGAGTGCCGTCGAGAGAAAGTGTCTAGTTGCTTACTTGGAGTTGTTCGTGTATGGAATCGAGGGTCAAGGCATGTGTCGCTGCGGCATTCTTCTTGACCTCCGAAGCAAGCACAAACGCTGCAAAGATGAAGAGCGATAGCCAGTATCTAGCGTGTTTGTATGCCATTCTGAGAGGGGCTATATCGTACCCGGAGTACAATATCTACTTGAAGATCGTGTAAAGAATAACATGTCGATCTATTTCAGCTCCTTTTTGGCGCTCCGAACAATCCGCAGTGCTTGGCCATAGCTCCGTCGTCGGGTGCCTCCCGTCAGCTCTTCACGGGTATCTCCGCACACATTTAGCGCCGTTTTCGAGCCCCTTGCGTGAGCCTTGAAAGTTGAGGTGAAGGAATTTGGAGATGGCCTCCAGTTGACGCGCCCTGGCACTTCCCCGCATACCTTACCTAAGACAATCCCTTGCTGCCAATGGCCCTGAAGTCAGCCGAGTAACCTCAGGAGCCTGGATTGCATGCAGTTCGAGCTCTGCACTGTACCCCAAGTTTTTCTTCATTTCTCCGCAATATCTGATATCGTCCTTCAAGTTCTTCTGCCTCGACCGCGTGGAACTCAATGATCCATTAGGTACAGACGGGACTGGGAAGTCCTAAACTCTGTAAATTGTCAATTGACCGCTTTGTCTTGTCGAGACATCTCATAGTAGGGCTCTAGGCACCAGTTGATAACACGGGGTGTCCATTGAGAGGTATTCATGGGAACTTGATTACTGGACTTTACGTCGCCTGCTTGACAATCTAGAAACACTGCAGTGTCCCAATCGTGTAGGGAGATGATGCTTTGCTGCATGCTCCGTATTATTCTGCGATTAACACTGGATCGCAGGCGACATACATGTATGAACCTGCAGCATTCTTCCATCTGGTTCGTGGCCCCAACTAGACATCCTCGACATCCTACTGCTAACCACTTGAATCCACCAAGTGGCTAGGTCGAGACCCTTTCCTTGATGAAAGTAACAACTGAGCGGTTCGGGACGTTTTCGATCAGCATCGAACCACGACCCGAGGCACAGCATTCCATTCGCAAGAGGTATCTCTCAGCTACAGCACAGTCGGTCTGCCTGCCCAATCGCAACTCAGTTCGCCTCGAACCATAAACGGCCCTATGGCCCGATGCTATGGCGTGCTATGGATGGGGGGTATGGGGTAGCTTCCCCGCAAACTCTCTGTGCTGCCCCGGTTTATGATAGGATTAGTAGGAGGCTCGGGAGGGACTCTACGAAATAATGCTATCATGGCTATCGTCAATTGAGAACCCCACGATGACCCCGGTTGATCTCTCCATCATGGCAAATCACCCCTGTATTCGGTCCGAAATTCGACTAACCTCTCGAAATATGGCCGAGCGATGCCTACTAACGCTTCGACAACGAACAAGATCCCACGCTAGCTCTGCAGTAACGGTGGCCAAGTGCTGTTGAACAAGTTAAACCATGTCGCATGAGGCAATCCAAAAAAGTGTAACCAGTGCGTGAATCAGGTTTCCATACATAGGATCTTGTTGATATAATAGCAAGCAAGCCACAACAGGCGTGTCGACTGGAGTTGGTCCTCTATCTCTACTGCTTCCGTGTCTGTCGCTTTTCAAAAGATGAGTCCTTTCTCGATCAAGTCCGCCCTAGGGTTGGCAATGCTCGCTGCTTGCAGAGTAGCTACTGCTGATAGCCTCGATGACTTCGTTACGAAGCAGCGTGCCGTATCACTTCAAGGTGTGCTGAACAATATCGGTCCTGATGGCTCTAAGGCGTCTGGTGCTTCTTCAGGCGTCGTCATTGCGTCTCCATCAACTGAGGACCCGGACTGTAAGTCAATGAAGAAAAAAACGGGGTCCAGACTAATTGTCGTATCTAACATATTCAAGATCTCTACACTTGGGTCCGTGACGCCTCGCTCACTCTGAAGATGATAGTCGATGAGTTTTTGCTAGGCGACAAAGAACTCCTGGAGACGATTGAGAACTTTATTCACTCACAAGCTATACTGCAAACTGTCACCAATCCTTCGGGCACGTTTCTTCCCAATGGCCTCGGCCTCGGAGAACCCAAGTACAATATTGATCTCACCCGGTACGAAAGACGCATCCCATGCCTGCAAGACTCTATCAGGTCGTGAAAACAGTTGTACCTTTGAAAGAGAAATCAAATTACAAGAAGCTAAACTGACGCGTGTTGATAGGTATAACGGAGCTTGGGGCAGACCACAAAGGGACGGGCCTGCGCTCCGCGCCATTGCGCTCATAACTTATTCCAACTGGCTCATCTCACATGGCCAGAAGAGCACGGCGAAGACCATCGTCTGGCCTATTATCTCAAATGATTTATCCTATGTCGGCCAATACTGGTGAGTTGTTCCGATTTTCCTTTGTAACCTATCGCCTGAGTCCGAGTCCTCTGAACTAACCAGTAGAAAAGGAACACGACTGGATTTGACCTTTGGGAAGAAGTCCAAGGATCGAGTTTCTTCACTGTAAGTGGTGAAATGTAATCACTTCTTTCATTACCTTTCTTCGCCTACGGACAGAAGATGGAAAAAGATGCCTGTGGTCCGAATTTACCTAGCCAAAAATTCGTCCCCCTATTACATCCGTCATGCTTGAAGATTCATACCTTTACATATGTCTTCAAACGTACCTTTCCCATATCTTTGACTATCAACGAAGCTAATAGTATACTTTCTCATGTTAGACGCAAAACCAATACCGCGCCCTTGTTGAAGGCGCCACGCTGGGGAAGAAGCTCGGCGTCACATGCACTGGGTGCGACCAAGTCCAAAATGTCGCTTGTTTCTTGAACAACGCGTACTGGAACGGAGAGTATTTCATCGCCAACATCAACGTCGATAATGGCCGCGCTGGCAACGAGTAAGTGACGAGAACATCCTATGACCCTTAAAAGCGAAACCATGCGGCTTGTAACATCTAGGGTCGATAAGTGCTAAAACCAATTTGCAACAGTGCAAACACAATGCTTGGATCTATCTCCGTATTCGACGTCAGAGCAAAATGCGACGACTCTAGCATCCAACCCTGCAACAGCCGAGCGCTATCCAGTTTCAAGGCGTATGTCGATGTCTTCCGAAACTCAACTCTATATCCGATCAACGCAGATATCCCCAAAACATCAGGGATTGCGCTAGGACGCTACTCTGAGGATGTGTACTACGGAGGCAACCCTTGGTGAGTTACTCACTCCGTGTGCCTGGTGTTATATCGCAGTTCTCACATCCTACAGGTACTTGATTACATCTGGAGCTGCAGAGTTCCTCTACGACGCAGCTGCACAGTGGAAGTTTCAGGGTTCACTAACAATTGACGAGACTTCGCTTCCCTTCTTCGAAGATCTCTACCCAACTGCACAAGCGAAGAAATACACTGCCTTCGGAAAGAGCCCAGAGCTCCCGAAAATCATTAACGCAGTGACCAAATACGCAGACAGCTTTGTCGAAGTCGTCGAAAAGTACACCCCAGCGGATGGTTCTCTGTCGGAGCAATTCAGCAAAAACGCCTCATTTAGTCCACTCTCAGCCAAAGACTTGACCTGGTCATACGCAGCATTCATCTCCATGGCGGAACGCCGCGCTGGGCAATATCCCCCAAGCTGGGTACCTTCCAACTCATCCACCAGCATACCAGAAACATGCTCCTCCGGATCCACCAAAGGCGTCTACGCCCCAGCAATTGCGGCAGGCGCTCCCAACGTCACCGTCGAATGCACGACGAACGTGAGATTCAACGTAAACGCATCAACATACTACGGCGAGAACATCTTCGTATCAGGAAACTCGTCCGACCTCGGAGCTTTTGATTTCGCCAACGCCTGGCCCCTCGACGCCACCGGCTACCCCATCTGGAGCGCAACTCTCGCGCTCACGCCCGGTCAGACAATCAGCTATGTCTATGTGCGAGCTGAAGACTGCGACCAAGATCCTATCTGGGAGAGCGCTACGGCTAATCGGACTCTGATCGTCCCTGCTTGTGATCCTGATGCGGACTCGGACACGATTGCTATTACTACTGAGGATGCCTGGGATGGGCCGACTGGAACGAGCGGGAATTGCTAAGTAGAATATCAAATAGGTATAACGTAAAATGTAATAGACTTCCTTACTTACCTAGTTTGCGTCTTTCATATCCTCTTCTCTTTTCGCTTTAGCCAGGACGCCGGAGCATATGACAGACAGCTGCTTTTGCTTCCGTTACCCAAAGAATTCATAACCGCCTACTGATAATACAAATGCCACGCTTTGCCTTAACCCATGTGTTACCTAGTACAATTTTAGTGTCAAAGCAGGCATATAGGCAATCGTGATGACCATGATGAGACAGAGGCAAGTCGATATACAAGCCAGACATGACTCAATATCTCATAAATCTAAGAAAAGTAAAAAACATAGGACTGGAAACACGTCGGCCTCGTTTCTGACATCTGTTTGTGCTTGGCACATCTGGGACAATGTGATTGTCTAAAGCAAAGAGCGCGACCGGGAGCGACTTGATGTACTGTGCTTGCACCACTCTCACAAGCTCGAAACAGAAAACGAGGAAGAAAAACTACGACATGGAGCTTAATAGCCGCTCTTGAGTTATGAAGCTGCGCTCTCAACTTGAGAGATGAGAACATAGTGAAAAATGAGAACATGATAAGAGATGAGAACATGGTGAGAGATGAGAACATGGTGAGAAGCCAGATTATCCACACTCAGGGATCTAACCCGACCGAAGAGCTGTCATGTCACATATCACATAGCACGGCACATCCACACGGAATCGCTAGAACAGAAGCTGCTGTCAAAGCTAATCTAGCTGACCCTTTGTTTATGCAATGCCTCTGAGATATCTACGCAAGCCGCATGCCGCCCTTTGTGACATCTTCCCTTTGCCCCATAGACCTGAGCGCCATCTATTGGCAGCAGAGGTGAAGTACTGACATTGACAAGGGTCAAGACATTGCGTCGACATCCTTTACCACATCATCATGCCGCGGGACCACAAAGTGGTCTAAGAGACGTTCGGGAAGAGAGGGACGATGGCATAGCCCGGACAAATTGTTAAGGGCTTCCGCCATCCTCATTTCCTGAACACCGGCCATGCAGCAAGAGACTTAGTGATGCACCAAGCCATTGTGGAGAACTACCACCTCAACCCTTACTCGATAGATCATAAATCATGAACTCCAGAGCATTTGCAGTCAGCCTGCTACGCCATAACTTTGATGAAAGCATACCTCACTCCAAATCGCAAACTCACGAGGCCTCCTGTATAAATGCGGGTTGAAGCCTCTCAGGCAAGATAGCCTAGCTCGTCGTCCTCTAATCGCTCCAAGTACTCTTTGTCAAGAAGAATCTCAATGTTCTTCTTGATATCTGCAATCTTAGGCATAAAGCGTGATTTGATTTGATTAATGCATTCACCCACGAGAACAGCATGTTTCATTCTCTTTCTAGCCTTCATGATGCGCACGATAGCGGACTGCGGGGAGAGTTAGTGTTTCAAAAATCAAAAATCAGTAAGGATTGTACTTGCCTGCAAGACCAATTGACGATCCTCCTCGATAGTCTTGTTTGTATCGGCCTCCTCTTGCTTGGACTCCGTCTTCGTGCTGATGTTCAGATTGACACGGATCTTTTTGTTCTTGAAGTCGTAGTTCAGATGGAACGTCTTGCCAGGACCGGGCTTGTCGCCCTCAGGCTTCATGAGGAGGACTTTGGCTTTGAGAAGAACCCCCATCGCAGCGTCATGAAACTCACTTGTCAACTGCGTAGCAGACAAGATGTCCTCGTAGGTGTGGGCATCTTTATCGTTGAACAGCAACAGGATGGCCATCTGATACACACTGACCTGGAATGTGTAGGGCGTCTTGGTAGATTTGCAGTACCCTGTCTTTACCTCGCCCTTGCAAAGCTGCCACAGCCATGTGAGTTTACGTCCTTCGTGCTTGTTCTTGTAGAAGAGAGAGAAACGCTCGATATCTTGCTGAATTTCCGCTGGTGGGTTGAATGTGGTTGTGGGTGCGCTCAGCGGCCAGAAACTAGTTCCGAGGATAGAGTAAGATGAATCAAGAGGTTGCGTGCCCAGTAGGCCCTTGGTGTGCTCGCGGAATCCGGTATTTAGATCCTTTGAAATCTGCATATCTTGGAACATGCGCTGCAGTTTGTTTGTATACTCAAAGCCGCAAGCTTCTTTGAGCTTGCTAATCATGCTCGTCTCCGCATCATCAGAGGACGAATTGCTATGGACCAAACGTCTTGCTAGCATGCGAGAATAAAACTTCTGGAACACGTCTTTGTCTTCAATGTATTTGAAGACTGTCATGATCTGGGTTAGAGTTGCATCTAGCTCGGCCTCTTCAACACCTGTCCCGCTCTTCCGCAACAACACATCGGTATACTTGGCTAGCAACTCAGGCGACTTATTAGAACCAGCTTTGCAGATGTCGTTTCTGTTGACGAACTCTCGGCATGCATTGTCCAATGACCGGGTAAATTCTGGTTCATCGGCAAAGGCTCGCTTCACCAATGACTGGTATTGTGTGTGCGTCTCCAGCAAGGCCTCCACGTAGACTTTCGGCTCTAGTTTCTCGGCATCCGATGCCACCTTTGTGACTGCCGCAAGACCAGCATTTCTCACGTGCGCCTCGAATTTCTGGCGCAACGGTTCCAGTCCATCGGCTATGCGAGAAAGAAGTTTGTACATGCGTGCCATGTCCTCTTCGCGGTCGTTATCCAACAGCACCTGGAACTCGTCGCGCAACAAGGCTGAATGGTCTGCTATTAGGGCTTCGTGGCAAGTCTTCTTCAGGGGGGATGCAATGTCGTTATGCAGGTACATCCGGACCCTCTCTTCTTCTTCATCCAGCCTAGCTTCCGCCTTCTTCATATACTCGACGACACTGTTTTCGGCCACGAATTGCTTGGACTCTTCCTGGTAGAACGCTTTCGTGGCCGCCACAAAGGGTTTCTCGAAATGCGATCGGTATATATCGAGGGTCGACTTGGAGGCATCGTGCTCGTCGAGACCAAGAGAGACGAAAGAGTCGACGACCTGTTTGATTTGGCCGTGCTCGATCGTCTCGCCATTTCTCTGTTTCTCCACCAGCTTGAGCACTGCGCCCATGACTTTGTCATGAACCATAGTGAAAAACTCGGTCCGCCACTGATACAAGTGCAGTGTGTAGATGTCGTAGGTGTTCTTTTTACCTTCATCCATCTCACGCTTCACCCAATGTCTATTAAGGTATCGGAAGAGGTGGTGGACGTATTTCGCAGCCATGGTGTACCTGTCCCATTCTCTGATATAGAATGCCAACAGTGCCTCATCGCTATGCGCTTTGGAATCGTGACACAACTGGTCGAGATGCTCGTTCAGATGTGCCTTTAGCTTCCGGTACAAGTCTTCTCCAAGCAAGTGTGCTAGACTCCTGTGTTAGCTGTGAGGGACAACCCGTTCGGAAGTGGACGCTGGCTTACCTCCCCTATGAGCCTGCCCCACATTGGTCGAATTACTAATTGTGACGGCCTTCTGAGACGTGCAAAAATTGTGAACGGCCCTTGGAAAAGTTAGCATTCCGAGGCACGAGAAGACGGGTGAGAGTATCATACGTGTAGATGCCCATGTACTAGTCGGCTGGTCAGTTTCTGGTCGAGAGCAGTGAGTAGCAGGGGCAGAACTGGGGCCAGGCTCACCGTTGTCATGTCCATGCCATCTTGAAGATTAAGCATGATCTTGGTGATGCCGGTCTGGAGATAATTCCAAGTGGCATCGATGTCCTCCCTGTTGGGCTGAGGGGGCATCAGTATGGTCCGAGTGGCTGTGGCCGACATTTTGGCTGGTCGAACGGAATCGGAATCGGACTCGGAATCGGTGGATCGGCGGAGCTAAGCACTGTTGGCGGTGTTGATGTTGGCGACTGCCGCGCAGGCGAAGGCGTCCAAAGCTGTGGGTGCTTGCAGATGTAAATGCAGCGCCGCGACAGAGACTCAGATAAAAGGAAGCTGGTGGCGATGGGGGTGCCACGGACGGCCGCGGGCGGGATGTGCCCACAGCGGCAGGAGATGATCCGGCGACAAGAGGAGGGCGAAGGCTCGTCACAGGTGTCGGGTGGTCTGCAGAGGGGAGGGAGAAGCGGTGATGTTGGTGGTTGAGGTTTGGAGAGAAGAGGCAGGATGGGCGGATGAGGTTGCGGGAATGCAGGCTCAACAACCATCCACACAGGACTGGATGGAGTTGATGTGAATGGCGTCCAGTCACCGTTGCTCGGTGTTAGTAAGTTGCTGTGACGGCCTTGCAAGGCAGAACTCCCCCACCGTCGGGTCTCCATATAACTTATTGCCTTGCAAGGGTTGCAGTAACTATACGGGCCTGTGCACCCGCCAGCACGCCTCTACTACCTCATCTTGACTCGATTGCAGTGGTGCCTGCCCGCTCAACTGCTCACGGACACAATGTCCATTGCCCCGCCCCCCGGTCAAGGTACCTTACCTAGAGGCATTCATGGGCAAACTCGACGATTCAACTTCAATGTGTTCAAGGCATGACCATCAATACAATACAGGGCATGTACACAGGTATTGATGTAAGAAAAACACCAATAGCAACGTGTATAGTCAGTCCTCTTATTGTGGTATAGATAAGCGGCTTAGTTGGGTTTTATATGATCTCCATGCTACAATTATACTTTATGCTTAATAGACTTTGTTGTATTAGGTACACAGAATTGCTAGTGCTGCTGGAAGGGCAGTGTTTCCGCCTCAGTGTATGTACTTCAAGTTCAATGCTGTGTGGAAGGTACCGAGGTACTTTGTCGAATGGGGAACGACCTCGAAATCCTCAGCTCACTCAGCTGAGTTTGGTCGATCTTTCTCACAATTACGAATCTTGGACAGAGCCGAACAATGCGCTTGTGCTGTTTGTTAAGCTGTTCATTGCTTGCTTCTAGAGAACGAAAAGCACCATTCGAGTAGATTGAAAGTTTAACCAACGAGGTACCTTCAAGGTACATTCAGACAGAAATGGTCTGCCACATTGGGTTACCCCTCCCCCACCAACAGATACTAGGTATACAGGCAGACAACATCATAATAGGTAAATGGCACTTTGTCATTTAGGCAATCGCAATGTGCAAACATGAAGCACATACTACCACCATTGAGTAATACTAGAGTAAGGCCGGTCGGTACTCGAATAATATTACACAATCTATCACTTTCTTTACCAGTCATGCTTTCGTCGTTATTTCCATTGAAACTTCATTTATCTCACAAACACTCAGTTCTTTATGATTCCACATATTCGAGCCTCGTGAGCACCTAGGTATATTCGAACTCACATGCCAGAAATGGTGAATGCTAACCCCAGTCATCAAGTCATAAGGGGCTTAAGAATATTGAATTCATTCTACCATCATGACTGCCAAACTCCAGATCATGCCTGAAAACAAATGTTACTCGCTTCAACTCCATAAATACCTCAGCCTGGCGAGCTATACTCCCTCTATTCGCACTTCCCATCGATACCAAGCCACCATTCCGTTGAAATTCATGAAGCGTACCATTCCCTGATTCGCGTCATAGTCCCAGATGGCCTGAACTCAGAAGGATGAACATTCATTCCAGTGCAAGACACGGATTCTAATGTTTATCTGAAAAACACTTGCCAACAACATGCTTTCAACGCCCTGTCTATTACTCCTCCAAGCCACCCAACTTCTCTGCCAGCCTGAAAACACTGATAGTGAAATTCAGAATCCAGGCGATCAACCCTACCAGCGTCAGACCGGCCAGGCCCCTTGCTAGGTTGAGCGACTCCAACGCCTGCCTCTTGTCCAAATCATTTTGCGCCTGTCCGTCTCCGCTATGATATACGAGAGCCTCAAACGCCAATGCAGTGCTAGCTGATTTGAGCACAACGAAGACCAGGTCCAGGAGTACGAGCGAAACTTTCTGTGCTGGTGCACGCAGCCCGATAGGCTTTCCCGTGTATTCGTCCCATGTCATGTATAATATGTATGGGATCGCTACCGAGTCGATTATGATGGCAACGATAGCCTGGGACGTCTCTGGACGGTTGTCTGAATAGACATCAGGGTCTTTTTCTCTCTGATAGATGACACTGGCTAGAGCCAATGCAGATATCGTCGTGATGAGGACAATGAGGCGAAATATAAGGGGCGCAATAGGGTGTCTGAGGACAAAGCCACCAATCTTCGAAAGCCACGCCTTCTGACGTGATTGCTTCGTTTTAGGGTCCTGGGGGTGCAGCGGCGTCCGCACAGGGAGATCGAGACCGGGCATCTGTCGATCCAAGACGTCCTGTGGCAGCACCTCGTACTTCTCAGATGGGTTGTGACCGTACGCAGACGATTGAACAAAGTCGCGCCATCTCGCGTAAGGGTCTTCATCGGGAGCTCGATATCCGAGTCCCATAATGACAGGATCGGATGTGCGCAGATGGTCCCACCGCCGGCCGGGGCGGTCTGCACGCTTCCTCATGAACACGGGTAACTTAGAGACGTGGCCATGTCTCTCATCGACCCATTCCACATAGCCATCTTTAGACACCCGGCGCTTCAAATAGTGATTGCTCTTAGTTCGTTCCGGCCGCACACTCGGCGGGGGTGGATGCAGTGGTCTTTCTTGCCGTGGACCATGCACTTCCTCATCATATAGCTCCACCCATGGAGGGACCGTCTCCCTCAATATTGGTGGTGCCATGCCGTTGCAAGGCTCAGCTCATCTGTCTCTATGAAGTCGACGAATAGGTGACGTTAAACGACGAGAAGGCCGTCGTTGCGTTTCTAATCTTCAATCATAAATCCATCGTTGGTCGGCGGGTGGAGAATTAGGATGTTAACAAGTTGACCAAAATGATCAGAACTGAATATTTGGCGGCTGCTTGGATTATAAAGTTGGCAGTTTGGGACTAGCGATCTGCTGGCCCAAGTTCGCGAGAAAAGCTACTAGGTAGGCCGGTCGCGATCGTAGCAGAGCGCAGAAACCGTGAACAATCAGCAATTAAAGCGACTCAGCCCAGACCAAAGAGCCAGAAAGAATAAGGTAGTCGTAAAGGAGGAAAAACCCGGCCGAGTAACGGTAGGTATATGATATTAAGCCACGAAGGAGGGTGGGCAAGAAATTTCAAGTTGAAGAGAAGTAAGCCGTGATGGCGACGCAAGGGATTTTGGGGATAAGAAGAATCCGAGATTGATGAAAGAGAGAATAGCTATAGGAGTACAAGGCGTACAAGCTTAGCGCATGGGCGGTAGTGGCCGAAAAGGATGCGGTGAGATGAGGCCAGGCCAGTTGAGGCTGCGATGCAGTTGGCGTACGGATCGCGAAAGGGTAAACATGAGATGATCAATGACAGAAAGGTCAGGTTGCTGGTGCTCAGGCAGTCCAGGGTTGGAAGCTGGCAGCTGCAAGTTCTTGCATGGGCTGCCCAACACGGCGCACATCCACATTGCATTGTGACCCGGCAACTTGGAGTACCGGATTCCATCGTCGGCATCTCAGCCAAGGCCCAAGGCATCTGTCAATCTAGGTACCGTTAGTATCTTAGAGTCTATCACATACCTTACCTAACATGTAAATCAGTGGCTACCCACCTGCTGCCCGGACCAATATTTGTTTCTTTGCTGGACTCCAAGCTGGCGATCGGGGGAGCATCCTGTCACAAGAGGGTTGCTCGGTTGGCTCATCCCATGTTGGCATGGACGAACAAATCTTGGGAAACCAAGTATTCCGCAAAGGTACGGCACTGGGCAATGAGATCCTAGTCGAGTGCGTCACAAGCTGCAACACCCAGATGCAGCCAAGGAGAGCGGCGGGACCAGGCTCCAGGTCGGATAGCTACCTGTAGCGAGCTAGCTCCACGAAAATTCCATTGCGCATCCCTCTTTGCCAATTGCCTACTATCCATCTTGCGCAAAGCTTCGTCTTGTCGTTGCAAACTCTCACACTCGCCATGATCTCTCCTAATTCATCGCATTCATTGTAGCCTGTGCTGCACCCTCACCCTCATTCTCACCCATTGCCTCCGATCACTTCGCCTTTCGCCCAGTCGCAACTCTCTTGTCCCTGTCACGTTCTTCTGTTGTTCAATACCCGACCTTTCCTCACCATGCGACTCTACCTGCTCCCCATTTCGACGCGTCGCACGCTTCTGTACTGTCAGAAGCTCCAGACCCTGCCCTCGGACAAGCAATCTTGGGCTGATTGGGGCACTCAACGTGCAGCTAAGCTGTGGGCTGGATGGGAGCAGAAGGAGAGCGGATGGCAGAAGACCGTTGTGCGTTACGGCAACAAGGCGCTGCGACAGATACCATACGAAGAATGGGGGTTGAAATCTGTTCCTACCTTATCCACCAGGCGCAGACAGGAGGAGATACTTGGGAAAGAGAAGCAACAAGTCGTGTTTCCCGGATCAATCATCTCAGCTACGCATGCACCGCAAATCCTGCGGACACTAGCAACTGAGCGGGAGTCATTACATCGTTCCAGACTGGTTTGGTGCTTCGTTGGCATGCCAATTTCCGCGCCCTTTGCCCTTATCCCCATCATACCCAATCTGCCTTTCTTTTACTTGCTATACCGGGCCTGGTCTCATTACCGAGCCTTTGCCGGTGGCAGACACATCCAGTGGCTCGTATCCAATAACTTCCTCACCCTTGAGCCCTCGTCGACGCTTGACACCGTCTATCCGAATCGCCTCCCTTCGCCAACACCCGTCCAGCCAACTTCGAAGTCATCTTCGGGGCCAAACCCGTCAGATCAGACCGAAAAGCCATCGCCCGTCGAAGAAAAAATGCTTTTGACGCAGGCAAGTGGCCGTCAACTCGTCAAGGCGCTTGACATCCCGGAACTCGAAATAGAAATTGAACGGGCGATCTGGCAGGTCGAAACCGATATCCAAAAACAGCACGAGTCGAACAAGCCGTCCTCCGATTCTGACTCGGCGTCCGAAAAGAAATGAGATCGGCGTTTCTCACTGTATTATATATGTTGTATACGACCGTCTTTGCTTGAGAAATAGAAAGCAATTAAACACTCGAAACGGCGCCGGGAGCAATCGTCGTCCACAAATATATGCCACTCAGCCAACAATGACCACTTTAGACTTGGAATCTTCACTCAGTCATGACGATGACTTGAATCCTCCCGCGTCCTTTGCCAGCTGGGACATGTCCACCTAGAGCAGTGGTACACAGATGCCGATTAAGAGCAGGATCGCGAATACTATGAGAATAAACCTGGCTCGGGCTGCTTGAGGTTGGATTCTGGAAATGTAGTGTCGAACGGATGGCTTTGGGGACTGCGGCTCAGACGTTGGCGCACTGCCCGTATCAAGCTCTTGCTCTGTTGCGGATTGTTTCTCAAGGTCAAATTCGAGAACGTCGCCTTTGAGATCTCGGCTGTCTTTGACCTGGGCCAGCGAGTCTTTCCCCGCCTGACCGAATTGACTTGTTACGACAGTGATTTGCGTCTCTTGCAGGGCTGCGTCACGAGCACTTCCATCTGGACCGGAACCGTGGCTCTCTTCTCGAAGGGCGATACGCCGGGCCATGACCCGCCAGGCAGCGGCACCTTTCATGCGCATGAGATGCTCGGTGGGACTAGAAGAAGTGGCATTCCGTCGTGGTCTTGTAGGTTCAGGTCGATTATCAAGAGGCGAACCTGAATCTGGTGGGCGAAGTGGTGAAGGTATGGGAGGCACATAGCTTCTCTCCCTAGCTGTAGAACTACTTTCAAGGGACATATTCAACTATATCGAGTTGTCGTACGATTCCATCACATAATCTAATTCCAAGCATATGGGTTAACAGCTTACGTTCCCGAACTACAAAGAGAAGAGTGAGCCTTTGATGTCCTTTATGTGCAGACTGGCACATGTTTTAGGCTTTCAGACCGTCCGATCTGTTTCTCGCAGTACATCTCGATAAACGTAGCCCGGCAAATCATGTACTCACGAGTATGAAGGCATCATGTCTGTTTTGCTCCAACATGAAGCAATTGTCAGGATACAATTTCAGTGATCACTTCGAGGTGTGATTATCTAATCCTGACGTCATGTGGTCTGCCGAAGCTCAAAAGCAACCTTGAGAAGTACTTGATCTTCCAGAGGGCTGAAAGGGCTGACATGCTATGTGCGCGTCCCCCCTAAGTTATCAGTAAACTGTACCTAGTAATAAACAAAGAACATATTTTGCATAGTCACATTCCAAGGGGCACGTGGAGGATGATCATCTGGACCCTCTTCGTGTAACATCTAGCATCATACATGGACTTTAGCCAGCACCCTCCAACATCTCTCTCGCCCAAGATGACTTGAGAAATATCCCCAATTATAATCCTTCTCATCAAACCGCAAGGTCTCACCAATCCAAGGTAACTCAAGTAAGTTCCAAGTTGAGTTAAGTTGAGTTAGGGCATTCTGGCTTGGGAATAGTGTCTTGCGGAAGAGTGCGGGTCTATATGTAAGTGCATAGCGCCCCATTTGCACGAACCCTGAATTGAGAAGCTTTCACTCAGCTGAGACGTCACTCATTGAGACGTCGCAGCTCAACTTCAGCTCCACACCAACATCTCGCCGTCGCTGGGTCTATTGAACGGCAAGTGTCAAAACAGAGCAGTATGACATGCCTGCCATGGAATAAACAATTCCTCCGTGGCTAGCGACAGACCTCAAGCCTACCTAGGTCCTTTCAATTTTCGAGGTTTCCCCGGCATTTACTGTGTTCCCAAGGAGCACTTTGGATATTCTTTCCAGCAGAGTCTTGGCGATTTGGTTGAGCAGCCTCTTGAACGTCGCTTCGACTACGGCCGTTGTCCTAACTAATAGCATCTCTCGAATTCACATGTCTGGATCATATTCTGGAAGCATCATTATCGGTGTAAAAGACCATGGATGAACAGAAAGTCGAAGATCCGAACAAACCACCCGGTGCGGAAAACACAACGTCACCGTCACCTACGCTGACTACCTCAGATGGAGGTGGATTGGAGCGAACTGACACAGTCCGGACAGTTGGAATCTTGAAATTACGTGGGAAGCAGGACGATCTTCCCAGGAACTGGTGGTTTGCATCAACGGCCGTTCCTCTGATAGCTGCTACACAAGGCCCCTTCTCTAATGTCCTGTCGGTATGTGTATATTCCACGTGAACAACTGCAAATGACCCGCACTAACTTCTTGCCAGTAAGTTATCAGCCTAGTGGATAGATTGCGTGTGTATGAACAGAAGCCGGGCATTATCACTGACGCGGGATCTCTCACATTAGAATTGCTGCTCTAGCGACTGCCTGGCGAATAGAGTTGCCTAATGGCGGTCAACTAACAGATAGTCTGGAACAGAATGGACGTGAGTTGCAAGACCCTCAATGGTATGATCCCATTTTCTCTCAATCATCTGTAGATCCATTGTCTGACTAATTGCAGGGAGTTGGCCCTCAATGGCGTCTCGCTTGCCTGCGGCTTTGCAGGCAATTTTTTGCTTTTGCTTCACTTCGTATGTGTTTTTTCTCTTCCAGTTGCCAGGGGTGGGCATCGAGCTATATTTGAGTAACAAACAGAGGCAATTACTGACGATTGGCGGGGAAAGGTTGGCAGAGTTCGTTATATAATCGCATTGCCTCTTTCTATCATACTTTGGCTTCTCGCGTCTGGAATACTCATAGCTATTACCGCAAGTGTGCACATTTATCTCCCGCCAGTGCCGCCGGCTCAGCTGTATTCCCAGGGGTTCTGGCACGCCGTTATTGCCTCGATTACCTACATGATAGGGGCATTGATGTTGGTAGCAAACTTTGTTGGATATCTTTTGGGGCATTATCCACAAAACTTTGTTCTCGACGATGACCAACGGACGCTCATTCTTCAAACCATGATGTTCTTCATCTGGCTTGCGGGCGGAGCTGCTGTCTTCACGAGGTTGGAGGGTTGGGACTTCTCTAACGCCTTGTATTATTGTGATGTCGTATGTTCTCTTACAGACCTTGCAATGAAGAAACCTGCTAATGCAGCTTTAGTCGGTATTGACCATCGGCTATGGGGACTATTCTCCTTTAAGTGATGCGGGCCGAGGCTTCTTCTTTGTTTACGAGCTGATAGGAATCACACAACTGGGTCTAGTCATTAGTCGACTTTCGCGATATATGTCGAATATGTCAGCCGATAAAGTGATTAAGGGGCATCAGGCTCGGGTTAGAGAACAAACGATCGGCCGCACAGTCACGAATGAAGAGGAACTCAGAGAACGTCTCGGTTTGCCTCAAAAACGGAAGGCTTCGATTGGACAGCAGATTACTCGGCGGAATACTCTCAATCAGCATGGCAAATTCAAGGTGGTGGGCAATACGGTAACTTTCAAAGAACGTAAAGCCCCCCCGAGTAACCGCAAGGAACCACAACAGCCCCAGGAACATAGACCCTTGGCCCAGACACAACGAGGCACTAACCTGTCTGTATCTGAAGTTGTGTCAAGAGTCAGAGGAGATCGTAGACAACGACTCCTCGTACTCAGTGAGGAAAAGGATCGTTTCAACGCCATGCGCGATATCCAAGACGAAACGAGGCGTTTCAAACAGTACTATACGTTATTCGTTGCCTTGATAACCTTCGCATCTCTGTGGGCTCTGGGTGCTTTGATATTTATGTACGCAGAGGAGGAAACACAGGGTCTAAACTATTTCGATAGTTTCTATTTCTGTTTCGTCACTTTATTAACCGTTGGGTACGATCTTCCATCTCGTTCCAATCAGCCCGACTTATTTGACTAATGAGTTCTTCTAGCTATGGTGATATCAGCCCGAAGTCAAATGCGGGTAAAGCGTTTTTTATTGTGTAAGTCATGGGGAGTCATTCTCTCATTACATGGTTGTTCTGCTCATGGACGCGCTCGAATCCTCCGTCATAAGCTCTCAAGAAAACACCCGAGAGAGATCGGAGTCGAAAGACGCCGTTGCTAATTCTCGACGTGTATGTAGGTGGTCGCTCATCGCTGTTCCCAGCATCGTAAGTTTTCTCTACCCTGGCCGGCCCAGAACGTCGGTAATTGACAAAAAAACAGACCGTTCTCATCCAAGCTCTGTCAGACACCGTGGTTGCATTTGGTATGTGTAGATCCCGCTTAAACACTGCATTACTTTCCGCTATTCAAAGTATTGTCTGACAGGGGCTAACTTGTGTGTTCTAGTACGTTATTTCTCGATCGGATTGATGCGCGGAACTCTAGATTGACAAACAAAGCTGACAACGTTCTGAACACCAGATAAATCGTGCTACCAATATTTTACTACCTGAAAAGGGATTTCTGAAAACATTTCTGCTTGCGAACCCTAACCATTGGTTCACGCGTCTCTTACAACGTAAGCGAGAGCATGATCGAGTCGGGGCTGGCTTTCAACTACAAGATCCCGAAGCAGAAACAGAAGTAAGGGATGAGAGTGGCGAGACCGGGCAACAATCGCAAGGGGAGAACGTCGAACTAGAAGAGCTGTCACGAA